>UESW01001632.1:433370-484448 GCA_900491605.1 Calamus simplicifolius
ATATATTAACTTAACCTAAGGCTATTTTTAATTTCATAATTTTATTTAAGAATCAATTCTTAACATTATAATTCTAAACCATCCATTTAAAAACATTTTTAAATATATTTAGAATTATAATAATATTATCTTTGTTCATTAACTAAGACCCCATAAATAGGCATAATCATGATTAGTCAAATAGTCCTAATCAATAATTTTATAATGCATAGGATGGATATTTCTAATTTCTATATGGCATAATAAAATTAACTCATCAAATAAATTATTTATTTTAATGATCATGGGCCATCTTATGGCCAAACTGTTTGGAGTGGGATTAGGCCCAATTTGCTTCAAAAACAAGTTTGGGATTTGTCCCAAACCATTTGGAATTTTTATAATGATTTTCTTCACGTACAACACAAACCAGTTTGGATTTTGACGTGATAAAATCTGTGATCAAATCACAGATCCTTTTGGTTTCAAAAATTAATTCCGAATGTGGTAATTAATTAAATCATAATTATTTCTTAGCAGCCTATTGTGCTCTCCGGATCGCATATAGTTGGGTCAAATGCACCAAGGTACTACCATCAGCCTTCCTTGCGATATCTTTACCATACGTCCGTTGGGAAAGAGATTCGAGGTACTACCAGTAGCCTCCTTTGGATCACCCATGGGTTGAACATGATAGAAACCAAGAACATGATAAATCCCATGCTCAACTTTTAAGCAAACAGTTCATGGTAAAAATAAATACCAAATATCAAACATTCATGCATACCAAATATCAAATATTTATGCATACCATATATCAAATATTTATGCATACCCAATATCAAATATTTATGCATACTAAATATCAAATATTTATACATACCCATCCATAACATGCATGCCTAATATCAAATATTATAAAACATATCAATTATCACATATCAATATCATGACAATATTAATATTAGTGCATGACCGCTCTAATACAGTTGTTGGTTTTCAAAAAAAAATTATTTATATATATCATCATATATGTGTAGCGGAAGCATGCGGATCGTTTAACATGCATAATATTAACATTGTCATATGAAAAGAAAAAATTATCATATAATTTTTTTAAACATAAAAACCATACCGATATATTGAGGTCTCGAAGGAACAGACGCGTCCTACTATCGGATTCGAAACTTATGGATGAAGAATCCCACGATAGAGTTTACGGGCCAAGGTACTTCATAAAATACCTACAAAATTAAAACGAAACCATAACCTTCCTCACCTTTCTCAGGATCGGTATCGAATTATGAGAGTGTGCTCACTCTTGATTTTCTATATTTCTTATAATTCTGGTGCACATAAAATAAGAGAAAAAAAGATGAAAGAAACTTTTCTTTCATTTTTCCTTCTTTCTTTACCTTTCTAAAAGTCCATCTTATGCCACTTTTTTAGACTCAAAGTGAATCAGAAATTTAATTTAGATAACGTTCATCTGTTACAAACATTTAATTTAGATAACGTTTATCTGTTACAACATTTAGATAACATTTATCTGTTACAACATTTAATGTAGATAATGTTTATCTTTTACCGCCTATTTTGACCGCATGGGAACAATTCTCACATGCACGTAACTCCTTGATCATATCAAACAAAAAGTTATTTTCTTATTTGCAACTAATTTACAAATAATATCTAAATTAAATATAATATCTAATAAATCAAATTTATATTTTATTTTTAATATTCTTAATAATCATATTATCAAAAATATTAAAATAAATAAAATTTCTCTCTCTCCATCAACTCATAATATGTGCCACTTACAAGAGCAAAATTCTCTTGTGTGATGTTCCACAATAACACTTATGTGCAACCATTCATATCAATTATTATATGAATAATGTGTCTTAGACATATTTTTATTTTGTTTAATAACTAATTTATTGTATCAAAATAAATGTGAGAAAAATAATCAATCAAATTGATTAATTTACCTTAATAATAAACTCTTTATTATAAAGTAAAAAAATAATTAATTAATTATATTAATTATTCAATCTAAGAGAATTCGATGCGATTAACCTAAGACAGTGTAGGGACCATGGACCCATAATTTCAAGCTCAAATAAACTTGAATAAACTCAATTAAAACTCTTTAATTATTTATTCAGTTTATTAATCTCGAAGTTATTCCACTAAAAACTTGAGACTGCACTCTTGAAAACATATTAATTTTACTCGAAAACTTGAGTTGTCCACTGATATATCATTACATGTAATTCAACCCTCCATAATTAGTTCATAATTAGAGCTAGGTGAAATAACCGTTATACCCATCCAATTTTCTCTTATTTCTTAAGTATCATTGATTATAGTTAAACAGTTAATTTATGATCGAATCATAAATTGCATGCATAACTGTTTAGCCCCATAACCCACACTTAAAGGGAACTAATTTTAAGCTTCTTTTCAAAAGTCATGGATTTCATATCTTTAAATCACATTACCAGCCCAACGTATTATTAAACCTCCAAGATGTAAGTATTGAGCCCAACATCAAATGAGCTTTAACAAACAAATCAAAAGATCCAATAGCACAATCAAGGAGTCTGTGATTAAATCAGGATTAAGGTTGATTTACATATGATCATCTTGTGACATAAATTAAATTCTTTATAACGGTCTTAAATAAAGATTCAAATTATGTCGGTCATTGTCCTATATAATCTTATTATATATAATACCTCCACTAAGTGTCTCTACACAATAATCCGGATAAGATTATCACATTCAGAATGTTCATGGACCGTATTAGAGATTAGCGATAGAAGATTCTTACTCCTATCAATCACGGGCATGTTTAAATATATTAGCTGTAATTTTAATCCTCTTGTATACATTATACTAAAATTATAATCTCATAATATATTTTGGATTTTCATATAAATATTCATCTTTCATATAAATGAGGCAAGATTGAAGAAAAATACTTTTTTATTAATTTAAAAAATTAAAAAATATAAATACATGTGATTTCAAGGGCACTATTTCTAACATTTTTTCTATGGATACGATGCAGCTTATTGGTCTTTTCATACTATATCTTGAAATATAATTTGTTGTTCTAAAAGGCAAGAAGCTCAGTTTACTAAGCATTTATGATTAATGGAATGCTTTGCTTGGGAGGCAGACCAAAAGATTGTTGCTTCATCCAAAGTATTTTTGTGCCTGCATTTTGTTTTCATGTATAGATTTACTAGAGACCGATACACTTATCAACCTTCCAAATGTTGTTCGGCAAGTTGGAAGGCTTTATACTCTATAGCAAAGGTTCTATCAAGACATGTTTGCTACCCCATTGGCATGGGTTCTTTTATTGATATTGCCTTTCAGCTCTAGCTCATCACCATTCCATTAAATTGTCAACTCATTGTCTTGGATTTCTCTGCATTATCAGCTTTGTCTACGGTTGATCAGTTAGTTTTGACTCCAGGTGTGTGGAATCAAAATTTGTTGATAAATTTTTTTCAGGGAGCATGGTTGAGGAGATTGTAACAATACTATTGAGTATGTATGGTTAGATTGAACTTTTTAGTTGGATTGCTAATTATAAAGCCATGATGTCTATCAAAGATGTCATGGCGATGTTGGGGGATGGGGAGGTCACAAATTCTCTAAAAGAGAGCTCTGAGTTTTGGGTACAGTGTCTAAAGTTTTCTTCTCTTTAGGTGTTTGGAGGAAAAATAACTTAGAGCCGGACCATCTCTTTAGATGGCTCTGATAAATATTAATTTTCAAATAAGATAAGGAGCAGATTTACCTCCACATAAAATGGTAAAATCCTATCTAAATTAATCACTATTTTGAATGAGGATCAAGGCGTCAGATAGGTTGACCCCTTTGAGATAGGTCATTTGTAGTGGCAAGTTAGCCATGTCACATCTAATCTTCATTGTTTGTTATACATGGAGATCCAATCCGTTCTTTGAGCTCATTTTGGCTATATGCTAAGATACGTTGGCTAATATCAGTTGCCCTTTATTTTAGGAGTTAACCTTGAACTCTTGTTTAAGTAACGAATGTAGCTTAAATTATGTTAAGAACAACTTCAGTTCATCAATCTCATAGAGGAGTTATTGGGTAACTCATTTTTTTATTAAGCCATCAAATAGCTAACTAGCGATCGAACCATTGGGTAGCTTAATTTTTCGACTTCTTTGGCCATAATTTTTTTAAAAAACCTTCTCTTTCATTCGTGAGTGAAAAAATAATTTTTTTATACATTTATTTCATTGAAGACTTTTATCATTTTTGATACTATTTAGAAGACGTTGATTACAAACTCAAATCACCTTTCTAAGCATATCACCAAGAAGAAAAAAGATTTTAGCTCAATTTTGTAGGGCAAAACCTTTAAAAGACATTCAAGCTTGATGGAAGGTTGTGCTTTGCTTAGATCGAACTAAGGTATATTTCTCAATTGGCATTGGGGAATCAAATTTAGGTGTAAATAGAAAGTAAGTTATGTTCTTATAATTTAAAAGTAAGGGCGCTATCAGAGGCTAACTCAGTGGTCTCAGCTCATTTCTTGGGTTTTTAGTTATAGAAATAGGATGATCTCTCTGTCTTATTGTACTTAAACAGCTTCTAAACTTACTCGCGTAGGATAGATGTAGGTGTGCAACTTGGGCTCATGAAACTCGGGTTTCTCTTAACCCTAACCCTAACCCTATTTGTAAAACCTCAACCCTAACCCTATTTTTAAAAATTGGGTTCGAATTGAGTTTCGGGTTGAAATTCGGGTTGATGAAAAAAAAAAAGCAAAATGCTTTTTCTAAAGTAAATAAACATCGAATTATGGATCCCAAAGACGGAAAAATAAAACCATTGCCGAATGCATAAGCTAAACTCGGGGCTTTAACATTGTATTTAAAAAAAACTTACCTAAAACAAAGAAGAGAAGGAGGTGCCGTAAAAAAAAGAGAAGGCGGCAGGAAGTGAAACGAAATGTGCGAGTGGTTCGTCTTTATGTTTTTTCTTGCTTGTGCCTACGGCCTTACCCTCCTTGTTCTCAAGTTGGCCATCTCATCCGACCGACTGGCACCCTCAATGCCCCCAAAAACTTGTGCCGATAAGTTACCCCTTGTTCAGGTAACCCTCGGGTTCGGATTATCTCGGGTTCAAGTTGCGATCAACCCGAACTCAAGTCAATTGCAAATCAGACCGGGTTAAACCCAAGTCTTTCGGGTTCAGGTTGAGCAAACATGAATTTAAACACGGTTGTAAATCAAGTTCGATGGGTCAGATTCGAATTGAACCCAACCTAAATTGCCCAATCCAAACCCAGCTCAAATTGCATCCCTAGATAGGTAGGATCATCCGCCCGGGTTATTTCCTCTCCCTTGGAATGCCAGCTCACGGGGCATGACTCAAGTCTCGCTCACCAAACCTCCCGCCCAAGCCTCCCTCTCCCCCCTCTATAAATACCCCACCATAATCCCTATGCCCTCTCATCACTTCAAGCTCCTCCATTGCATTGTATACCAAGTTTTCATGAACCAAGTAAACATCATGAAGCCCCTCTACACCATGTTGGCTCTTCTGGTCCTCCTCTTGGCCTCTTCGCATCTCCAAGCCACCATGGCCGGCTCACGTAAACACTAAGCTCGATCAGAGCTATGCCTTGTTTCTCTCTGAAATTTTTATTTTTATTTTTCTTCTTTAGTGTATTGATGAGATTACTCTCCTTTTTTTCGGTGCTAGCCTTTTGCAATTCCAAGTGCAAAGTGAGGTGCTCCAAGGCGAGCATCCAGGACCGGTGCCTCAAGTACTGCGGGTTATGCTGCGAGGAGTGCCGCTGCGTGCCTTCGGGGACTTACGGCAACAAGGATGAGTGCCCCTGTTATAGAGACAAGTACACTGGCTTTGGCAAGAAGAGAAGGCCCAAGTGCCCCTAAGCCTCGACCTGGGCGTGGATATATATATACCTCTCCTATCGCCTCTGTTAAGTTATGTGGACGGGGATAAATATTAAAGGAAGCTGTTCTTGTAGCACTGGCTATATTTCGTATGGATGTGAGTGGAGAGAGAGAGATTTGTTGAGACTTCTTACATTGTTTCTTTCCAAACATACCATTATGTATTTGTTTTCTATGCTCGCACTGAACGTTGTCACCCTTTTCCTACTTTCTATTGTTATGGATTTCTTATATTTTTGCAGCCCCCAACAACATAAATTCTTCCTCCAATTTCTCCATAACACATTGTAAAATACGAGAAACATAACATTTATGTGCATGCTTTTGAGGGGAGGCTATTGAACTTTTTTTTTTCCCGTGGATGATATAAGTGATTTGTAATCCTTAGACTAACTGTTTTTCTTTGAGAACTGCCGTGGAATAAGAAAGAATAGAGAGGAAGGATCAGTGAGAAAGGATGTCTAAGCTGTGGAATGGTAGTCTTGATTCTCTCTGTAACCAAGTCTCCGATTATGAGAAGGCAGAAGGAATCCATCTAAAGAAGAAATTTCAATCATATATCTTAAGGAAGGTACATAATTTCAATCCCACGGCATTCCCAACAGCAATCCTCCATAAATCATTGCTTGCAGCTAAGAAGCTAGCAAGGCATCAATTCTACAAAATTATGTTCTGTATTGTGGCATACTAACATGCGAAATGTTCATCATCAACTCGCTCTACCATTAGTTGTTATAGCTGCTGAGAATGCATTTAAACGCTCATCTCATCAGCTTGGAGAAGATTTCTCTGCCAGTCAATTGATTTTTCTCTGGTTTGTCATCTTAAATACTCGACGGCTCACTCTCCTTTCATGAGTTAGTTCTTAGCATGAATCCTTCCTCCTTAGGGCTTTCCTGGGTTCTGAAACACTCGTGCTTGGAAGCGATTACTGATGTCTAATTCATGCGAGTCCCAGAACTCATCTTCGTGTCTCTGGTACGTGTGACAGCGATTCAGTCCATCGAAATCAGCATATGTATACAGCTATACTTTTTTTTAGTGAAATGCAGTTATATATCAGAATTTGATCTTCAAAGCATGTAGAGCTTGAATTTGAGGACCATGGCAATAATTGGAGGCCATATATATGTTATGACAGGGTTAAGCTCTGGCATCAGTTGTGCCAAAAAAAAAAAAAAAAAGCTTTGTTACCAGTTTGTTATGACTAGAAAAGTTTTAGTATCATTTATTGTGCATAGAAAAGAAGAAATAAATATATATATATATATATATATATATATATATGATACAGCCACTGACTTACATTCTATCAGTGACGAAAAATAAATAAAAAATATTTTAAATTATAAAAATTATTTTTTATGAGTATTAGATTCGTAAAAGTATCTAAAATTATAAGGGTTATATCTTCATTAGACCTTTTATTATAAAATTTTAAATTCGCTTACATTCAATAGAATTTTTCTTTAAACTTTTAGAATGGTATTTTCAAAGATAAAACTATATATGCTAATACAAAAGGAAGATTCATAATGAAACATATGAAGTAAGATTAGAATTATAAATATATATTGAGCTTGTGGATCTTAGGATGGGCCCTAACAACAATAGTAGCTGGTAATGCCCTACTTGGTGGCACCTAAACCTCATTCCCAGCACCTAGTATTCCTACACACTGAATTACTTGTGGGAGCTTCTATTTGCACCATAAAAATGTACATTCTTTTATTTTTTAAAAAAAATTAATTTTTAAATTATCCTTAAAACCCGTCCTTTTTTTTCGTACGCTTAACAACTCTTAGCTTTTTTTTTTTTTTTTTCGTTTGCTTCGACAGCCCTTTTTGGTTTGCTCCGATAGCCTTTCTTCAGCTTCTTTCTTTTTTTGTTCACTTTGATGCTTTTTTTTTGAACATCGAAGCAAGAAAAAATTAAAAAAAAAGATCGATGCCTAAAAGAAAGGATCATCTAAGCTAACGAAGAAAGAAAAGTCGAGGAAAGGCTATCAAAATGAACCAGAAGGATCGTCACGATGAAAAAAAATGAAAGAAAAGCTGGGAGGTGAGGGGATTAGGCTGCCGAAACGGAAAAAAAAAAAAGTTTTAAAAATAAATTAAAAATTAATTTTTTTAAAAAAAATTGAAGATGTAATTATTAATTTTTACGGTGCAAATAATCCCTTGTCTCGCCTGGATTCCCAATTGCTTACAGCCACAGCATGTTGAGATGTACTGAGAGGTAAATTGTAATCTACTCTGGCAAATTCTATGGTACCTGGGGTTAAGAATTCCATGGTTCCTGGCAAGCTCCTGTATCCTGGTTAAAAATTAAAATCGGTATCTTTGGCCAAGTCAGATGGTACTAAAAGTAAATGTCACATCACCTAAAGCGAACTGACCTTTAGCTAAATGGCAGCACCAACTTGCAGAAGTGGGTTGGATCATAATTTTTATTCAAAAAGAACGAGAACGGGTCACCGCGCTTTAAGAACCAAGTCAACTCTTTTCTCTCTCTCTCTCTCTCTCTCTCTCTCTCTCTCTATATATATATATATATATATATATATATATATATATATATATATAATTATGAATGAGTTTTCTATTTTACATGCCATTTTATCAGTTATATCGATCAACATTACGTTTTTTTATTATAATGCATAGAAAATAAACATAAATCATTTAGTTTTAAAAATGTATAAAATATATAAAAAACGTGACATTTCTTGATATTTTTAATTTTATAATAGTAAAATTTTTGAGAATAGGGCATGTGATGTGTGTACTTCATTGCCGAACCAGCATTAAAAAAAAAATATTGTTACATTTTTTCACGGAATCAGTGAATTACAAATTATTAAATCTTCTAAAATACTTCGCGGAACAAGTATAACAAAACATCTCAAGATAACAATGCACTAGTTGCGAATTCAATGGTATTCCAAGTATGAACCCTATTTCAAGTTCGCTTCTTAACGTTTGCGGTCTCCATCCACCAAGTCTTCGCCGGACGGTAATTTCAATCCGTAATCTTCTCACGTTTAGATAAGAATAATAATATTTCTATATTATTCTCAACTATAATATCTTTATTTATTTCTGTATATATACGTATTTTTGAATTCTAATCTTTCTCATTGTTTTTAATCTTTTAATTTTTGTCAAAACTTATCATATATCATTGGCAGCATCGCAGAGCTGATAAGGACAGAAGGAGTGGGAAGGAGTAAGAATGATGATAGAATGAAGACAAAATAAGAATAAAAATTTATTATTCTTTGATAATAAAATATTATTTATAGAAATAAAGTAGAATCAAAGATTATTTATTTTAATAAATATAATTTTAGGCATCGCTCCACTTTGTTGCTCTACCTACTTCGCTTCATTCCAGGTGCGACCTCACTTTAATCACCATGCCAGGTATCGCCTCGCTCGCATCTGTAATGTTTTAAAAGCCAAAAAAGCTGAATTTAAGCACGGATTTTTGTCGGCCTAAATGATCTGATTTTAGCGTCGGCAGGTCACATGGTGCCCAACAACTCATCACATGCTGAGGCTCCCAGCTCCCCTTTCCCCCAGCCTTCTCGATCGTTAGGCTTGCTCACATGGTTTGCTTCCTTGTACGTGAAACATAATAAAGGCCTCGGATCACAACCGACTCCCTGATTGACCGGTTCTTTCTGGCCCTCTTTATCTCAGAAAGGCTGCTACCGCCGACCACTTCGAAAGCCGGAAAACAAAACCATGCCCTTTGCAGGGAAAGGAAAAACTAAAGAGAGCTTTATTTCATAGGAGGCATTAGGGCACTAGCGTCATGTGGCTTCGCCTTGATGGTATTTGTTATTGTTAAATCACTTTGAATAGTGTTGAACAAGAAAAAAATTTTATGGGTTTTTAGAAGAATGATACTATCACCTTCTATAACCAAAAACATGCAAAAAAAAAGTTTCGGATCGATGGTTCCGATTAAAATCCTCCGACGCTCAAATTAGCGATTTGAAGAACAGAAATTAAGATAAAATAGTAGAGGTCGAGTCCCCTTCTCGTTGTGAGTCAGGGTCTTTATATATCTATTCGGGGATCTCTCTTACCCTTCGTAGATAACCGTCGAATCTCATCTTCCGTTAAGATCGGCTCCATAAGCGGTAGGTGAGCGCACAGTCGCTGAGCGCGCGCCATAAATATCGGCAACTGCCCATAGTATATCGGTAACCGCACGTGATCAAAGAGCGGGTGAGCAGGCTACATGGCAGTCTTTGGTGTTTTAAATCACTGGTTTCAATATTCGAAGTTGGTTCCATGACTGAACTATGGGCCGAGAGCATGCGAGGCGAGACTCGAGGCCGAGGCTGAAGACATGCCGAGGCCGAGGCGGGGCTCGAGGCTGAGACCGAGGCGGAGCTCAGGGCAGATGTTGAAGCTGAAACGAAGTTCGCGACTGAGGCCGAGGCGAAGTCCGAGACCAAAGCCGAGGCCGAAGCCGAGGTCGAGGTCGGGACGGGACACCAAATTATTACTTGGCTCTGAGAACCGTGCAAACTGTTATCCCACCGCCTGAGGGAGTGATCAGCCACATCAGATGCCCCCCACTCTTGAGATGGGTGAGCATACAATTACTAGCGAAAGGGGCACTATATCATCTGGTGACTGATCCTCGTGCACCAGCGGCTGCGAAAAGGACACGTCTCTCCAAGGGCCATCCTTTGATGAGGCATCAGGCGCTGCAATGCCACCGCCTCATCAGTTCTGACCATTGAGATCGAGGGGGATTCTCCTCGGTATAAAACTGCGAAAAGGCGGACACCATCACTGCGGTGAGGTTATCATTGTCCTGTCATTGGTGGTGCCCCTCGCGTTCTACGCATCGGGCGGTTGCGGAAATAATCCCTAATGGCGAGCGGGCACGTGGCCAAATTGTAGGCTGGTGGGATGATTTGAAATGGGGCTATAAAAGGGGTCATCCCTGACTTGAGCCATTTCCATTGCCTTTG
This sequence comes from Calamus simplicifolius, assembly GCA_900491605.1. Classification (NCBI taxonomy): domain Eukaryota; kingdom Viridiplantae; phylum Streptophyta; class Magnoliopsida; order Arecales; family Arecaceae; genus Calamus; species Calamus simplicifolius. The sequence goes on from UESW01001632.1 coordinate 444,324, forward strand.
CTTTCTTCCTCCTCCTGATCTTGCTCGAGTCTATTCATCTCCCACCACTGTTACATCTTCCCGAGCTCCTCGTCTTCGATTTCAGGTTCCCAAATTCTTCAGGTTAGTCCATTTTAGCTCCCATGGCTTCTTCATCCCTTTCCTATTCGATCTCCGACTCAGGGGGTTATTCCCCCAATCCTTGACGACCTTCTTCTTCCCCACTGCCGAGTTGGTCTTCCTCCTCCATCGATAGGGTCCCACTGGAGCAGCAGCGAGCCACCGGGCGGTCTCCTGCCGGGAATCGCTCAGCCATCGGATGGGCCCCCATTCGGCGCCGTCCGATCGTCGCCAGCTCATCGTCCACCGTGGGGCAGTCCCCTCGAGTATGACCGCCCAAGAGCTCATAAACCTTAGGGCTAAGTATGGTCTCCCCACCAATCTCCGCCTATATTGACCTCTTCTCGAAGATAGGGTAACTTTGTCTTATCCCGGTAGGGTGGCCTTGTACATAACTTATTTCAAAGCTGACCTTCATCTTCCTATTCATCCTTTCATACTTAACCTTTTAGATAGATATTCCTTAGCTCCGGCACAGTTGGTTCCAAATTCCATTCGGACCATTGTCGGCTTCCTAGTACTATGTCATATCTATGGGATAGAGGCTAGGATTTCTCTCTTTTGCTGTTTCTATACCCTTAGGAAACAATCGGGTTGTGGTCCTTTGCCCCTAGACCAATCAAAACTCTCAAGCTATATCTTCCCACGTCCATCAAGGGGTGGAAAGATATGTTTTTCTTCGCCCAAGTTGAGTGGGTAAGGACAGAGTGGGAGATTCCAAACACTGAGCCGAACAAGAATCCAACCATACTCCCAAGGGACCAAGAGGTGTTCGGGCAGCTGATAACTGCCGATGTCCCCTGATGCAACCAGCTGCTGGCCGAGGGGAACCTTCGGCTAGCTGGCCTTATTCCAAATAGCGGTGAGCAATCACGATCTTTCCCCCCATCACTTACCCTTGTTTTCCCCTTCTCTTTTTTTTTTTACAAGTCCTTTGACTTATGCAGATATGACGCCATCACTCCAAGCAGTGAAGAAGGCCGCCACCAAGGAAAGAAGAGCCAGGGCAGATGGAGCCCCCGCCGAGAAGAGGGCCAAAATTAAAGTCAGCAAGAGAGTCGAGGCCGGAGCGGCCTCGGAAAGAAATGAAGAGGCCGAGGAAAGGAGACGACCTCGATCACCTGCACCAGCTCCGCCCCGATCCCCCATCGACCTCACCAACACTCCTCCGAAGGAGCAGAGGACTGGAGTCCCGCCGTCACCGCCTACCACTCTCGAGATGCAGCCATCCACCTCGGCCACAGGGCCGACTCTAGAGGCCATTCCACCCATTGAAGAGGCCGCCACCAAAGAGACTCCACAGGTGGTGGCGCCAACGAAAGAGGCACCGCCGGCCTCTGACCCGACGCCAGCAGCTCCAGCATCTGCCAGTGCTGCAGAGGAAGATGAAGCCGATGCGCCTTCCTTCCGATCAATCCTCGAGCACCATGGCCGTTGGGCTGAGAGGACGATGGCTCAGGTCTGTGTACTTGAGCTTCAGAGGGTCCTCCAGAACCAAGTGACCTCTATTTTCTTCCGTGAAGCATCTGTGGCTTACCTCTGGGTAAGTGTTCTTCCCCACTGTCAATAATCTTTAAGAATTTTTCTTCACTTAACCCGAATAATTTGCTTGTATAGGCGATGAATTCCTTGGCTGCCGTTAGAGGCATCCTATCCCAGGCCGAGGCCACCCTCGACCAGTCGCAGGAAGATGCCAACCAAGCCCAGGCCAGAGCAGAGAAGGCCGAGGCAGCTCTGAAGATGACCCAAGCTGAATTGGCCTGAGCACAAAGGGCCGAAGCTGAGGCTGAAGCTGCCCAATCCGAGAGTTTAGCCAGGGCAGAATGGGCAGAAGGGGTGCTTTAGAAAGCTCAATGCCGAGCGGCCCACGAGCTTGACAATGCTCGGGTGGCGGAGAAGCAAAAGGTGGCAGAGTCAGAGATGTTCGTGTTGAAGAATCGACTACACTCTGCCATCATTGAAATAAAAGTGATCGAGGAGCGAGCAGAAAATGCTGAAGAGATCGCCGCCGATCCGATACCGAAATAGCTGAGCTAAAGGCGGCAGTGACCACGGCCGAGAAGAAGGCTGCCGAGGCTGTAGAGAATTTCAGGAGGTCCGATGTTTACGATAAGGAGCTGGTCGAGACCACTGCCTTCGCATACAATGGAGGCTTCTAGGACTGCAAAGACAAGGTACGAAGACTCTATGGTCTCGAGGGGATCGATGATCTGAAACTAGACGAAGAACCTTCCCCAAACAATGATCCAGCGCTGGCCAAACCCTGAGCACTTTTATTTTTTCCTTGTAATGAGGCCCAACCATAGTCGGAAATTTTGTAACACTTTTACAATTAATGAAAAACACTTTTGAAACCTTTGAAATTTGTTGTTGGTAATTTGCTCATTCTAGAATTGGGGCTGGGGCCGAAATCGTAGATCCAATCTAGGAGCTGAAGCCGTAGCTAGGGTTAGCTGAGGCAGAAGCCAAGATAGGAACCCGGGCCATAGCTAGGACATGGTCGTAGCTGAAAGTTGATACTCGACATTGGTATCGAGGCCGAAGTCAATATGCGGAAGAGGTCAAAACTAGAGCCTTGAGGCTGAAGTTGAGACCGAAACGAGTCATACCGATCCAACCTTATGCTTGTGTACTGACATGAAACCGGGTGGAGCGCTGGCGTTTAATCAAGCTTGAGCACCGATGCTGAGTCGGGCTTGAGTACCGATGTCGAGTCGGACGTGAATGCCGATGTTGAGCTGGGGTTGAGTGCCGATGCGGAGTCAGGCTTGAGTGCCAACGCAGACTCGGGCTTGAGTGCCGACGCAGAGTCGGGCTTGGGTGCCGACGCAGAGTTGGGCTTGAGTACCGATGCGGAGTCGGGGTTGAGTGCCGATGCGGAGTTGGGCTTGGGTGCCGACACTGAGTCGGGCTTGGGTTGTCGACGCAGAGTCGGGCTTGAGTACTGACGTAGAGTCGGGCTTGAGTACCGACGCGGAGTCAGGCTTGATTGCCGACGCGGAGTCGGGCTTGGGATGAAAAAGCAAGATTGCTTGAAGAGACTTTTGTTAGTGAAAAACAAATATTATTTTAGTAAACATGCTCAAGCTTACGATATCAATATACTTTACTGATAATTCCAACGGAGGTTGTCTGCGTTCCAAGTGCAAGGAAGAGGCTTCCCATCCAGTTCTTCGATTTGGTATGCTCTGCGATGAAGTGCATCAGTGACTCGGTAAGGTCCTTCCCAATTGGGAGACAGCTTTCCCCCCTCTGTGGGTCTAGAGACTTCGGCTCGTCTGAGGACCAAGTCTCCAGGGAGGAATGTTCTAGGGCGAACTCGGGCATTGTAATACCTTGTGATCCTTTGTTGGTAGGAAGCCATTTTGAGTTATGCTCGATTGCAGAGTTCCTCAACGAGGTCAAGGCTGGCTCTCAACTGGCTGGAATTGTCCCCCTCATCATACGATTGTGTCCGAGGACTAGGGATGCCAATTTCCACCGGAATGACTGCCTCCGATCCGAATACAAAACTAAAAGGAGTTTCTTCCATGGGGGTTCGGGGCATCGTGTGATACACCCACAGCACGTTCGGGAGCTCCTCCACCCATCTTCCTTTGAAATCATCCAGACGTGTCCTAAGCCCTTAAAGGATGGTCTGATTTGTCACTTCTACTGCTCCGTTTGTTTGCGGATGACCGACAGAAGTGAACCTCTAATATATGCCCAGTTCAGCATAAAACTCGCTAAAAGGAGCGTTGTCGAACTGTCGACCATTATCGGTAACTAGGGTATGGGGTAGTCCGAACCAACATATAACAGACTTTCACAAGAAGTTTCTCACCTTAGCTTCGATGATTTTGGCAAGTGCTTCAATCTCTACCCACTTAGTGAAATGGTCGATGGCAACGGGTAGAAACTTCCGCTGACCAGAGGCTGGAGGGAATGGTCCAAAATATCCATCCCCCACTGGGCAAAGGGCCATAGAGCCGACAGGGGGCTCAGCTGAGAGGTTGACAGCCGCTGAACATTGGCGTGTCGCTGGCAACTATTGCACTTCTGGACCAGCTTGGCTGTGTCTTCCCGTATGGTAGGCCAGTAGTAGCCTTAGCGTAGGGCCTTATGTGATAACGCTCTGCCCTCCAAGTGGTTTTTGCAAATACCCTCATGGATCTCACGAAGGATGTAGTTGGTATTTGCGGGACCAATGCATTTAAGGAGAGGATGAGAGAAGGATCTTTGGTACAGTTGTCCATCGAGCATCAGGAACTTGGGTACTCGCCACTTGAATAGCTTAGCTTGGCTTCAGTGGGTTCGGCTGCGAGGGTGCCAGCAGTGAAGTATCGGATATAAACATCCATCCAGGAAGGATCTTAGCGGACTGGCATGGATTCTTCTACCGCATCGATGCTTGGGGCTTCCAGATGCTCCACGTAGGTTCTCTCTAAGGTCCCATCAGCCGAGGTGGCTAGCCGGGACAAAGCATTAGCTCTAGCGTTCTCCCCCCGAGGGATGTAACTGACACTGAAGTGGGCCAAAGGAGAGGCTTGTGACTGCACCATACTCAAGTAACGGGATATAGTAGGATCTCGAGCCTCGTACTCTACTTTGATTTGACTGAAGATGAGCTGGGAATTGGTGAAAACTCTAAGGCATTTCACCCCGAGCTCCTGTGCAAATCTCATCCCTGACAATAAGGCTTCATACTCAGCCTGATTGTTTGTGGCTGGAAAGAGAAATCGGAGGGCGTACTCGGTCACAACTCCGTCCGAACTTGCTATGATGAGGCCTGCCCCACTTCCTTGAGAATTTGATGCCCCATCCATGTGAAGGATCCAGTCCTCCCTCTTCCCTCGATTGCAGCATCCAAAGGGTTTGCATGGGGCTCCTTTGACTGCTCTTCTATCCATGTGCACTCGACCAGAAAATCTGCTAAGATATGAGACTTCATAGCCGACCTAGGTCAAAATGATAGATCGAATTTCCCCAGCTTGAGTGCTCACTTCGCTAGTCGGCCAGAGGTATCAGGACGAGAAAGAATTGCCTTGAGTGGTTGATCCGTGACCACTATGATCGGGTGAGCTTGGAAATAGGGCCTGAAGCGCTGGGCAAAGATGATCAAGGCAAAGATAATCTTCTCGACTTTGGAATATCTAGTCTCCACGTTATGAAGAACCTTACTGATGTAGTACACTAGCTTTTGTGTTCCAGCAGCATCCATGCGAACAAGTATGGAGCTGATAGCCTCGGGGGAGGCCGCAAGGTATAGGAGGAGCTCCTCCCTGTCCCTTGGCTTGGATAACAATGGCGGGGTGGATAAGAATTCTTTTAACCCCTCTAAGGCCTTCTGGCACTCCCTCATCCACTTGAATCCATTGACTTTGCATAACGCCTTAAAGAAAGGCAGACACCTCTCCGCAGACTTGGACAAAAAATGGCTCAAGACCACTACCCTTCCAGTCAAGCGTTACACCTTCTTCTTGTTAATCGGAGACCTTATATCCAAGATGGCTCGGATCTTATCGGGGTTCACCTCGATCCCACGCTGCATCACCATGAAGCCCAGGAATTTGCCCGCTGTCATCCAGAAGGCGCACTTGTGGAGGTTCAGCCTCATCTGGTACCAGCGGAGGTTGCCGAAGGTCTCCGCTAGGTCGGCAATATGGTCAGTGGTATGGATACTTTTGGTTAGCATATCATCCACATATACCTCCATGTTGCATCCAATCTGGTCTTCAAAGACCTTATTCATCAGCCTCTGGTAAGTGGCTCTCGCGTTCTTCAATCCGAATGGCATCACCTTGTAGCAGTATATTCCTTCTCGGTCATAAATGAGGTAGCTTCCTCGTCCACCGGATCCATCTTGATCTGATTGTATTCCGAGAAGGCATCCATGAAGCTGAGGGTTTCATGACCGACATGGCGTCCACCAGCTGGTCAATTCGGGGCAACGAAAAGTTATCCTTGGGGCAGACCTTGTTGAGATCAGTGAAGTCCACACACATCCTCCAGCTCCCACTAGCCTTGTGGACCATCACGACGTTGGCCAGCCAGTCGGGGTAATGGACCTCTTGAATGTGGTCTGCAGCAATCAGCTTACGGATCTCCTCGTCAATGGCCTTCTGTCAGTCTGGGGTGAAGCTTCTCTTCTTCTGTCAGATGGGCCAACACCCCGGTTTGATGTTGAGTTGATGGGTAATTACCTCCTCAGGGATACCTGGCGTGTCAGACGATGACCATGCAAAGATGTTAGAGTTGGCTCGCAGGAAAGCATGAAGCTGATCGTGCACCTCCTCTGGAAGTAGGGCTCCAACCTGGATGGTCCTCGTCGGGTTCTCCCCCAATAGGAAAGTTAGCAGGAGCTCGGCCGACTCCCCTCTCCTGCCCAAGTCTCGGGGGTCGAGCAGCTCGGGTGCTGTTGCCGACACCGCCCCCTGTGGGCTAGGGGCCAAGTGGTAGCAGAGTGGTAGTGGCTCTGCTCCCCCCTCATCTCCCCAACTCCCTTGTCGGTAGGAAACTTTATGAGTAGTCTTTTGGTGGAGATAACAACATCTAGAAGGTTCAAACCGGATCTCCCAAGGATGGCATTGTAGGCCAGTGGGACCCGGACTACTATAAAGTTCATGAGAACCGTGCTCTGACACGGTGAAGTCCTAGCGGTGACACGGTGAAGGCATCGTAACTCAAAACATCAACGGAGCTCCTACTGTCAACTAAAATTCGTTTTACAGGGTGCTTCGCGATCGTCATAAACATGACGATGCTATCATCATGTTTGTTAACTATCCCTTCTATATCCCTTTTTGAGAAAGGAATTACAGAATCTACCCCCTCCTCACACTGCCTTTTAAAAGTGCTACCTATCCCCTAGGAGATCATGGCCACCATCTTCTCCGTCGGGGCATTGTCCATGCCGATATGAGGTGCAGAAGGTGCCGACGGGCCCAGGACAGTAGGGTTCCCTCTCCGAACAAACTTTCCTAAGTGGCCCTACTGAACGAGTTCTTCGATAGCCTTCTTTAGCAGGTAGCAGCCTTTTATGTTGTGGCCATAGTCCCTGTGGTATCGACAGTATAGTTCTTTGCTACGGGGGACCCCGGGCCTCATGGAAGGTGGACACCGAAGGTAGGGCTCATCCTCAATCTCTAACAGAATGTGGGATATTGAGGCGAGAAGTGGGGTGAAGTGCTCTTTAGGAACTAGAGTCTGGGGTCGGTTTTGGACAATGAGATGGCTCAGATTTCCTTGGCCATGCCCCAGCAAGTTCTGGAGGTGTTGGCTTCTTGCTAGACCCCTTATCGACATCCCTCCTGGAGAAGTCCATTTCGTCGGTATGGATATACTTTTGTTCCCGGCTCAGCAATTCGACGTAAGAGCTGGGAGGCTTTTTATCTAAGGAATAGGCAAACCTGGAAGGACAGAGCCCTCGCTTCAGGGCCAGAGTGGCCACGGAGTCTTCAAGATTGTAGACCTCGAGTGCAGCCTCCTTGAATCGAGCCACGAAGTCCTTCAAGGTTTCGCCACTCCTCTGTTGAGCAGCAAACAGGCTATCGGCCACCCGAGGAATCTTTTGGCACGCATCAAAGTGGGCCAAGAAAGATTGCTCGAGCTGCCTAATGGAGTTGATACTACATGGTGGCAAATAGGAATACCACACACGGGCAACCTTCCAAAGTAAAGCTAGAAGGCTACGCAAAGGAGAGAATCTGTTGCCCCTTGGACTTGCATGAGGACCTTGTAGCTTTCCAGGTGATCCAGGGGGTTTGCAGTGCCGTCATACGGGTTCAGCTGGGGTAGACAAAACCGGGGTGGGACCGGCTCCTCCATAATATAGCGAGACAGCGGAGGGCGGTAGTCATAGTCCACCCCATGAGGGTTGGTAATTCTGCGGCTGAGCTCCTCCAGCCGCTGATGGTACTCGTTCAACCGTTGCTCAGCCCGGCGAGCAATCTTTCTGTTGGAATCTTCCTTTGAAGATTCAGAAGATGAATAGGGAGAAGGTCATCAGTGCAAGGAATGCACCTGCTTAGGTTCATTCCCACTACGCCACTTGGAAAAGTAGTCAGAGTGATGGGAAGGAGACCATTGCCGCTTGGAAGTCTCTTGACGACGAGATCTCGGGGATGTACGGTGGAAGGCCTCCGGAGGGGTCCTGCCACGATGAGACTGGCTAGTTCCATGACCCTCCGCATAGGGTAGAGAGAGTTGAGGAAGCAATGGCGTGGTGGCAGAGAACTGTTCCTGTAGCCTCCTAACCACCGCCATCAGGTCTTGAACTTGCTTGGTCAAAACATCGAGCCGATCAGCCTGGATAGACTGTGGCTGTACGGGGGGCGGAACAGGGAGGTTGACCTCTGGCTGCTCAGCCCGTAGGAGGCATCCCCCAGACTGACTGGTGGAGGCCTCCTGCGCACGTGTAACTGCCATCTTCTTTCTTGCAGAGGTTGTGGGGTTGCAGATGCGTTGAAATGAACATCCATGCCCCCCCTTTTTGGCACGCTAATCTGTTGCTGTCAAATCACTTTCGAGGAGCGTCGAGCAAGAGAGGAGCTTTGTGGGTCTTCAGAAGATGATACGACCGCCTTCTATAGCCAGAAACCTGCAATAAAAGTTTCGGATCGATGGTTCCGGCTGGGACCCTTCGACGCTCAAGTTAGCGATTTGGAAAACATAAATTAAGATGAGATAGTAGAGGTCGATCCCCTCCTTGTTGTGAGTCAAGGTCTTTATATACCTGTTCGGGGGTCCCTTTTACCCTTCGTAGATAACCGTTGAATCCCATCTTTTGTTAAGATTGGCTCCGCAAGCGGTAGGTGGGTGCACAGCCGCTGAGTGCGCACCATAAATATCGATAATTGCCCATAGTATATCGGTAACTACCCATGATTTTGGCAAAGAACGAGTGAGCAGGCTACGTGCAATCTTTGGTGTTTTAAATCACTGGGTTCAATATTCGAAGTTGGTTCCATGACTGAAACTATGGGCCGAGAGCATGCGACGCGAGACTTGAGGTCGAGGACGGAGACATGCTGAGGCCGAGGCGGGGCTCGAGGCCAAGGCGAGGCTCGAGGCCGAGGCTGAGGCAGAGCTCGGGGCCGATGTTGAAGCTGAAACGAAGTTTGCGACTAAGGCCGAGGCGAAGTCCAAGACCAAAGCCGAGGCCGAGGTGAAACCCAAGGCCGAAGCTAAGGCGAAGTCTGAGGTTGAGGCCGGGATGGGACGCCAAATTATTACTTGGCTTCGAGAACCGTGTAGACTGTTATCCCACCGCCTAGGGGAGTGATCAGCCACATCAGCACCGCTACCCTCGTCTCTGTCTCACCTAAGGGGCTGTTTGGATGGAAGGAAATAAAGGAGGAAGGAAAGGAAAAAAAAGAAGAAAGATTATAAATTATCTTATTTTGGAGGAGGATAAAGAAAGAGAATAAGGAAATGGAAGTAATTGGTTCATCTTCTTTCTTCGTCAGCGAATGTAAATTTGTTAACCCCTAAATCAGAGGATAAGCTTGGGAAGGAAAAAAGTTTAAGTCATACTTTTATGGAAGATCAAAATATTTCTTTATTTTTTATTTTTCATTCTTCTATTCCCATGGTTCATTTCTTAGGAGGGTATAATTGTCACATAACTTTTTTTCTTCTTTTTTCTCCTCTCTATGTTGGAAAAATTATTTAGAAATTATTTACCCAATTATTGATTTTGATGATTAACAAAAGTCATGAGTATATTCATTGTGTTTCTGATAGATTTGATAAGTGTTTCAGGAATTAAGATTGGTTATTTATTCAAATGGCACTTAGAAATTAGTTTTGAATCAAGTTTCAATGGAATTTATTTAAGTTCAAAATTTGGAGCCGACACCTAGAACCATTAGAGCCGACTCCAGAGTGTATCAGAGCAGTTGTATATTTTTGGCACAGTTCGGAGTCGATACCTAGAGTTTCAGAGCCGATACCTGAGGTTTCAAAGCCGACACATGAAAAGGTGAAGCCGACTCCAACCTGAGATACAGAGAAACTATTTTCTGCTTCAGAAGTCGGAGCCGACACATGGATTTCGGGAGCCGACTCTAACCTAGTTACAGAGACTATGTTTTTCGGAGCAATTCTCGGAGCCGACACATCAGAAATCGGGAGCCGACTTCAGTCTGCGGGGAGTCGACACTTTACAAAGTCGGAGCCGACTCTATATCAAATCGATTTTTGCTATTTATGGAAACATGATCTGGAGCCGACATATAAAAAGTTGGAGCCGACTCCAACCTGTCAAGAACGATTTTCAAAAGTGCCAGATCAGATTCTAACAGATATATTTTCTCACCTAATTCTCAACGGATACTTTTCTTTGCATGGAGAATCATCCAAAGTACTTTGTAACGGCTATTTCTCACCTAATCTTAGATTAAGACTCTATAAAAAGGGGATTCGTCCGTTTGAAAAGAAGAATGGAAAAATATCGAAAAATAGAGAAAAATACTCAGTAAAAAAAGGAAAAAGAAAAAGAGAAAAAGCTCTATTTCCTCAATGAGCTGTGTCAAAGATTCAATGATTCAATCCTTGCTCATCCATTCAAAAGAGAAGAGGAAAAGAAGAAAAGAAGAAAAGCTCAAATCCACATCACTTCAATCAGGCTTTTCTTATCTTTGTTTACTTATATTGCTTATTTGCTCATTCAATGAGCCTTTCAATATTGTAAACATTAAATTGATTTGGTGTTTACTAATTCAATCAGAGGGATTGAATTAGTTGAGGTAGTTTACCTGGGAACAAGCTAGTTTAGCTTGGGTTTGGGTTTTGTGCTGGTGAACCCATGAAAACCAGCTGGGTTCGTTGTGACCCCATGTAAAACAACAAGTTAAAGTTGTGAGCTTGTAAAACAACTCAACTGTAATCAGTGGATTATAGTGTGGACCCAAGAGTTGCTTGGGAGTGGACGTAAGTGTGGGATACACCGAACCACTATAAATATTTGTATGTTTATCGTGCTTTTGTCTCTATCTCTCTCTCTCTCATTGTGCTTTAAATTATTGCATCACTTCACTAGTTTACTTAATCCTTGTGAAATTTGGTTTTAAGTTTTAAGTGTTAAATTTTTAAAGAACCTAATTCACCCTCCCTCTTAGGTTGCCATCTGGGCCAACAATTAGTATAAGAGCTTGTGCTCATTTTTATTTGATCTAACGATCAAGAGTTAAAGATCCAAATGGCAACACAAGCTGGATCATCTTTTGCTGAAGGTCAATCCACTAATGCCTACCTTTATTTAATGGCTCTAATTATTCATATTAAAAAGCAAGAATAAGGACTTTCATTCAAGCCTTAGATTATGAATTATGGAGTGTCATTACAAATGGACCTAGTACACCCACACACATTGTAGATGGTTCAATAGTTTCTAAGCTCGAAAGGGATTGGAATAAGAATGATAGGAAAATGGCTCAGCTCAATGTAAAAGCCATGAAAGTTTTATATTATTCTTTGGATGCAAATGAATTCAATAGAATATCTACTTACATTTCAGCCAAAGAAATTTGGGATAGACTAGAAGTTACCCATGAGGGTACTAATCAAGTAAAAGAATCCAAAATTAACATTCTAGTACACAAATATGAATTATTTAGCATGGAACAAATTGAATCAATCACATGCATGTACACTAGATTTACTGATATTGTTAATGGTTTAAAAAGTTTTGGTAAAACTTATACTAACTCTGAATTGGTGCGCAAAATTCTTAGATCTCTTCCAAGATCATAGGAAGCAAAAGTAACTGCAATCCAAGAAGCCAAAGACTTAAACATTCTATCTTTGGAGGAGCTCCTTGGATCCTTGATGACCCATGAATTGACAATGAAACAACATCAAGAGGAAGAGGTGAAAAAGAAAAGAACCATTGCTCTTAAGGCTGCAGAAAAGGAAATAAGCAGCAGTGAGGAAGTAGAAGAAGATGATGAGACAGCTCTCCTAGCTAAGAAATTTAAGAAATTTATGCAAAGAAGGATACCCTTCCACAAGAGAAAGTTTGGAATAAAATTGAAAGAAGAAAGAGAAAAAGAAAGAGATAAGGACAAAGAAAAAGAACCCTTGACATGTTATGAATGTAAGAAGTCGGGGCACTTTCGATCTGAATGTCCTCAACTAAAGAAGGGTTACAAGAAGAAGAAGAAGAAAGCCTATGTTGCAACTTGGAGTGATAGTGAAGAGTCTTCATCTGAAGAAGAACAAAAAGAGGTTGCAAACATATGCTTCATAGCAAACGATGAAAATGAGGTATGTACTGAAACCCCTAATGATGATTTTACATTTGATGAATTGTATGATGCATTTAATGAATTAGTTAGTGATTTTAAGGTTTTCAGAATGAAAAACAAATCTTTGAAAACTGAAAACCTAAATCTTCTCAAAGAGAAAAATGAACTAATTCTTGAGGTTAAAGATCTAAAATCTGAAAATGAAAATGTTTTAAAAGAAAAGGAATCAATTTCTAATGAAAATATCAATTTGAAGAAAGAAATTGATAAACATAAAATTATAGTTGATAAATTTACATATAGCTCAGAAAAACTAAATTTGCTTTTAAGTAATCAAAGAGCTGTATTTGATAAAGCTGGTTTAGGATATAAACCACACATGAAACAAGAATATGTCAACAATTTTTTTGTAAACAAAAATGATATTTCATGTTATCATTGCAACAAAAAAGGACATAAATCTTAAGAATACAATTTTAGAAAAACTAATAAGAATTTAAATATTAAAGGCAAGAAAATATGGGTTCCAAAAGGAACAATCATTATTACTACTAACCATGAAGGACCCAAGAAAGCTTGGGTACCTAAACATAAGATTTGATTATCTTGCAGGAGTGTCTTGCGGCCAAAGGATCAAAACGAAAGTGGTATCTTGATAGTGGCTGCTCAAGATACATGACGGATGACAAAGATCAATTCATCACCCTTGAAGATAAAAGAGGAGTTGTTACTTTTGGAGATAATGGCAAAGGCCAAATTATGGGATTTGGTAAAATTCAAATAACTCCATCCACTTTTATAGAAAACGTTTTATATGTTGTTGGTTTAAAGCATAATCCAATTAGCATTAGCCAATTATGTGATAAAGGTTTCAAAGTTTCCTTTGAAGCTTCTATTTGCACTGTTTCTAATCCCATAGACAATAGCATTATATTTGTTAGAAATAGAAATGACAATGTATACTTAATTAATCTAGATAATTTGTCTACAAGTAACCATTGCTTAATTGCTGATAATGCTAAGGTAAATGAGATTGGATGGCTGTGGCATCGTAGATTAGGTCACGCAAGTACACTTAATTTCAAAATTAATTAGAATGGATTTAGTTAAAGGACTTTCAGAACTAGATTTTGAAAATAATAGAATTTGTGATGCATGTCAATTTGGAAAACAAACTAGAAATTCTTTCAAATCTAAAAATATTGTTTTAACTACTAGGCCACTCGAACTACTTCATATGAACCTTTTTGGACCTACTAGAACCACTAGTTTAGGAGAAAAGAAATATGGTTTTGTAATAGTAGATGATTACTCTAGATATACTTTGGTTTTATTTTTGGCTCACAAAGATGAGACTTTCTCGATATTCCTAAAATTCTTCAAGAAAGTCACAAATGAGAAAAACGACACTATAGTGTCTCTTAGAAGTGATCATGGCACAGAATTTAAAAATCATCAATTTGAAAATTTCTGTATTAAAAATGACATTCATCATAATTTTTCTGCACCTAGAATACCACAACAAAATGAAGTCATAGAGAGGAAAAATAAACATTAGAAGATATGGCTCGTACCATGCTATGTGAAAGCCAACTCCCAAAGTACTTCTGGGCAGAAGCTATAAACACAGCTTGTTACATCCTTAATAGAGTTTTAATTAGGCCAATTCTTAAGAAAACTTCCTATGAACTATGGCATAATAGGAAACCTAACATTAGTTATTTTCATGCATTTGATTGTAGATGTTTTATTCATAATAATGGTAAGGATAATCTTGGAAAGGTTGACGCCAAATCTGATGAAGGTATATTTTTAGGTTATTCAACATCTAGTAAAGCATATAGAGTATTTAACAAGAAACATTTAATTGTAGAAGAATCAATTCATGTAGTATTTGATGAATCTTTAGCATCAAGTTCTGAAAAGATTGATGATGAAGAAGATACAAATTTGCTTGAAAGAGATATTAAAAAATTGAATATAGATATATCTTCAGACCATGAACAAAAAGCTAAAGATGATGACTCACCTAGGGATGATGTTATTGATACTACTCGTAATGATGTAGATCTACCTAGAGATTGGAGATATGCTTATGGTCATCCTAAGGATTTAATCATAGGTGATCCATCTCAAGAAGTAAGAACTAGATCATCAATGAGGAACATCAATAATCATCTTGCATTTGTGTCTCACATAGAACCCAAAACTATTGAAGAAGCTAAAAAAGATAGTAATTGCATGTTAGCTATGCAAGAGGAATTAAATCAATTTACTAGGAATAATGTATGGTCCTTAGTTGATAGACCCAAAGGTCATTCTGTAATAAGATCTAAATGGGTATTTAGAAATAAATTAGATAAAAATGGCATAATAATTAGAAATAAATCTAGATTAGTTGCAAAAGGATATAATCAAGAAGAAGGAATTGATTTTGATGAAACTTTTGCACCTGTAGTTAGATTAGAAGCAATTAGACTATTACTTGCATTTGCATGTCATATGAACATTAATTTATTTCAAATGGATGTTAAAAGTGCATTTTTAAATAGTTTTATAAATAAGAAAGTTTATGTAGAACAACCCCCAGGTTTTGAAGATCATGAATTTTCAACTCATGTTTTTAAACTACACAAAGCACTATATGGTTTAAAACAAGCACCTAGAGCTTGGTATGATAGATTAAGCAAATTTCTTATTGAAAATAATTTTTCTAAAGGAAATGTTGATAAAACCCTATTTTTGAAAAGAAAAGATAAAGATTTATTGGTAGTACAAATTTATGTAGATGATATTGTATTTGGTGCTACTAACAATGTTTTGTGTCAATAATTTGCTAAGTTAATGCAGGGTGAATTCAAAATGAGTATAATGGGAGAACTCAACTTCTTCCTTGGACTTCAAATCAAACAAGAAAGAGAGGAAATTTTCATCAACCAAACAAAGTACACAAAAGAAATTCTCAAGAAATTTGGTATGGAACAAGTCAAACCTCTCGAAACACCAATGAGTCCTTCATGCAAGTTAGATAAAGATGAAGATGGTAAGTCTGTTGATCAAAAATATTATAGAGGTATGATCGGTTCACTACTTTACTTAACATCAAGTAGACATGATATCATGTTTGCAGTTTGTTTATATGCACGATATCAATCTGAACCTAAAGAATCTCACTTAATTGCAGTAAAAAGAATACTTAGATATCTAAATGGAACTAAAAATATAGGATTATGGTATTCTAGAGACTCAACATTAAATTTGATTGCATATATTGATTTTGATTATGCTGGTTGTAAATTGGATAAAAAAGTATAAGTGGTGCATGCCAATTTTTAGGAAGTAACTTAATCTCTTGGTTTAGCAAAAAGCAAAATTCGGTTTTATTATCAACTGCTGAAGCTGAATATGTTGTAGCTGGAAGTTGCTGTGCTCAAATCCTTTGGATTAAGCGATAACTTGAAGATTATTGTATAACACTTGATAAAACTCCAATTAGATGTGATAACACTAGTGCAATCAATTTAACTAAAAATCCAATCCAACATTCAAAAACAAAGCATATTAAAATTAGATATCATTTTATTAGAAAACATGTAGCTAATAATGATATTTGTCTTGATTATGTTTGTACTGATGAATAATTAGCTGACATTTTTATAAAACCCCTAAGTGAAGAAAGATTTTATTATCTTATAGGAGAATTAGGATTTGTGATCCATTGGAATAAATTTTAAATCTCCTAGGAATGATTATCTAGAATTTAATCATTTTTTCCTAATTTTTTTATAATTTTAAGGATGATTTATCTAGATATTTGAACCCCTTGATTCATCACATTTCAAAAATGATTTATCCAAAATTTGAAGATTTATTCGGACAAGTTTCAGATCCTTTGAAACTCTTTTTTTTCCTAAAACTGTCTTGGAGCCGACTCCTCTGGTATCAGAGTCGACTCCAGTTTTGTTTGAGACTTTGGAGCTGACACCTACTTTTCAGAGTCGACTCCACTTCGGGTGCTGACTATGTTAGCGACCTGGAGCCAACACCTTGCTTTGCGGGAGTCGACTCTAAGTGGTCCCAGGCTGACTTATCTAGGGCAGAGTCAACTCCTTCCTTATTTCAATCAACTCCTAACCCTTCCAAACTCTCTCCAACTCTTCCCAAAACCCAAGATTTCTCAAATTAACCATTCCTTAGCACTCAATGACACCCAAACGTAGGGGATCCTTGTTTGGTGGAGCGGTAACAACCAAGAGACGAACCGTGAGGCATCCGGTGAGGCAACCTTCACCGAGTTCTTCGTCCTCTTCGTCGGTATCCACACCAAGCGCTATTCCAAGTCCTTCATCACCTCAAATCAACACCCTTGCTGGCCGTGTAATCACTATGGGCAGAAAGGTAGATTTTTACTTCTTTAAGGAAGAGGGTTTCTCCATTGGGCGGCAATTAAAAGAATTAGGGTGGGATAAGGTGTGTTCTCTTGATGTACCCCCTTACCCTGCCTTAGTCAAAGAATTTTATTTCAATCTTTCAAGAGGAGATGGAGGTATAGTAAGTTATATTAGAGGGAAAAGAATTCATCTAACTTCGAAGATTCTAGGAAACCTTTTAGGGATTCCTATTACTGGACTTATTGCAAATATCCATAGTGAGAGATCAAGTGCATTATCAAGAATGCTAGGAAGGGAGGTCACTGAATTTGAAGAAGTTAGGGCAAACCAGTTGCTCCTTGAGTTAAGATTGCTTCATAATATTTGTGGTCAGATTTTATTCCCGAAGATCGATAGATTTGAGTATGTCTCAGAGTGAGACATTGTCATCATGGATAGTGTTCTGATTGGTCAGCAATTAATTTAGCTGGTATGATGATTTGGTACATGGTTGAAGCTGGGAATAAGAAGAGATCCACTTTACCTTATGGCATGGTTTTGACATTAGCGTTCCAGAGCCAAGGGGTAGTTATTTCAGACAATGAACACAAGAAGAACTTAAGGTACACTGACTATTATAGTTTAGCTACTGTGCATCGGATGGGGTTTATGAAGGTGGATGATAATTGAGAAAGGAAAGGACATCTGGAGGACAGGGCAGCTGATATTGGAGCTGCTGCACCATCGGTGGTTGGTCCATCAGTGAGGCATCCTTCACCTGAGCCTAATAGATTATCACCACCACCAGCACCTACTCCAGCACCTGTATTTGTTTCTATTCCTTCATTTGGATTTTTTGATGCTCAATTAGTACAATTAAAGGAACTCTTTGCTAGTCATAAAGAAGAGATGAAGATTGAACTAGATAGCAGACTTATGAGCTTGAGAAAAATGTACTATTCCTTGGAAGATAGAGTAAGCAGAATTGAATCATCCTTTGGAACTTCTTCAGAAGCCTTGAAGACTGATCTTATGCATATTTTTTAGAAGATCAAGGACATTGGAGGAGATTCTGATACTTATTCTAAGTGCAATGCAGAGTTACAAGAGAAAATTATAGTTGCATCTGCTTTTGTTGACAAAAGACTAAATGATTTTATCAAAATCCAAAGTGAAGGAATGGGAAAGATCTTAGAAGAGCTCAAAAGACTTCTTAGATTTTGATGTTATTAGCTTTTGATGCTTGATTTACATTTTGATGTAGATGTTTAGTTTGTATTTTTGATGTAATGAAGTATTTTGACTTTATGAATGATGTAATGAAATATTTTACTTTATGAATGATGTAATGAAGTTTTGAGTATTCAATGAATATTATACTTGAATTTTGACTTGGACTTTTTTTGAACTTTGAATTTGATTCCTATGATTGATGTTAATTTAAGTCTTAATGCACCTTCTAATCCTTTTTGTTGATTACAAAAAAGGGGGAGAAGAGATTCTTGTATATGCATAAAAATAATAAGAGAAGAGATACTTATATATGCATAATCAATTAATGAAAGAATGGTACTTATATGCATGTTACATGGAATTAATACCACATGGAATTAAGATAAGCATAAAAGTTTCAATGAACTTAACATATGCACACACATAGGGGGAGCTACCACATTAAGGGGGAGCTTAACCTTAAAAGTAAATACTTTGACAATTATGCATATACTCAATGTTTTTATCATCATCAAAAAGGAGGAGATTATTGGAGAATTATTAAGAAATTATTTACCTAATTATTAATTTTGATGATTAACAAAAGCCATGAGTATATTCATTGTGTTTCTGATAGCTTTGATAAGTGTTTCAGGAATTAAGATTGGTTATTTATTCAAATGGTACTTAGAAATCAGTTTTAAATCAAGTTTCAATAAAATTTATTTAAGTTCAGAACTTGGAGCCAACACCTAGAACCATTAGAGCCAACTCCAGAGTGTATTAAAGCAGTTGTATATTTTCGGCATGGTTTGGAGTCGACACCTAGAGTTTTGGAGCTGACACCTGAGGTTTCGGAGCCGACATATGAAAAGGTGGAGCCGACTCCAACCTGAGATACAGAAAAACTGTTTTATGCTTCAGAAGCAGGAGCCGACACATGGATTTCAGGAGCCGACTCTAACCTAAGTTATAGAGACTACATTTTTTGGAGCAATTCTCGGAGCCTACATATCAGAAATCGGGAGCCAACTCCAGTCTGCGGGGAGTCGACACTTTGCAAAGTCGGAGCTGACTCTACATCAAATCGATTTTTGCTATTTATGGAAACACGATCTGGAGCCGACACATGAAAAGTTAGAGCCGACTCCAACCTATCAAGGACGATTTTCAAAAGTCCCAGATCGGATTCTAACGGATATATTTTCTTCTTTGCGTGGAGAATCATCCAAGGTACTTTGTAATGGCTATTTCTCACCTAATCTCATATTAAGACCCTATAAAAAGGGGATTCATTCATTTGAAAAGAAGAACGAAAAAATATCAAGAAATAGAGAGAAAAATTGAGAAAAATACTCAGTAAAAAAAAGGAAAAAGAAGAAGAGAAAAAGCTCTATTTCCTCAACGAGCTGTGTCAATGATTCAACGATTCAATCCTTGCTCATCCATTCAAAAGAGAAGAGGAAAAGAAGAAAAGCTCAAATCCACATCGCTTCAATCAGGCTTTTCTTACCTTTGTTTACTTATATTGCTTATTTGCTCATTCAAGGAGCCTTTCATTATTGTAAACATTAAATTGATTTGGTGTTTACTAATTCGGGGATTGAATTAGTTGAGGTAGTTTACCTCGGGAACAAGCTAGTTTAGCTTGGGTTTGGGTTTTGTGCTGGTGAACCCGTGAAAACCGGCTGGGTTTGTTGTGACCCCGTGTAAAACAATAAGTTATAGTTGTAAGCTTGTAAAATAACTCAACTGTAATCAGTGGATTATAGTGTGGACCCAAGAGTTGCTTGGGAGTGGACGTAGGTATGGGATACACCGAACCACTATAAATCTTTGTGTATTTGTTATGCTTTTCTCTCTCTCTCTCTCTCTCATTGTGCTTTAAATTATTGCATCACTTCACTAGTTTACTTAATCCTTATGAAATTTGGTTTTAAGTTTTAAGTGTTAAATTTTTAAAGAACCCAATTCACCCCTCCTCTTGGGTTGCCATCTGTGTCAACACTCTATCCAAACAAGATATTGATATTACCATTCCTTTCCCTTCCATCCTTTCCAAACAAGAGAAATAGAACAACCCTTCCTTTCCCTTCCATTATTTTACTTATTTTTACTCTCCCCTTCCTTTCCTTCCAAAGATCCAAACATAGCCTAAGGGACTATTTAGATTGGGGGTGAATGAAAAGAAGAAAAAGAAAACGAAGGAAAAAGGTGTTACTTTGTTTGGAAGGAAGAGAAAAAGAGAGGGAAAAGGAAATGAGAGTAACTGACCCTCAAATGAGGTAAGCTAGGAAGGAGAAAAGGTTTAAGTTATATTCTTATGAAAGACCAAAATATCTCTTCATTTTTATTCTTTATTCTTTTATTCTCACGTTTCATTCCAAATCCTAAAGGGTATAATTATCACATAACTCTTTCCCTTTTTTCTTTCTCTATCTTCAAACAAGATAATTGATATTACATTTCTTTTTCCTTCCATCCTTTCCAAACAAAAGAAAAAGAATAACCCTTCCTTTTTCTTTCTTCCCTTTCATTCCTTTACTTCTTTTTACTCTTCCCTTCCTTTTCCTTCAAAGATTCAAACATAGCCTAACAGTGACAGCCGCTTGGAGGAGTTATCTCCTATGATGAATAGTACCAATCATCTTCTACAACCAAAGATTAACGAGTAATTAAGAGGAAAAACATATCATGAAAGAATATCTAAATTTTGTAAATAAAGTAGAACATCGGGATGATTAAGAAAAAAAAGTTTGGAAGGCAATATATATAAAAGGTTAAGTTGATTGAAGATATATAAAGTTATATCGCAAACTAAAAATTTAGGAATAAAAATAAGTATATAAGATCGAAGACTGAAATAAAAAAAATTAATGATTTAATTAAGGTTAAATATATTAAAGAGGAAGGTGTAAAAGTTTTAATAAAGCAGAATGAGATTAATGTAAAATTTAAAATTTAATTTAATAAATTATTAAATAAAAATTATATAAATAATTTGAAATATATTTTTTTAAAATTTTATTGTGCATTATTGAGAATAGGTAAAGAAAACATTATTATTTGATTCCAAGCTTCGGTAAGAGCAAAAGATTTAGCTTATGTTTGGATGGAGAGAAAATTAGGGAGGAAAGAAATTAGGAGGAAAAATAGAAGAGAAAAAAAAATTATCTTGTTTGGATGGAGAGAAAAGTAAGGAGGAAAGAAAACTAGAAGGAAAAGTAGAGAGAAAAAAGTGGTGGGCCCCACATAAAAGTTTTCTCTTCAATGCTCTTTCATTTTTTTAATTCCAAAATTGATCCTTTCAAAAAAAACAATCAATTGATTTTTTTAATCATTTATAATAAGAATATTATTGTCATTGTAAATTATCAACTTTTTTCTCATCTCTATTTTTCTTTCACTTATCCAAATAGAAGGAGAAAAAAAATTTTCTTTATTTTTCTCTTTCCTTCATTTTTTCTCTCCTATTTTTTATCCTTCCTAGTTTTTTCTCCATCCAAACAGTCGGGTTCTACAAAAGCAGGAGCACGTATTCCCTAGGTGGTGCACACTGAAGTTGAGGGTGATAATTTGCAGGTTGTTTAGTCAAAATTTGGCTCATGTACGTTCTAATTGTTATCAGTGGTTGTTCAAGTATGGATAAACAATGCCAATATTTCAATCTAGCTTTAATTTAATTATTGGGGAAGGACGGCTAATTAATTTTACCGTTCACTGGAAGGACACTATTATTCCAAAGCGAGAATTTTGATGCATATATCCATTTCAAAAGACCTATGTTGCCACGGAAATCCGTTCTTCGACTCGGGTGCGCTTCTGGCTCTTGATCCGAACGCCGATCTCGTCGCCTCGGGATGAAACCTGTAAGATAGTCCGTACGCAAAGGGTGCTATGGGGGTTTCCCTCTGCAAAGGACCCTCCGACGCCCAAGTCAGTGGAGATTCACAGCAAGCAGATGTGAGGAGAAGACTCTCATAGAGGAGTTCCCCTTTTGGCAGGTGTTCTTTCTCGAGAGCTCTGAGTTCAGGGGGAACTTCAATGGAGTATCAGAGCTAGTGAATAGCGTAAAAGTATGCATAAGAACTGCATACAAAATTAGCATATTTGAGAGGTTGGAGGGCTATGGTATTTATAGGCGATCACCTGATTCCTTGGACGTGCCATGGATGGGGTCTGAAAACTTTTAGGATTCGAGACGGACTCGAATCAAGTTTGTTACGAGGTCGGTAGGGTCCACATCTTGTCAATTAGAGGATCGATGGCTGGGAGAGCTAGTTGATGCCTTGAGATTCAGTGATCACATAGACCTAGGCCACTCTTACGGGTTCTAGGCCACTTCTGGGCATGATTCGCTGCCTGAAATCTTATTCAGTTATAGTGAATTCGAACTCTCCTACGCCGAATTCTGTAGAGGTATTCTGAATGACGTGGTTCGGCTAGAATGAGGAATAACCTGGTTTTTCGAGGCATAAAATGGATCGGCTCGAAAGGCCGAGGTACGATCGGCTCGGATGGCCGAGGTATAAAGATAGCTCGGGTTACCGAGGAATGGCTTGGCTCAGATGGCCGAAGTATGAGGATAGCTTGGGTTACCGAGAAATGGCTCAGCTCAGATGGCCGAGGTATGAGGATAGTTCAGGTTATCGAGGAATGGCTCAGCTCAGATGGCCGAGGTATAAGGGATAGCTCGGGTTGTCGAGGTGACCCGACTTTATCAAAGGTGATTCGCCTTCATCGCTTGGATGTTATGCCGACTGACTGGTAGGGTGTTTGGATTGGACATGACCCAATTGTCGATGTGGGCGATCAATAATGCAATGATGATTTTACCCCTCATCACATGTCCCTCACTCCCTAGTCCGAAGTGTAAGTTCGGATATAGGGAGTAGAATTTCAGAGCAATATCATTTGGGGGATTCAAAAAAGCGGGCAATGATAATCTCGTAAATGATGGGCCACTGTTTCATCATCATTTTTTGCCGCAGCTCAAGGAAGAGACGCCTCGTTTCCAACAAGCTGCGATAGCGGAAGTTCCACGTTGTGGGACTCCTTTATTTCTAGCACCCGTATCGGGGGTTTTGGTGTCTAGGGCTTTCTCTCTGAAGCGCTTATTTAAAGAGGGCTGGGGCGGCTCTCCTTCTGCAACGCTCCTTTGTCCCTGTCATAGAGATTTTTCACTCTTTCTCTGAGCTCTTGCTTGCCTGTTCGTATCCTACCCCCCATTCAGCCAATATGAAGGGTCCAGGCGATGTTTCTTCAGAGATCACCTTCGAGGATCTTGATAGATTCCGTCGACTTTATAGGGTTCCTGGGGACGTAGTCTTACGGGTACCAAGGGCTGAGCATAGGGTTCCGACTGAGTTAAGTCATGGAGTTTTCTTCTACGAGGAAAGCCTTAGGGCAGGTCTCCGGTTTTCTTTTCACCCGCTGGTATAGGAGGTCATGAGGTTTTACAATATATGTCCAACAATTGTGGCGCCGAACAGCTGGCGCAATCTCATCGAGTTCATCTCGTTGTGCAGCCGCGTTGGAGTGACTGCGACCCTCCCCATGTACCGAGTTTGCCATAACCTGGTTTTTGGGAGGGGCTACGAGTGGCCGTATATTGGTCCCCGGAAGTCGTTCAAGATGATTACCGATAACCCATCTTCGATAAAGGAATGGAAGCCCCAATTTTTTATTGCCGAAGGGAATATTGGTTCAAATTTTCTGAGGGGATGGGCGAGTTATGTGAAGGATCCAGAGGCGCACCCGGAGTTGAGCGAGCAGGAGAAGAGAGATCTGATGACCCTTCGCAACGGTCCGGAGGTATCGGCTAGCACTCTGTTGGCGGAGGATGCCCTCTTTGTTGCCGGGCTTAGCTCTATCGACCCTCAAGATAAGTGTACCTTTCTTCTTTGGTTACGACGGTCGGTGTGCTTGGGTATTTCTGTTCGATTGAACCATTTAGTGTGTTTTCAACCGAAAGGTCGGCATTTGTGAACCAGATGAAGAAGGAGCTAGGCAAGCATCATAGGGGCTCCAGCTCTGGAGAAAAACACAGATCCAAGAAGAGGGCCCATCCTTTCGGGACTCGCTCAAGGAAGCTTAGGAAAGACGATGTTGGCCGCCACTCCTCTTCTTCAAAGAGGGAGGAAGCAGAAACGCTGGCCATAACCGATAAGCCCTCCCTGCCAGAGGGGGGCGAGATAGCAGAGGAAGTCATTGTAGGGAGCTCGGAAAGAGCCGCCGAGGTTTTCCCCCTCCAAATAGTGGTTGTGTCAGACGATGCCGAGGAGATGTCGTCAATCGGTCTGGCGATCCTCCTGCCATAGGTTTTTCAGTTACCAGCGGTGAGGAGTCCACCGCGCATGGAAGAGATCCCTGCTCAGGTGGAGGGGTCAGGAGAGGTAGCGACGGCTGCCAAGGCTCAAGTGGAGCCACCTATTGAGAGGTTGGTGGAGGTTGAGGTGCCTCCTATTGAGGGTCTTTCTGTTGCGGCATCAGGGGATGCCGTGAAAGAAATTGAAATTCAAATGGAGTCTACGAAGATGGAGCGGTAGTCAGAGAGGAAGAAGAAGAAGAAGAATCACTGGATGAAGGGGGTGCTCGAGCCGAGGCTCCCTCAGCCGGGGCTGAAGCATCCAAGGCCCTATAGGCCAGAGTCTTGATAGAGGAAGCCGAACGAATGGTGGTTCCTCGGGCCGAAGCCCCTCAGGCTGGCTCTTTGGCCATGAGTTCTCTCGTCCATAGCTCGGAGGTGGATGACATGCTTTCCACCTTGACGAGGTCTGTTTTGCGCTTGGGGGGAAGTTCCTCGATGGATGATCCCGCGGCCAAGGATATCATCGATGCGGCTTTTGGTTGGCTTGGGGCGCCGAAGGATATTTTCCTTCTCCTCGAAATTAGTAATGCTACTCTTATGAGGATCGCCTCGAGCTATGCCTTCTGGGTAAGCTATTGTACCGAGGCTATAACTCTTGATGAGTCGGTTCGGCCATGGTTTCTTACTTGTATTTTTCTTTCAAAATGCCTTGGTTACGAGGGTGCTGAATTGGCGCAAGAATTTGGCCACTGGGGCTTGTGCTCATGCCAGAAAGGAGGCGGTCGACCTTCGGGCGAGGGTGGATTCAACTAGCCGGCTCTCCAAGGCCTTGGCGTCCACTAAGGCGGACTTTGAGAGGGTGAGTGAGTCTTATCGACTTGCAGCCGAGAGGGCCTCTCGGCTCGAGGCTCAAGTCAGAGAGCTCCAGGGTTTCCGCGAACAATGAGACAAGGCTTGCCTAGAGTTATCCCAGATTAGGGCTAAGCATGCCGATGAGGCTAAGGCCATGCAGCAGTATTTTGAAAAAAGATGGGACCAGCTGAAGGCTAGTTATGCTGAGGAGAAAAACAATTGGGGCAGGAGGCTCAAGGAGGAGGAGCGCAAGTGCCGGCGGCAGCGGGATCAGCTTGCCGATCTGAATAAAGAATTCGCCGATATGGAGAATCGGCTGAAGTGGCAACATGAGCAGATTGCTAGGCTCACCGATGATCTCGATCGATCTCGGCGAGAAGTCGGAGACAAGCAGTCCTGAATTAACGACCTCAAGGATGGTCTTCAACAAAATAAATCGGCCAAGTTGAAGGCCTTGGAAAAGGTTCAGGAGCTGAGCGATAAAATGACTCGACGGAAGGAAGAGGTATAGCATCTTCCTATTTATTTGCTTCCTGTGCTTTTTTTTTTGCTCGTGGGCTCAAACGTTTTGATGTTTTGCAGATGGGTAGAATTGGGCTCGAGGCGCAAGAGCAATGTAAGGCCCTAAGGGCGGAGCTATCCGCGAGTCGTCAAATGAATTTCGATCTCAGGGACCAACTAGCTAAAACTATCAGCCGAATTACTTTGGCTGTGGAGGAGTACAAAAGTTCTGCCCAATTTTTCAAGGAGCGTAGAGAGGCTTGTGCCGATGCATTTCGGTTTGGCGAGGAGGAAACTCGAGCGAAGATCTCTTGGGCACATCCCGAGTGGGATTTATCCTTTTTGGATGCCGAACGTTTTGATGCTTGTACCCCGGGACCGAAGAAGCCGAGTATGAGGATATTTCGGACGTCGATCTTGATGCTATCCTGGGCCCTAATGAGGCTGTGGCTTCTGAAGAATGCCCTCAGTCTACTTCCAAGGAACCCGAGACTCTTCCTTCAACATTCAAAGCGGATGAAGCAAGTCAAACCCTTCCAGACGTTATCAAAGAGGTTCTGGGAATGGACCCGGACCCTGATTTTTAAGGGTCGCTCATGTATTTTCACTTTTTCAACCTGTAATCTGATTGAAACTTAATGAATGAGTCTTCTGATTTCTCTTTGCCTTATTTCTTTGGTCATTACTTTTCTAAACGACCTTTTTGTCGAGAGTTCCCTTGGTGGTAAACAAATCGTACGCGAAATGCGTTTTAAGGTCGGATAGCCCTTGGGGGCTTCGAGTCGAAGATTATGCTTTATTAAAGCAAGATTAGCTGGTTTTGCTGACGGATTAGATTGTTCAGTTTTTCCACAGAACGCAATTCCGACTTTGCCTCTGTTGGGGCCGAGGTTAGATGCACGCATACTTACTCGTTTTGTTAAGGCACGAAATGGTTTGGCACAAAGGGGCCGAGAATGGCTGAAATACCTCGGCTGGGGCCGAGGTTAGATAGTTCAGTTTATCCGAAGTAAAAGAGTTGGTACATTTTCTGCCGAGGCATACGAAGCAGCTTTTCTAAAGGGCGCTCTGTTTCTGCTCAAGGCATTTATCTCGTTGGCCTTTTCCGATGCGGGTCTTTTTAACGTATGCGATAAGCATTCGATTGCCATTGGACGACATCGTTTTCAAAAGGGAATTCCCCAAGTCCGCCCATATCTCAAGGACCTGCGACCAATTTCCTACATTTAAGGCTCTTGATTCGAGATCAGAAGGAAATCTTTTGTCTCTTGTCATGGCCTAGGAGGCACATCCGGCGCGCTTTGGAAAGTGCCCTCTTTTTTTGATCTACCACGTGACAACGTGGCTAGGGCGTTTCAAATTCCAGGCCTTCCTTCTTTAATGACTACCCTCGGCATGCTTGCCTATAAAATGGGGAGAACGGGCCGTGTTAGGCTATCTCCCAAGACCTTCTCTTTATGTGAGCCGTAAGGGCTTTCATGGCATTGTTTCATCAAGGATGGGGAGATCGAGCTACCCTTTTGAGAGCTGGTTCGCTCCGGATAACTCGGGTGATAGAGAAGCTGCTAAAAAGCAGGTAGTCCTAAAGGGAGGAATTCTCGGAGATCATATGGAGAGCGCACAGGAGGCCCGCAGAGGTCATATGGGGAGCGCACATATGCGCTTCCTATGTGTCCTTTGCCACTTGCCATGGGGATTGCAGGAAATGCAAAGCATGCGTATCCCCCGTGGCTGACATGAATTTTGCCTCCTTCCTTAATTTAGATTCCTCGGCTCATCCGCCTGAGGAATCTTTTTCCATGTGAAGAGGGAGGAGGGATGTATGGGTCTACTAGTTCCCTGCCTATGTTGTTGTGCAATGGCTAGCAAACCAGCATCCCACTTGGGGTGATGCTTCATTGGCATAAGCATCCACGGGTCCTTGACCTAGTTATGATCCCTCAACGTGTTCATCCGAGGGATCCATGGATGGCCTCTTTGTTCTTTGGCATTAACTAGTGGCTCAACAGAGCTTGTCTGGTTTTTTTGGTTTCTGGGGTCGGATGTGAAAACATAGTTATCGACCAAAGCTACTCAGCCAAGCTTTTATCTTATTTGTATTCTCTGTGCTATGATGCACTTGTAATGCCTCTCAAGAGGTTATAATGTTTTCATTAATAAAGAAAGTTTCTACTCTTTTTCTTTTGACATCTGTTTCTTTTTCTGATATGTTTGTGTCGAGAGTTGCTACTCTCATTTCATGCTTTTTGGTCTGTAGCATAATCTATAAGTCCGGAAGCACTTTTCGCTACTTTATTTTTGCCAACATGTCATTTAGTTCCCTGTGGAGGAAGTGTTTATCTCTGTTTAGGTCAGAGAAAGGCCTGGGCGATCCTGTGAGCTCATGTAGTAAACATGATCCTATTTAAGGGACGAAGTACATATTTCTTTGAAAAGAAATAACTTGCATAATCTTGCTGGTAAGCGGAGAAAGGTTACTTACCTCTGCCGAAGCATAATAGGACGTCTTAGTCACATTAGAGTGTTTGATAAATTCCTCGTCTAGGCCAAGGCTTCCAGAAATATATTACTCGGATTGGCCGAGGCCTCCAGAAATATGTTACTCGATTTGGACGAGGCTTCAAAAGTATATAACTCGGCTTGGCCAAGGCTTCAAGAATATATCTTACTTGGCGCTGCCAAGGTACGGAGACCGTCACTTGGCTTGGCCAAGGCTTCAAGAATATATCACTCGGTTTGGCCAAGGTTTCAAATAATATTCAGAAATATCACTCGGTTTGGCTGAGGCTTCAAAAGTATATCACTCGGCTTGGCCAAGGCTTCAAATAATATTCGAAGATATCACTCGGTTTGGCCGAGGCTTCAAAGTATATCACTCGGCTTGGACGAGGCTTCAAGAATATATCTTACTTGGCGCTGCCAAGGTACGGAGACCGTCACTCGGCTTGGCCGAGGCTTCAAGAATATATCACTCGGTTTGGCCGAGGCTTCAGAAGTATATCACTCGGCTTGGCCGAGGCTTCAAGAATATTTTACTTGGCGCTGCCAAGGTACGAAGACCGTCACTCGGCTTGGCCGAGGCTTCAAGAATATATCACTCGGTTTGACCGAGGCTTCAAATAATATTCGGAGATATCACTCAGTTTGACCGAGGCTTCAAGATTATATTTTACTTGGCACGGCCAAGGTACGGAGATCACTCGGCCCAACCAAGGATTTATAAAAATTATATTTTACTTGGCACTGCCAAGGTACGGAGTCCTCCCAGCCTAACTGGGATATATTTTACTTGGCGCGGCCAAGGTCCGAAGATCGCTCGGCCCAGCCGAGGATTTATAAAGATTATATTTTACTTGGCGCTGCCAAGGTATGGAGTCCTCCCAGCCCAGCTGGGATATATTTTACTTGACGCAGCCAAGGTCCGAAGATCGCTCGGCCCGGCCGAGGATTTATAAAGGTTATATTTTACTTGGCACTGCTAAGGTACGGAGTCCTCCCAGCCCAGCTGGGATATATTTTACTTGGCACGGCCAAGGTCCGGAGATCGCTTGGCCCAGCCGAGGATTTATAAAGATTATATTTTACTTGGCGCTGCCAAGGTACGGAGTCCTCCTTGACCGCACCAAGTAAAATATATCCCAGCCCAGCTGGGATATATTTTACTTGGTGCGGCCAAGGTCCGAAGATCGCTCGGCCCGGCCGAGGATTTATAAAGGTTATATTTTACTTGGCGCTGCCAAGGTACGGAGTCCTTCCAGCCCAGCTAGGATATATTTTACTTGGCGCGGCCAAGGTCCGGAGATTGCTCGGCCCAGCCGAGGATTTATAAAGATTATATTTTACTTGGCGCTGCCAAGGTACGGAGTCCTCCTAGTCCAACTGGAATATATTTTACTTAGCGCGGCTAATGTCCAGAGATTGCTCAGCCCAGCCGAGGATTTTATGACCTGCTTCTCATTACAGCTTTCAAGGAGAGTTATAAGAATTTTGCAAGCCTTCAAGAATTAAATTTAATTCAATGAACAAAAATGAGTTTAGTAAGAGCGTACTTTCAGTGATGGTATGCGCGGAGATTATCCAAGTTCCACGTCCGAGGAATAGATTTTCCATCCAAATCTTGGAGTTTATAGTTGCCGGGTCTGATTACTTTGGTCACTTGGTAGGGCCTTCCCAATTTGGGGACAATTTTTCTTTCTCCAATGGCTTCGAGACGGAGCCTTCCCAAGCACCAGATCGCCGGGGAGGAAAAACATTCCTCGGACTCTGGTGGAGTGATAACGAACTACTCTTTGTTGGTAGGCAGCCATCCGGATTCAGGCCTTCTCCCTAACTTCTTCTATCAGGTCAAGATTAGTTCGGAGCTGCTCATCATTGGATTCTTCTGAATAGCCCTCCATACGAGGAGAGGGGAGTCTGATCTCCACAGGGATTATGGCATCCGTGCCAAAAGCCATCATATCTTGAATGGGGTCTACCATGTGGGTACTCTCTCGATAGTCCGATATGCCCATAATATATGGTGGAGCTCCTCGGCCCATCGGCCTTGCGCCCAGTTGAGCCGAGCTTTAATTCCCTGCAGGAGAGTTCGGTTGGTTACCTTGGCTTCTCCATTAGCTTGAGGATGTCCGACCGATGTCAAGCGATGGAGAATGCCATGGTCCTCGCAGTACTCTCGGAACTTAGGGTTGTCGAACTGCTTTCCGTTGTTAGTAATGATAGTGTGGGGAAGACCGAAGCAACAGATAATGGATCTCCACACGAAGTCTTTAGCACGGGCTTTGGTTATCTAGGCGACTACTTTGGCTTCAACCCATTTAGTAAAATAATTAATTGCAACAAATAATAACTTCCTTTGCCCTGTTGCGAGGGGGAAAGGGCCAAGAATATCCATCCCCCACTTAGCGAAGGGCCAGGGGGACGATATGGAAGTCAAGTGTGCTGAAGGGAGCCTTTGAACATTTGAATGCCTCTGGCATGAATCACAAGTTCGAACAAGGTCATTAGCGTATTTTTGCATCATCGGCTAATAATACCCTTGACGCAGCACTTTGTGGCATAGGGCCTTACCACCAAGGTGATTGCCGCAGATGCCTTCGTGGACCTTTCGAAGAGCATAGCCGGCCTCCGTAGGTCAAAGGAATTTGAGCAGCGGCATTGAGAAGGACCGCTTGTACAGTCGGTCATCAATCAGAACATAATGAGATGATTGCAATTTCAACTTCCTTGCTTCCTTTCTATCAGTGGGCAGCAACCCTTCTTTGAGGTACTGATGCAGGGGGTCCATCTAGGATGGTTCGGTGTCAACCTGCATCATCTGGTCAACATCGGCGACACTAGGCTTCTCCAGGACCTCCAGATGGAATTTTTGCTCAATATCCATTGACTCCGTAGTTGCCCGGCGGGACAGTAGGTCGGCGCATATGTTTTCAATCCTTGGGATCTGGACAATTTTAAATTCATCGAAATAGGAGGATAGATCATGCACCTTTTGGAGATATCGAATCATACTCGGCTCTCGAGCCTTGAATTCTCCCTGCACCTAGCCAACCACCAATTAGGAGTCGGTGTAGGCAATCAGTTTCTTGACTTTAAGCTCACGAGCGATTCGGAGTCCGGAGAGCAGGGCTTCATACTCTACTTCATTATTTGAAGTCGGGAAGGAGAAGCGAATGCCATATTCAAAGGTTGCGCCTTCTGAACTGGTGAGGACCAGGCCGGTGCCAGAGCCGCCCATGCTGGAGGATCCATCGGCGTGAAGCAACCATGGGGGCTAGGCTTTGGTTGTTTGAGGGCATCCAAAACAGAGCCATCTTCGGGTATGGTGCATTCGAGGAGGAAGTCCGCCAGAACTTGGGCTTTAATGGCTGGACGAGGCTGATATTGAATGTCGTGCTCACTCAGCTCGACAGCCCATTTGGTCATTCTTCTTGATACTTCTGGATGATGGATAATTTTCTTGAGGGGTTGGTCGGTCAGGACGATGACAGTATACGCCTGGAAGTATGGCCGCAACTTTCGGACCGATGTTACTAGAGCTAGGACCATCTTCTCGACTCGAGTATACCTCGTTTCAACGACTTTGAGTAGTTTGCTGACATAATAGATAGGTCTTTGGACTCTGTTTTCCTCTCTGATTAGCACCGAGCCAACAACGTCTTCAGAGACTGCTAGGTATAGATTCAGCACTTCCCCTGGCTTCGGGCTATTGAGGAGAGGTGGCGAGCCGAGGTATTTCTTAAGGTCTTCGAAGGACTTCTAGCAATCTGGGGTCCACTAAAAGTTTTTGGCCGACCAAAGCACTTTGAAGAAGGGAAGGCATTTCTTGGCCGACCGAGCAATGAAGCGGCTGAGGGCTGCTATCCTTCCGGTGAGGCGCTGCACGTCCTTGACTGATCCTGGCGGAGCCATTTGTTGCAGGGCTTGGATTTTCTGAGGGTTTGCCTTGATGCCTCGCTGTGAAACCATGAAGCTGAGGAATTTCCTGGAGTTGACTCCGAAGGCACATTTGATGTGGTTGAGCTTCATCTGATATTTTCGAAGTGTAACGAAGCTCTCCGCAAGGTCCTCAATGTGCTGGGATGCCTCTTTGCTTTTTACCAGCATATCATCAACATACACCTCAATGTTCCAATCGATTTGCTCCTTGAAGACTTTGTTGACCAGCCTTTGGTAGGTGGCACCTACATTTTTCAAATCAAAGGCATAACTCGGTAGCAATAGATACCTCAGTCGGTGATGAAGCAGTTTTCTCCTCGTCTTCGGGCTCCATTCGGATCTGGTTGTAGCCCGAATAGCCATCCATAAAAGTTAGCACTTGATGGACTGAAGTTGAATCCATGAGCTGGTCAATCCGCGAAAAAGGGAAGCTATCTTTTGGGCAGGCCTTATTGAGGTTAGTGAAGTCAATGCAGATCCTCCATTTTTCATTCGACTTCTTCACCATGACCACGTTCGCCAGCTAGTCAGGGTAACTAACCTCTCGGATAAACCTGTCTTTGATGAGCTTATCCACCTCTTCTTCGATGGCCTTTTGGCGCTCTGGGGTGAAGCTCCTTTTATTCTGCTTAATGGGCCTGAATGTTTCCTCCATGCTGAGGCGGTGGACCAGGACGTCTAGGCTGATTCCAGGCATATCCAATGCAGACTAGGCAAAGATGTCGGCATTCCTCCGAAGGAACTCAATTAATTCTTGCCGAAGCTTTCCTTCCAGTTGCGATTCGACCTTTATAGTTCGGTCGGGCCGAGCCTCGTCAAGTGGTACCTCCTCCAGTTCTTCGGCCGGCTCTCCTCGTTGCTCGGTGAGATCTTTTCGAGCGTCCAGCCCATTCACCTCGGGCTTTGTATATTGGAGGTCGGCAACAAAGCAATGTCGAGCTATGATCTGACTTCCTCGAACAACGTCCACTCCCCATTCAGTGGGGAATTTCATGGCAATATGGGAAACGAAAATGATGGCTTTGAGAGAGATTTGCCCTGGTCTACCGAGGATGGCGTTGTATGGAGATCTGAGCTTGGTCATAAGGAAATCTATGAACATGGTAGCCATGCGGGGCCAGGTGCTGGCTCAGACTGACAGAGTGATGACTCCTTCAGGGATTATGGAGTCACCCGTGAAGCCCACTAGGTTGGACTCCACCGGTCGGAGGCTTTCTACCCAAAATTTTAACCTCACAAAGGCATCAAAATACAAAACGTTAACAGAGCTTCCACTATCAACCAAAATTCGACGTACATCATAATTGTTCATATTTAAAGATACAACTAGAGCATCATCGTGGGAGTACTGTACCTCCCCAAGGTCTTCATCAGAGAAGGTGAGCTCATCGACTCGAGCTTTCATCGGCGAGCTTTCCTCCTCGCCCGGCCAAGAGGATGGGGATTCGGTCGATGTTATCACGTTGACATTGCCGAGGACCGGGGGATTCGGTGGAGGAAGTTGGCGAGGCTCGGATTGGCGATTCTCCTCATCGTTCGGCTCAGGGGGGCTCCTGAACCGGTCCAGTCTACCTCGTCGGATCAATCGCTCGATCTAATTTTTTAGCTGCTAGCAGTCTTCAGTATCATGCTCGTAGTCCCGATGAAAATGTCAGTACTTGGCAGGATCCCTCCGAGTTGCATTGCCTGGAGAGGGGGATGCCGGGTGTTGACCTAATTATTGATTTGATGATTAACAAAACTATTTGAGTATAACATTTGAAGTTACTAATGATTTTGATTAAGTTTTTCAGTTTATGATATGATTTATTAATCAAAATTATAAGACAAATCAAGTTCTAGTTCGAATCTAATGTCAAGGTAAGATTGCAGACATTAGAGTCGACACATGGAATCACAGAGTCGACTCCGAAAATTGACACAGACTTAGAGTCGACTCCCGGATTGTTAGAGCCGACTCCAACAGAAAAGACAAAACGATGGTTTTTCTGGCCACGACTTAGAGTCGACTCCAGGACTGTTAGAGTCGACTCCAGAAGATTTTTGTGTCGACCCAGAAAAGTCAGAGACGACTCCAGTTCAAGCGATTTAGGGATTTTCGATTTAGAGCCGACTCCAGAAAAGTTAGAGCCGACTCCAGAATGTCAGACGCGACTTTAGAACTGTCAGAACGACTCTAAACTTTACTTTTATCTTTTTAATTCCAACGGCTATTGCTATTTTTGGATTTAATCCTTCTTACACTTGTTTCTAATGGATAGTTTTAAACTATTTATGGATTAAACTGATCTATAAGAA
This sequence comes from Calamus simplicifolius, assembly GCA_900491605.1. Taxonomy (NCBI): domain Eukaryota; kingdom Viridiplantae; phylum Streptophyta; class Magnoliopsida; order Arecales; family Arecaceae; genus Calamus; species Calamus simplicifolius. The sequence goes on from UESW01001632.1 coordinate 478,628, forward strand.
GAGGGTTTGCTGCATCCAAAAATGAGATAGAAAAAGAGAGACAAAAAGACAAGAATAGAGAAAAATCTTTGAAATCCATCAGAAAAGAAAAGAGGAATGATTCGAGAGGAAAGATCATACTGATTCCCCAAAAGAAAAGAGAGAGATTCCAATCTTTCATAGCTTTATTTTGAAGAAATCTCAAGGAAAGAAGCAAGCCCTAGTTTTCTGATCTTCGGAGCTTCAAGAGCATTCTAAAGGAAGATCCACCCAAGAGAAGAGAAGAAGCAAGCCACCAAGATCTGCAAATCAGGCTTTGATTCCTATCTCTTTATTTCGTGTTCTATCATTGTATATTTGCTCATTGGAGGAGCCTTTGTTTTGTAAAAATGATTATTGTTTGCTGAGTCAATCGGAGGATTGATTCCATTGAGGCTGTTAGCCTTGTGCAAGCAGTTTGCTTATGGTGTAAGGTTTTGTGCTGGTGAGCCTTAAAACCAGCTGGGTTCGTTGTGCACCCGGGAAAATAACAAGTTTGAGTTGTGAGCTTGCAAAACAACTCTGCTATAATCAGTTTGATTATAGTGTGGACCCAAGAGATACTTGGGAGTGGACGTAGGTGTAGGTACACCGAACCATTATAAAATCTCCTATGTTTGCCGTGATTGTCTCATTATCTTTAACTCTCTGTTTGTGCATATTCTATTTTAATATTGTGTGAATCTAAGTTTTTATTTCCGTTGGGGTTTATTTTTAAAAGAGTTTAAATTTTTGAAAAACCCAATTCACCCCCCCCCCCCCCTCTTGAGTTGCTATCTGGACCAACAATTGGTATCAGAGCTAGTGCTCATTTGATTTGATCTAACGATCAAGAGTCAAAGATCCACGTGGCAACTCAAGCTGGTTCATCTTTTTCCGAAGGCCAATCTACTAATAGACCACCCTTGTTTAATGGTTTAAACTATGGTTATTGGAAGGCTAGAATGAAAATTTTCATTCAAGCACTTGACTATGATCTATGGAGCATTATAGTCAATGGACCACACACACCCACTGCTAGAGTTAATGGCATGGAGATTCCTAAACCAGAAACGGAATGGGATGAACATGATAAAAAATTGGCACAACTTAATGCCAAAGCAATGAATGTTTTATACTGCTCATTAGATGCAAATGAATTCAATCGTATATCTATTTGCATTTCTGCTAAGGAATTCTGGGATAGACTTGAGGTTACCCATAAGGGAACAAATCAAGTCAAGGAATCCAAGATTAACATGCTAGTTAATAAGTATGAATTGTTTAAGATGGATGCATGTGAATCTATTACTGATATATTTACAAGATTTACTGATATAGTTAATGGTTTAAAAAGCCTTGGTAAATCTTATGATAATTCTGATCTTGTGAGTAAGGTTTTACGTTCTTTGCCTAGGACTTGGGAAGCTAAAGTGACTGCAATACAATAGGCGAAGGATCTAAGTACCCTACCCCTGGAAGAATTATTGGGATCCTTGATGACTCATGAGCTTCAAATTAAGCAACATCTTGATGATGATGAGTCAAAGAAGAAGAGGACTATGGCTCTTAAGATTTCTGAATATATGGAAGAGCCTCCTGAAGATGAAAGTGATAATAAGGACATGGCACTCATCACAAGGAAATTTAAAAGATTCATGAAGAAGAAGAAGTTTGAAAAGAAAAAGCCCTTTGCAAGAAAAGATGAGGATAAGGGCAAAGAAAAAGAAGTTATTTGTTTTAAATATAAAAAGCCGGATCATTTTAAATCTGAATGCCCACAACTAAAGAAAGGCACCCGGAAATTCAAAAGAAGGCAATGATGGCCATATGGAGTGATTCGGAAAGCTCAAGTTCTAAAGAGGAAGAAAAGAGTGAAATGGCCAATCTATGCTTCATGGCGGACAATGATGAGGTAAGTCCGAGTTTTCTAGATGATTTTACTTTCGACGAATTGCATAGTGCTTTTTATGAATTAATGGATGATTTTGCAAACTTAAGTTCAAAGAACAAAGATCTGAAAAATCAAATGCAAAATCTATCTTTAGAAAATGAAAAGCATATTGAAAAAATAAATTTCTAAAGAAAGAAAATAAAAATTTGAAAAATGAAGTTGATAGGCTTAAACCTATTGTTGATAAATTTACTTTGAGCTCTATCAAACTTAATATGATTTTGGACAATCAAAAAGCTATCTTTGATAAAGCTGGATTATGATATAATCCACTTAAAAAGCAAAAATCTTTAAAAAATATTTTTATACATGCTGAAAAATTATCAAATATTACTTGTTTTAAATGTGAAAACAAAGGACATAAATCTTATATGTGTAAATCTCCACATAATAAAGAAAGATGATTTGGGTTCCCAAAGGAACAATATTTAATGCATCTAACCATGAAGGACCCAAGAAGGCTTGGGTACCTAAAATTAAGACATGAATGTTTTGCAGGAGTGTCTTGCAGCCATCAGACTGAAAAGAAAATGGTACCTGGATAGTGGTTGCTCAAGACACTTGACAGGTGACAAAGATCAATTCATCACCCTTGAATCAAAAAGAGGTGGAGTAGTTACTTTTGGTGATAATGGTCAAGGCCATATCATGGTTATTGGTAAAATTCAAATTACTCCATCTACTCATATTGATAATGTTTTATATGTCGATGGACTTAAATATAATTTGATAAGTATTAGCCAACTGTGTGATAAAGGTTTCAAAGTTTCCTTTGAAGCTTCTGTTTGCACTGTTACTAATCCAATTGATAATAGCATTATTCTTGTTGGTAAATGTTATGGCAATGTGTACTTAATTGATTTGAGTAATTTATCTCCAAGTAATCATTGCTTAGTTGCTAATAATGCTAAGATGAATGAGATTGGTTGGCTATGGCACCGTAGATTAGGTCATGCAAGCACACACCTAATTTCTAAACTATTGAAAATGGATTAGTTAAAGGTATTCCTAGCTTAAATTTTGAAAATAATCGAATATGTGATGCATGTCAGTTTGAAAAACAAACAAGAACTTCTTTCAAATCTAAGAATGTTGTTTCAACTACTAGGCCACTAGAGCTACTACACATGGACCTTTTTGGACCTACTAGAACCACAAGTCTAGGAGGAAAGAAATATGGTCTAGTTATAGTAGATGATTACTCTAGATTCACTTGGGTAATGTTTTTAGCTCACAAAGATGAGACTTTCTCAATATTCCTGAAATTCGTTAAGAAAGTCACAAAAGAGAAAAACACTACCATAGTGTCTATTAGAAGTGATCATGGAACTGAATTTGAAAATCACTTATTTGAAAAATTCTATTTTGAAAAAGACATACATCATAACTTTTCAGCACCTAGGACACCTCAACAAAATGGAGTTGTAGAAAGAAAGAATAGGACCTTAGAAGACATGGCCCGTACCATGCTATGTGAAAGCCAACTTCCAAAATATTTTTGGGCGGAAGCTATAAACACAGCATGTTACATCCTAAATAGAGCCATGATTAGACCTATCCTTAAAAAGACTTCCTATGAACTATGGCATAATAGGAAACCAAATTTAGGTTATTTTCATGCATTTGGTTGTAAATGCTTTATTCATAACAATGGAAAGGACAATCTTGGGAAGTTTGACGCAAAGTCTGATGAAGGTATTTTCCTAGGATATTCTACATCTAGCAAGGCATATAGAGTATTTAATAAGAGAAGCTTAGTTGTAGAAGAATCCATTCATATAGTGTTTGATGAGTCTTTAGCATTAAGTTCAGATAAAATTGATGATGAGGAAGATACATCTTTGATTGAAAGAGGTATTAAAAAATTAAATGTATCTTCAGATCAAGAACCTGAAGCTAAGGATGATGACTCACCTAAGGATGATGGTATTGATACTGCTCATAATGATAAAGGTCTACCTAGAGATTGGAGATATGCTTATGGTCATCCTAAAGACCTAATCATAGGTGATCCATCTCAAGGTGTAAGGACTAGATCATCAATGAGAAATATCAATAATCATCTTGCATTTGTATCTCATATAGAACCTAAAACTATAGAGGAAGCTGAGAAAGATAGTTATTGGATGTTAGCAATGCAGGAAGAGTTAAACCAATTCACTAGGAACCAAGTTTGGACCCTAGTAGACAGACCTAAAAACCACCCTACAATAGGATCTAAATGAGTTTTTAGAAATAAATTGGATGAAAATGGCTTGGTGATTAGAAATAAGGCTAGATTAGTTGCAAAGGGATATAATCAGGAAGAAGGTATAGATTTTGATAAAACCTTTGCACCTGTTGCTAGATTAGAAGCCATTAGACTACTGCTTGCATTTGCATGTCATATGAATTTCAACTTATTTCAAATGGATGTTAAAAGTGTATTTTTAAATGGTTTTATAAATGAGGAAGTTTATGTTGAACAACCTCCTAGTTTTGAAGATCATGAATTTCCAAATCACGTCTTCAAATTGCACAAAGCACTTTATGGTTTAAAGCAAGCACCTAGAGCTTGGTATGATAGATTAAGTAAATTTTTAATTGAAAATGATTTTTCTAGAGAAAACGTTGATAAAACTTTGTTTTTAAAAAGAAAAGAAAATGATTTATTAATTGTTCAAATTACGTTGATGACATTATATTTGGTGCTACTAACAATCTCCTTTGTCATGAATTTGCTAAGTTAATGCAGGGAGAATTCGAGATGAGCATGATGGGAGAACTCAACTTCTTCCTTGGACTTCAAATCAAACAAGAGAAAGCGGGAATTTTCATCAACCAAACAAAGTACACAAAGGAAATACTCAAGAAGTTTGGTATGGAATCTGCTAAACCTCTTGGTACGCCAATGAGTCCTTCATGCAAGCTGGACAAGGATGAAGAAGGTAAGAAAGTAGATCAGAAGCATTACAGAGGTATGATCGGATCACTTCTTTACATAACTGCAAGTAGGCTAGATATTATGTTTTATGTTTGTCTATGTGCAAGATATCAATCTAATCCTAAAGAATCACATTTATTTGCTGTTAAAAGAATCTTTAGATACTTAAATGGAACTAAAATGTAGGATTATAGTATTTTAGAGACTCAACCTTAAAATTGATTGCTTATTCTGATTCTGACTATGCTGGCTGTAAATTAGATAGAAAGAGTACAAGTGGGGCATGCCAACTTTTAGGAAGTAACTTAATCTCTTGGTTTAGCAAGAAGAAAATTCGGTTGCATTATCCACTGCTGAGGCAGAGTATGTTGCAGCTGGAAGTTGTTGTGCTCAAATCCTATGGATTAAGTGACAACTTGAAAATTATGGTATCATACTTGAAAAAATTCCTATTAGATGTGATAATACTAGTGCCATCAATCTAACTAAGAATCCAATTCAACACTCTAGAACTAAACACATAGAAATTAGGCATCACTTCATTAGAGAACATGTTTCCAACAATGATGTTTATCTTGAATATGTTAATACTAATGATCAATTAGCTGATATTTTTACCAAACTTTTGAGTGAGAAAATATTTGTTATCTTAGAGGAGAATTAGGAGTTTGTGACCCTTTAAAATGATTTTCTGAAACTCTTAAGGACAACAACTATATAGACTTCATCAATTTCTTGAAAATCCTCTATGTCCAATAAAAAAATTTATCTAGAAATTTGATTCATTGTTTCCCCAATTGATTAAGGAACACTTATCTAGAGTTTGATGATTAGTTTGATTAGTTTCAGATCCTTGAAATTTCAATTTTTCACTGAAACTATTGTGGAGTCGATACCTTCAGTTTGTGGAGTCGACACCTTTATTTTTGATATTCTGTCTGGGCAAT
>UESW01001632.1:491211-721630 GCA_900491605.1 Calamus simplicifolius
GAAAAGAAAAGATTTATTAATTGTTCAAATTACGTTGATGACATTATATTTGGTGCTACTAACAATCTCCTTTGTCAAGAATTTGCTAAGTTAATGCAGGGAGAATTCGAGATGAGCATGATGGGAGAACTCAACTTCTTCCTTGGACTTCAAATCAAACAAGAGAAAGCGGGAATTTTCATCAACCAAACAAAGTACACAAAGGAAATACTCAAGAAGTTTGGTATGGAATCTGCTAAACCTCTTGGTACGCCAATGAGTCCTTCATGCAAGCTGGACAAGGATGAAGAAGGTAAGAAAGTAGATCAGAAGCATTACAGAGGTATGATCGGATCACTTCTTTACATAACTGCAAGTAGGCTAGATATTATGTTTTATGTTTGTCTATGTGCAAGATATCAATCTAATCCTAAAGAATCACATTTATTTGCTGTTAAAAGAATCTTTAGATACTTAAATGGAACTAAAAATGTAGGATTATGTATTTTAGAGACTCAACCTTAAAATTGATTGCTTATTCTGATTCTGACTATGCTGGCTGTAAATTAGATAGAAAGAGTACAAGTGGGGCATGCCAACTTTTAGGAAGTAACTTAATCTCTTGGTTTAGCAAGAAGAAAATTCGGTTGCATTATCCACTGCTGAGGCAGAGTATGTTGCAGCTGGAAGTTGTTGTGCTCAAATCCTATGGATTAAGTGACAACTTGAAAATTATGGTATCATACTTGAAAAAATTCCTATTAGATGTGATAATACTAGTGCCATCAATCTAACTAAGAATCCAATTCAACACTCTAGAACTAAACACATAGAAATTAGGCATCACTTCATTAGAGAACATGTTTCCAACAATGATGTTTATCTTGAATATGTAATACTAATGATCAATTAGCTGATATTTTTACCAAACTTTGAGTGAGAAAATTTTGTTATCTTAGAGGAGAATTAGGAGTTTGTGACCCTTTAAAATGATTTTCTGAAACTCTTAAGGACAACAACTATATAGACTTCATCAATTTCTTGAAAATCCTCTATGTCCAATAAAAAATTTATCTAGAAATTTGATTCATTGTTTTCCCAATTGATTAAGGAACACTTATCTAGAGTTTGATGATTAGTTTGATTAGTTTCAGATCCTTGAAATTCCAATTTTTCACTGAAACTATTGTGGAGTCGATACCTTCAGTTTGTGGAGTCGACACCTTTATTTTTGATATTCTGTCTGGGCAATTAGAGTCGACTCCGGGTTCTGCAGAGCCGACTCTAATTCGGGCGCTGACAGATTTTTTGGTTCGGAGCCGACACCTCGCTTTGCGAGAGTCGACTCTAAGTGGAACTAGGTCAAAATAAAAAGGCGGAGTCGACACCCAAACGACCCTATCGTCTCCTAATCCTTTCTAAAGCCGTTCCAAACCGATTTCAACCCCTCCAAATCCCTCAAATCTCTCAATAACTCATTCCAATCGATTCCCATGGCTCCTAAGAAGCGTGCTATCGTTGGTGGATCGACCGTTCCCACGAAGCGTCGCTCGATTCGTAGGCAACCCTTACCGTCTTCATCATCTGCCACCCAAGATGCTTCTCCACCTTCACCATCTTCTCCACGGGTAGATCAATTAGCGGATAAGGCCATTACAACTAGAAGAAAAGTAGATTTCAATTTCTTTGCTTCGGAGGGCTTCGCTATTGGCCGATTATTGAAGGAAATGGGATGGGAGAAAGTGTGTTCTTTGGATGTTCCTACGTACCCTGCCCTTGTGAGAGAATTCTACAATGATTTATGTAGAGGAGAGGGAGGTTTAGTGAGTTTTGTAAGATGAACCAAAGTGATAATCACGGCCGAGACTCTTGAAAATTTATTGGAGATACCTACTATTGGACTAGTTGAGTATCAACATGATGATAGAGGAGGTGCCCTATCTAGGATGTTAGGGAGAGAAGTATCTGAGTTTGAAGAAATCTTGGCTAATCAACTAAATTTGGAACTCAGGTTACTTCATAATATTTGTGGAAGAATCTATTTTCTAAAATTGGAAGGTTTGAATATGCCTCAAAGCGAGACATCTTGTTGATGGACTGTATCATTACTAGAAGGCCTGTTAATTTAGCTGGAATGATGATTGGATATATGGCAGAAGCAGCAACCAAGAAGAGATCAACACTGCCGTATGGTATGATTCTGACATTAGTTTTAGAAGCCAAGGTGTGCTAATAATGGACAATGAGCCACTAAGAAAATTAAGGCATACTGATTACTACAGTGTCTCTATAATTCACCGAATGGGCTTCAGAAAAGAGAATGATATTTGGATAAAAGAGGACAAGAGACCAGAGCAGAGAAGTTAGAGTTGAGGAGGCCAGAGCAGAGGATATTCCTGGACCATCTACTGCTGGACCTTCAGAGGCTGGACCGAGCACTCATCCTTCACCTCCACATCAGTCAGCCTTGGTATCTGGAAGATTTTTAGAGGAGCAGCTTGATCAGCTCAGAGCCCTACTGACTGAGCATGATTCGAAAATGAGAAGTGAAATGAAATTGATATCTACTAAGCTTGATATGATAGTTTCTACTTTGGATAAATCAGTGAATGCCATGTCATCTGAGCTTCAAAAGATTTTTGAAAGGCTAGAAGGGATAGCAGATGGATCAAGAGTCTATTTAGATGCTACTGGTCAGTTGAAGAAAGATATTGATGTTGCTGTCACTCAAGTTGAAGCTTGTATTGAAAAATTTAAGAAAGACCAAAAAGATGAGATTATGGAAATGATTGGTCATTTGAAGAAAATTGTTTACAAGCATGTTTGATTTTGATACCCTGTCTTATCCTAGGTTGTATTTTAGGATTTCTAGCTTTCTTTACTTTGATAGCTTGTATCTAGGAATTTTGGTTTACTGTGAATGTTATGTTACTTGAATTAACACATGTAATGAATCTTGCATTGAAATACAACTATCCTTTTATTACACATTTGTCTATGAGAACCAATTACCATCTCTATGATTGAATGAACTAACACCCTCGCTCTGATAACCTTCTTTATTATTTTTAAATTTACCTTATTGCTGATAACAAAAAAGGGGAGAGAAAATTGTATATGCATAAAATAAATAAGAATGGAAGAATATAAGATTAAAGGAATATAAGATTTCAATCAATTGGCATATCTAAAAAGGGGGAGAAAAATTTTGAGATTTATAAATTATAATCAATTTGTATCAAAAATGATCAAACTATTTCAGTTTATCTACATATACCTTGCATAGAGGGAGTTATTTAATGCAGGGGGAGCTTAATGATTTTCTATATTAAATCATCTTGATTGCTGTTTATAATAGAACTCAAGTATGCTTTTAAAGTTCATTTTGAAACTTGACATCAAATTCTCTGTTATGAAGTTTTAAAGCTTTAACAATGTCTATAATTCTTAATTCAAATGAATTTTTAATGCATATACTCAAAGTTTTTGTCATCATCAAAAAGGAGGAGATTGTTGACCCAATTGTTGATTTTGATGATTAACAAAACTATTTGAGTATAACATTTGAAGTTACTAATGATCTTGATTAAGTTTTTCAGTGTATGACTTGATTCATTAATCAAAATCATAAGACAAATCAAGTTCTAGTTCGAATCTAATGTCAAGGTAAGAATTGCAGATATTAGAGTCGACACATGGAATCGCAGAGTCGACTCCGGAAAACGGAACAGACTTAGAGTCGACTCCCGGATTGTTAGAGCCGACTCCAACAGAAAAGATAGAACGATGGTTTTTCTGGCCACGACTTAGAGTCGACTCCGGGACTATTAGAGTCGACTCCAGAAGATTTTTGTGTCGACCCCAGAAAAGTCAGACACGACTCCAGTTCAAGCGATTTGGGGATTTTCAATTTAGAGCCGACTCCAGAAAAGTTAGAGCCGACTCCAGAATGTCAGACGCGACTTCAGAACTGTCAGAATGACTCTAAACTTTACTTTTATCTTTTTAATTACAATGGCTATTGCTATTTTTGGATCTAATCCTTCTTATACTTGTTTCTAACAGATAGTTTTAAACTATTTATGAATTAAACTGATCTATAAGAAGAGGGTTTACTGCATCCAAAATGAGATAGAAAAGAGAGATAAAAAGACAAGAATAGAGAAAAATCTTTGAAATCCATCAGAAAAGAAAAGAGGAAAGATTCGAGAGGAAAGATCATACTAATTCCCCAAAAGAAAAGAGAGAGATTCCAAGCTTTCATAGCTTCATTTTAAAGAAATCTCAAGGAAAGAAGCAAGCCCTAGTTTTCTGATCTTCGGAGCTTCAAGAGCATTCTAAAGGAAGATCCACCCAAGAGAAGAGAAGAAGCAAGCCACCAAGATCTGCAAATCAGGCTTTGATTCCTATCTCTTTATTTTGTGTTCTATCATATTTGCTCATTGGAGGAGCCTTTGTTTTGTAAAAATGATTATTATTTGCTGGGTCAATCGGATGATTGATTCCATTGAGGCTGTTAGCCTTGTGCAAGCAGTTTGCTTGTGGTATAAGGTTTTGTGCTGGTGAGCCTTGAAAACCAGCTGGGTTCATTGTGCACCCAGGAAAATAATAAGTTCGAGTTGTGAGCTTGCAAAATAACTATGCTGTAATCAGTTTGATTATAGTGTGGACCCAAGAGATACTTGGGAGTGGACGTAGGTGTAGGTACACCGAACCACTATAAAATCTCCTATGTTTGCCATGATTGTCTCATTATCTTTAACTCTCTATTTGTGCATATTCTGTTTTAATATTGTGCGAATCTAAGTTTTTATTTCCGCTGGGGTTTATTTTCAAAAGAGTTTAAATTTTTGAAAAACCCAATTCACCCCCCCTCTTGGGTTGCTATCTGGACCAACATCGGGGAATTTTTCGCTCAATCTCCATCAGGATCTGCGCTCTTGGTGCGGTAAGGGGAGTGTAGCGGTCGAACCTTCGGGCCAGACTCCGAGTTTGTTCTCGAGGCAGCGGCGGAGGAGCTCTGCGGTGGCGAGGCGGGCTAGTGCGGTGGTGGGCCCGCTGCTTGTTCGAGCCCTTTGCCTCTTTCTTCTTCAGCTGCTCGGTCCAAGCTGACCTCCTCGATTCTTTCACCCTGGCATACTTGTCCACCAGGGACATCATCTTCGAAAGGCTCTTGGGTAATTAACCTCCAGAGCTAGGTAGAAGTCTCCTTCCTTGGACACTCCTCCGACCAGGACGGACATGGCCACCTCGTGGTTGAGATGGTCGACTTCTAAGAGGGCCGTGTTGAAATGGCTGAGGTAATTCTTCAGTGATTCTCCTCTCTCTGCTTGACCTCGGAGAGGGAATCGGATCTCCGTCACTAGCGATAGCTGTTAATAAACTGGCTGATGAGCAGACAGCTCAGCTCATCAAAAGAATCAATGGAACCTAGCTTTAAGCTATTGAACCAGGTTCGGGCATATCCCCTTAAAGTGGAGGGGAAAGCTCTGCACAGGATCACATCTGATGCCCCGTGGAATATCATGATGGATCTGAAGCTGCTGAGATGGTCGTCGGGATCGATGGATCCATGATATGGCTCGATGGTAGGGAGCTTGACATGAGGGGGAATCACTTCCCTCATGATCCTCTCGAAGAAGAGGATGCCCTGCTCCGCTTTCGGTTGGGATGGAGGAGCTTGCCTAGCGGCGTCCAACTCCCGATGCCATTATTGTCGTATCTCCTGCATTTGCAACCTGATTCCCTCATCTAGAGTGGTAGGAGGGATCGGGCGATGGGAAGGCAGCAGCGGTGTCAAGTTCTAGGAAGACACCGGGAAAGGGGAGCAAACCCGCCTAGATCTGAGCAGGCTCTTCCCTCCAGTTCACTGCGGTGCTGGTTTTACCTTTGCGGGCTAGCAATGATAATCCACTGCTTTGGTAGATTGGAGGAAGAAATTGCTGGCGGAGCAGGGGCAACGGCCTCTTCGTGAAGCTGAGGAGCAGGAACGATAGGGCCAGGGGTCGCCTGGAGCCCCTGGACCAACTGGGTCAATGCTTGAACCTACTGGACCAGAGTGGCGAACTGGTCCAACGTTACCATCGTTGCTGATGGTGAAGGGGTTTCAGCCGGCGGTGGCGGTGGAAGTATCATACCGCTAATCGGATCAGGCCTTTGAGAGGCGGCCTGGTCTTAAGCTTCAGAAGTAACTCTCTTCCGATTGGCCATTAGAGGATGCTTTTCTCTGGTTCTTGAGTCTTGTCTTCTGGATCACAAGTTTATGGGACTTGAGACCCTTCCTCTAGCGCCAATCTATTGCCGTGGAAGTCCATTCTCCGACTCGGGTGCGCTTCTGGCTCCTAATTCGGATGTTGATCTTGTCGCCTCGGATGGAACCTGCAAGACAGTCCGCATGCAGAGGGTACTGTGGGAGTTGCCCTCTGCAGAGGACCCTTCGATGCCCAAGTCAGTAGAGATTCACATCAAGCAGATGTGAGGAGAAGACTCTCACAGAGCAGTCCCCTTTTGGCGGGTGTTCTCTCTTGAGAGCTTTGAGCTCAGGGGGAGCTTCAATGGAGTATCAAAGCTAGTGAATAGCATAAAAGTATGCATAAGAACTGCATACAAAATTGGCATACCTGAGAGGTTGGAGGGCTGTGGTATTTATAGGCGATCATCTGATTCCTTGGACGTGCCCTGGATGGGGTCTGAAAACTGTTAGGATTCGAGACGGACTCGAATCAAGTTTGTTACAAGGTCGATAGGGTCCACATCTTATCAGTTAGAGGATCGACGGCTGGGAGAGATGGTTGATGCCTTGAGATTCAGTGATCACATAGACCTAGGCCACTCTTGCAGGTCCTAGGCCACTTCTGGGCATGATTCGTCGCCTGAAATCTTATTCAGTTATAGTGAATTCGAACTCTCCTGTGCCGGATTCCGCATAGGTATTTTGAATGCCGTGGTTTGGCCAAAATGAGGAATAACCTGGTTTTTCGAGTTATTAAATGGATCGGCTCGAATGGCTGAGGTACGGTTGGCTCGAATGGCCGAGGTATGAAGATAACTCGGGTTACCGAGGAATGGCTCGGCTCAGATGGCCAAAGTATGAGGATAGCTCGGGTTACAGAGGAATGACTCAGCTCATATGGTCGAGGTATGAGGATAGCTCGGGTTACCGAGGAATGGCTCAGCTCATATGGCCGAGGTACGAGGATAGCTCGGGTTGTCAGGGCGACCTGACTTTGTCAAAGGTGATTTAGCTTCATTGCTTGGATGTTATGCCAACTGGCTGGTAGGGTGTTTGGATTGGGCATGACCCAATTGTCAATGTGGGGGTCAATAATGCAATGACAATTTTACCCCTCATCACATGCTGCCCACTCCCTAGTCCGAAGTGTAAGTTCGGATATAGGGAGTAGAATTCCAGAGCAATCTCATTTGGGGGATTCAAAAAGGTGGGCAATGATAATCTCGTAAATGATGGGCCATTGTTTCATCATCATTTTTCGCCACAGCTCGAGGAGGAGATGCCTCGTTTCCAACAAGCCACGATAGCAGAAGTTCCACGTGGCAGGACTCCTTTATTTATGGCACCCGTATCGGGGGTTTTGGCGTCTAGGACTTTCTCTCTAAAGCACTTATTTAAAGAGGGCTGGGGCGGCGCTCCTTCTGCAATGCTCCTTTGTCCTTGTCATAGAGATTTTCCACTCTTTCTCTGAGCTCTTGCTTGCCTATTCATATCCTACCCCCCATTCAGCCAATATGAAGGGTCCAAGCGATGTTGCTTTAGAGATCACCTTCGAGGATCTGGATAGAATCCGTCGACTTTATAGGGTTCTTGGGGACGTAGTCTTACGGGTGCCAAGGGCTGAGCATAGGATTCCGACTGAGTTAAGTCGTAGAGTTTTCTTCTATGAGGAAAGCCTTAGGGCAGGTCTCTGGTTTCCTCTTCACCCGCTAGTACAAGAGGTGATAAGGTTTTACAATATATGTCCAACAATGGTGGCGCCGAACAGCTAGCACAATCTCATCGGGTTCATCTCGTTGTGCAGCCGCATTGGGGTGACTACGACCCTCCTCATGTTCCAAGTCTGCCATAAGCTGGTTTCTGGGAGGGGCTCTGAGTGGCCGTATATTGGTTCCTGAAAGTCGTTCAAGATGATTACCGACAACCCATCTTCGATAAAGGAGTGAAAGCCCCGATTTTTTATTGTCGAAGGGAATATCGGTTCAGATTTTTCGAGAGGATGGGCGAGTTATGTGAAGGATCCAGAGGTGCACCCAGAGTTGAGCGAGCAGGAGAAGAGAGATCTGATGACCCTTCGCAATGGTTCGGAGGTATTGGCTAGCACTCTGTTGGCGGAGGATGCCCTCTTCGCCACCGGGCTTAGCTCTATCGACCCTCAAGGTAAGTATACCTTTCTTCTTTGGTTACGACGGCCGGTGTGCTTGGGTATTTCTATTTGATTGAACCATTTAGTGTGTTTTCAGCCGAAAGGTCGGCATTTATGGGCCAGATGAAGAAGGAGCTGGGCAAGCATCATAGGGGCTCCAGCTCCGGAGAAAAACATAGATCCGAGAAGAGGGCCCATCCTTCCAAGTCTCGCTCAAGGGAGCTTAGGAAAGACGATGTCGGCCGCCACTCCTCTGCTTCAAAGAGGAAGGAAGCGGAAACATCGGCCGTAACCGATAAGCCCTCCCTACCGGACGGGGGCGAGATAGCAGAGGAAGTCATTGGGGGGAGCTCGGAAAGAGCCGTCGAGGTTTTTCCCCTCCAAATAGTGGTCGTGTCAGATGATGCCGAGGAGATGTCGTCGGTCGGTTCGGCGATCCTCCTGCTAGAGGTTTTTCAGTTACCAGCGATGAGGAGTCCACCGCGCATGGAAGAGACCCCTGCTCAGGTGGAGGGGTCAGGAGAGGCAGCAGCGGCTGCCGAGGCTCAAGTGGAGCCACCTGTTGAGAGGTTGGTGGAGGTCGAGGTACCTCCTGTTGAGGGTCTTTTTGTTGCGACATCAGGGGATGCTGTGAAAGAAATTGAAATTCAAATGGAGTCTGCCAGAGATGAAGCGGTCATCAGAGAGGAAGAAGAAGAAGAAGAATCACTGGACGAAGGGGGTGCTCGGGCCGAGGCTCCCTCAGCCGGGCCGAAGCATCCGAGGCCCTACAAGCCAGAGTCTTGATAGAGGAAGCCGAACAAATGGCGGTTCCTCGGGCCGAAGCCCCTCAGGCCAGCTCTTCGGCCATGAGTTCTCTCGTCCACAGCTCGGAGGTGGATGACATGCTTTCCGCCTTGATGAGGTCTGTTTTGTGCTCAGGAGAAGTTCCTTGATGGATGATCCTGCGGCCGAGGATATCATCGATGCGGCTTTTGGTCGGCTTGGGGCACCGAAGGATATTTTCCTTCTCTCCGAAATTAGTAATGCTACTCTTATGAGAATCGCCTCGAGCTATGCCTCCTGGGTAAGCTATTGTATCGAGGCTATAACTCCTGATGAGTCGGTTTGGCCGTGGTTTCTTACTTGTATTTTTCTTTCAGAATGCCTTGGTTATGAGGGCGCTGAATTGGCGCATGAATTTGGCCACTGGAGCTTGCGCTCTGGCCAGGAAGGAGGCGGCCGACCTTCGGGCGAGGGTGGATTCAACTAGCTGGCTCTCCAGGGCCTTGACGTCCACTAAGGCAGACTTTAAGAGGGTGAGTGAGTCTTATCGACTTGCAGCCAAGAAGGCCTCTCGGCTCGAGGCTCAAGTCAGAGAGCTCCAGGGTTTCCGTGAACAATCGGACAAGGCTTGCCTGGAGTTATCCCAGATTAGGGCTAAGCATGCCGATGAGGCTAAGGCCATGCTGCAGTATTTTGAAAAAAGATGGGACTAGCTGAAGGCTATTCATGCTGAGGAGAAAAACAATTGGGGCAGGAGGCTCGAGGAGGAGGAGCACAAGTGCCGGCGACAGCGGGATCAGCTTGCCGATCTGAATAAGGAATTCGCCGATATGGAGAATCTGCTGAAGTGGGAACATGAGCAGATTGCTAGGCTCACCGATGATCTTGATCAATCTCGGTGGGAAGTCAGGGATAAGCAATCCCGAATTAACGACCTCAAGGAGGGTCTTCAACAAAATAAATCGGCCAAATTGAAGGCCTTAGAAAAGGTTCAGGAGCTGAGCGATAAAATGGCTCGGCGGGAGGAAGAGGTATAGCGTCTTCCTATTTATTTTCTTCCGGTGCTTTTCTTTTGCTCGTGGGCTCAAACGTTCTGATGTTTTGCAGATGGGCAGAATTGGGCTCGAGGCGCAAGAGCAATGTAAGGCCCTAAGGGCGGAGCTGTCCGCGAGTCGTCAAATGAATTTCGATCTCAGGGACGAACTAGCTGAAGCTATCAGCCAAATTACTTCGACTGTGGAGGAGTACAAAAGTTCTGCCCAATTTTTCGAGGAGCGTAAAGAGGCTTGTGCCGATGCATTTCGATTTGGCGAGGAGAAAACTTGAGCGAAGATCTCTCGGTGCATCCCGAGTGGGATTTATCCTTTTTGGATGCCGAACGTTTTGATGCTTGTACCTCGGGGGCCAAAGAAGCCGAGTATGAGGATATTTTAGACGTCGATCTTGACGCTATCCTGGGCCCTAATGAGGCCGTGGCTTCCGAAGAATGCCCTCAGTCTGCTGCCGAGGAACCCGAGACTCTTCCTTCAACATTCGAAGCGGGTGAAGCGAGTCAAACCCTTTCGGACGTTATCAAAGAGGTTCTGGGAATGGACCTGGACCCTAATTCTTAAGGGTTGCTCTTGTATTTTCGCTTTTTCAACCTGTAATCTGATTGAAACTTAATGAATGAGTCTTCTGATTTCTCTTTGCCTTATCGCTTTGGTCATTACTTTTCTTAACGACCTTTTTGTCGGGAGTTCCCTTGGTGGTAAACAAATCATTCACGAAATGTGTTTTAAGGTCAGATAGCCCTTGGGGGCTCCGAGTTGAAGATTCTGCTTAATTGAAGCTAGATTAGCTGGTTTTGCTGACGCATTAGATTGTTCGGTTTTTTCGCGGAATGCAATTCCGACTTTGCCTCTGTTTGGGCCGAGGTTAGATGCACGCATACTTACTCGTTTTGTTAAGGCATGAAATGGTTCGGCGCAAAGGGGCCAAGAATGGCTCAAATATCTCGGTTGGGCCGAGGTTAGATAGTTTGGTTTGTCCGAAGTAAAAGAGTTGGTACGTTTTCTGCCAAGGCATATGAAGCGGCTTTTCTAAAGGGCGCTCTATTTCTGCTCAAGGTATTTATCCCGTTGGTCTTTTTCGATGTGGGTCTTTTTAACGTATGCGATAAGCATTCGATTGCCATTGGACGGCGTCATTTTTGAAAGGGGATTCCCCAGGTCTGCCCATATCTTAAGGACATGTGACCAATTTTCTGCATTTAAGGCTCTTGATTTGAGATCAAAAGGAAATCTTTTGTCTCCCATCATAGCCTAGGAGGCGCATCCGGCGCGCTTTGGAAAGTGCCCTCTTCTTTTGATCTACCATGTGGCAGCGTGGCTAGGGAATTTCAAATTCCGGGGCTCCCTTTTTTAATGATCGCCCTCGGCATGCTTGCCTATAAAATGGGGAGAATGGGCCGTGTTAGGCTATCTCCCAAGACCTTCTCTTTCTGTGAGTCGTAAGGGCTTTCATGGCGTTTGTTTCATCGAGGATGGGGAGATCAAGCTACCCTTTTGAGAGCTGATTCGCTCTGGATAACTCGGGTGATGGAGAAGCTGCTGAAGAGTAGGCAGTCCTCGAGGGAGGAATTCTTGGAGATCATATGGAGAGCGCACAAGAGGCCCGCGGAGGTCATATGAGGAGCGCACGTATGCGCTTCCTGTGTGTCCTTTGCCACTTGCCATGGGGATCGCAGGAAATGCAAAGCATACGTATCCCCCATGGCTGACATGAATTTCGCCTCCTCCCTTAATTTGGATTCCTCAGCTCATCCGCCTGAGGAATCTTTTTCCATGTGAAGAGGGAGGAGGGATGTGTGGGTCTGCTAGTTCCCTGCCTATGTTGTTGTTCAATGGTTAGCAGACCAGCATCCCACTTGGGGGGATGCTTCATTGGCATAAGCATCCACGGGTCCTTGACCTGGTTATGATCCCTCAACGTGTTCATCCGAGGGATCCATGGATGGCCTACTTTGTTCTTTGGCATTAACCAGTAGCTCAATAGAGCTTGTCTGGTTTCTCTGATTTCTGGGGTCGGATGTAAAGACATCGTTATCGACCAAAGCTGCTCAGCCGAGCTTTTATCTTATTTGTATTCTCCGTGCTATGATGCACTTGTAATTCCTCTCAAAAGGTTATAATTTTTTCATTAATAAAGAAAGTTTCTACTCTTTCTTCTTTTGACATCTGTTTCTTTTTCTGATGTGATTGTGTCAAGAGTTACTACTCTCATTTTATGCTTTTTGGTCCGCAGCATAATCTATAAGTCCGGCAGTGCTTTTGCTACTTTATTTTTGCCAACATGTCATTTAGTCCCCTGTGGAGGAAGTGTTTATCTCTGTTTAGGTCAGAGAAAGGTCTGGGCAGCCTTGTGAGCTCATGTAGTAAACATGATCCTATTTAAGGGACGAAGTACGTATTTCTTTGAAAATAAATAACTTGCATTATCTTGATGGTAAGCGGAGAAAGGTTACTTACCTCTATCGAAGCATAATAGGACGTCTTAGTCACGTCAGAGTGTTTAAGAAATTACTCATCTAGGCCGAGGCTTCTAGAAATATATCACTCGGATTGACCGAGGCTATAATAGGACGTCTTAGTCACGTCAGAGTATTTGAGAAATTACTCATCTAAGCCGAGGCTTCCATAAATATATTACTCGGATTGAATGAGGCTTCCAGAAATATATTACTCGATTTGGCCGAGGCTTCAGAAGTATATCACTCGGCTTGGCCGAGGCTTCAAGAATATATCTTACTTGGCGCTGCCAAGGTACAGAGACTGTCACTCGGCTTGGTCAAGGCTTCAAGATTATATCACTCGGTTTGGCCAAGGCTTCAAATAATATTCGAAGATATCACTCGGTTTGGTCGAGGCTTCAGAAGTATATCACTTGGCTTGACCGAGGCTTCAAATAATATTCGGAGATATCACTCGGTTTGGCCGAGGCTTCATAAGTATATCACTCGGCTTGGCCGAGGCTTCAAATAATATTCAGAGATATCACTCGGTTTGTCGAGGCTTCAGAAGTATATCACTCGGCTTGGCCGAGGCTTCAAGAACATATCTTACTTGGCACTGCCAAGGTACAGAGACCGTTACTCGGCTTGGCCGAGGCTTCAAATAATATTCGAAGATATCACTCGGTTTGGCCGAAGCTTCAAAAGTATATCACTCGGTTTGGCCGAGGATTCAAATAATATTTGGAGATATCACTCGGTTTAGCCGAGGCTTCAGAAGTATATCACTTAGCTTGGCCGATGCTTCAAATAATATTCAGAGATATCACTCGGTTTGGTTGAGGCTTTAGAAGTATATCACTCAGCTTGGCCGAGGCTTCAAGAATATATTTTACTTGCGCTGCCAAGGTACGGAGACCGTCACTCGGCTTGGCTGAGGCTTCAAGAATATATCACTCGGTTTGGCCGAGGCTTCAAATAATATTCGGAGATATCACACGGTTTGACCGAGGCTTCAAGATTATATTTTACTTGACACGGCTAAGGTACGGAGATCACTCGGACCAACCGAGGATTTATAAAGATTATATTTTACTTGGTACTGCCAAGGTACGGAGTCCTCCCAGCCCAGCTGGGATATATTTTACTTGGCACGGCCAAGGTCCGAAGATCGCTTGGCCCAGCCGAGGATTTATAAAGATTATATTTTACTTGGCGCTGCCAAGGTACGGAGTCCTCCCAGCCCAACTGGGATATATTTTACTTGGTATGGCCAAGGTCCGAAGATCGCTCAGCCCGACCGAGGATTTATAAAGGTTATATTTTACTTGGCGCTGCTAAGGTACGGAGTCCTCCCAGCCCAACTAGGATATATTTTACTTGGCGCGGCCAAGGTCCGGAGATTGCTCGGCCCAGCCGAGGATTTATAAAGATTATATTTTACTTGGCGCTGCCAAGGTACGGAGTCCTCCTAGTCCAACTGAAATATATTTTACTTGGCGCGGCCAATGTCCAGAGATCGCTCGGCCTGGCCGAGGATTTATAAAGGTTATATTTTACTTGGCGCTACCAAGGTCCGGAGATCGCTCGGCCCAGCCGAGGATTTATAAAGATTATATTTTACTTGGCGCTGCCAAGGTACGGAGTCCTCCTAGCCCAGCTGGGATATATTTTACTTGGAGCGGCCAAGGTCCGGAGATCGCTTGGCCCAGCCGAGGATTTTATGACCTGCTTCTTATTGCAGCTTTCAAGGAGAGTTATAAGAATTTTACAAGCCTTCGAGAATTAAATTTAATTCAATGAACAAAAATGAGTTTAGTAAAAGCATACTTTCACTGATGGTATGCGCGGAGATTATCCGAGTTCCACGTCCGAGGAATATATTTCCCATCCAAATCTTGGAGTTTGTAGGTGCCGGCGGGTATGATTACTTCGGTCACTTGGTAGGGGCTTTCCCAATTTGAGGACAATTTTTCTTGCTCTAGTGGCTTCGAGACAGATTCCTTCCGAAGCACCATATCACCAAAGAGGAAAAACTTCCCTCAGACTCTGGTGGAGTGATAATGAGCTACTCTTTGTTGGTAGGCGGCCATCCGGATTCGGGCCTTCTCCCTAACTTTTTCTATCAGGTCAAGATTAGTTTGGAGCTGCTCGTCATTGGATTCTTCTAATAGCCCTCCACACAAGGGGAGGGGAGTCCAATCTCCACAGGGATTACGGCATCCGTGCCAAAAGCCATCTTGAATGGGGTCTACCCTGTGGGTACTCTCTCGATAGTCCGATATGCCCATAATATATGGTGGAGCTACTCGGCCCATCGGCCTCGCGCCCGGTTGAGCCAAGCTTTTGTTATTCCATACCACATCTTCTCTAGAATACCTCTATCCAACTTGGTGTGCAGCGACCAATTGACCAAATAACTGGCTGCATCCATTGCATCAACCTAGAACACCTCAGGAAGCCCTACCTGTTGCCTTATGCACATTACCTTTTTCAAAAGTGTTCTATTCATCCTCTTGGCCATCCCATTCTTTTGAGAAGTTTTCTTCACTGAAAAGTGCTTTTTGATACCATACTCCTCATAAAATCTATAGAACTCCTTGCTGGTATACTCTCTGTTATTGTCTGATCTCAGATACATCACACTGCAACCCTGTTCCTTTTCCACCTCAGCCTTCCAAACTTTGAATTTGGTGAAGACTTTTGATTTCTTCCTCATGAAGTAGATCCAAACTTTCCTTGAGAAATCATCTATTATGGTCAAAAAGTATCTTGCCCCATTTCTGGTTGAAACTGGGGATAGTTCCCATACATATGTGTACCAGTTCCAGGGGTGCTGCACTTCTAGCTCTCTGACTATGAACTGAACTCTTTTCTACTTTTTCATCTGACTTGGCTCACATATCTCCATATTACGACCACTCAGATCTAGAATCAGCCCCCTCTTGCTCAGTTCCTTCAACCCCCTATCTCCTATATGCCTAGGTGGTAATGCCACATCTTGTATACATTTCGAGGATCTAATGCCATAGCTACTGTCTCAGATCTTTCGATCATCACAGAGCACTCCATCATATAGAGGTTATTCTTTAGCCTTCTTCCTCTCATCACCACCATTGCTCCATTGGATATGTTAAGAACTCCACTCCTGGAATGATTACTGAAGCCGTAACCACTCCACTCCAGATATCCCGTGACTCCAGATTCTTCTTGAGCTCTAAGATATGCTTCATATTGGTGAGAGTACGCACTATCCTATCAAACGTCCTTACCCTGACTGTGCCAATACCAGCCATCTTGCAAGGATGATCATCTCCAAGAGTCATACTCTCCTCATCGACCTCAGTGTATGTGCTGAATCAAGGGCGATTTAGTGTATAATGATGTGAATAGGCTGAGTCAAGGGTTCATATTCTATGCTGTGCCTGTAACCATTTGATACTACCAAGAGGTCATCCTCCACCTCTGATCAGCAATGGTACTTAGTGATTCAAATCCTCCCTTTCCTCCCTTCTGACTCTTTCACTTGGGACAATCCCTCTTGTAATGTCCAACCTCACTACATTTGAAACACTTGGTTTCTCTCTTGCCTGTCCTCGACTTTGACCGTCACCTTTGCTTGCTCCTATCCCTACCTCTTCTAGACCTTTCCCCCAAAGACAAACCTTCCTGTGGAACTCCTTCCTTGGTCATTCTCTTCCTCTGCTTATTCGTGCGTACACTGAGACTATGTTCTTATAATATAAAGTTTCCTTCTCGTAGAGCAGGGTTGTGACCAATGAATCATAAGAAGAGAACAGCAAACACAATAACAACAAAGACTTATCTTCCTCCTCCATCATCACCCTAACATTCAGGAACTCATTGCTGATCTGATCGAACACCTGGATGTGGGCTACCACGTCTCCACCTTCTGCCATTGGAAGACCATAGAGGCACTTCTTCAACATCAGCTTGTTGCATATGTTCTTCCCCATGTAGAGAGTATGCAACTTCAACTGGAGTCTCTTTGCGGTCTTCTCCTCCAGTACTAAATAGAGGGGCTGAATTAACCAAGCACCCTCTAATCGCTGAACATGCCCATTTCTCCAAAGACATTCATTTCCTATCTGATATCCCATATGGGCGTTCTTCCAACGCTAGATCTAACTCGTGCTGCACCAAAAGATCCTCCACCCAAACTTTTAACAGAGAAAAACTTCCCTTCTCATCAAATTTCTTAAAATCCATCTTGATGTTGCTACCCATGGCTAGATCTAACACAAAAAATACAGCAAAAATTATAGGAAGATCAAGAAATACATTGACGAAGCCTTGCTAAATTTTTTTTTTTAGCTCTTTGAAGATTTTCAATCCCAGATCTGCTTTTCTTCCTCCTTGTGACCTGAGCTCTATACCAACTGTTGCGCAAAACTAGTTGATGCTTGGACTAACTATTGTGAAAAATTTTTGAATCTAGACCAAATTTTGGCACCCAAAAGAGAGAGAGGGCAGCCACCTAGGTCCCATGCAAGAGAGAGAAAGAATCCCCAAAAGAGAGGATGCCTAGAGAGAGAAAATAGGTGCGCACATCTAGAAAGAGAGGGAGCCACCCATCGCCTTTAGAGAGAGAAAAGACATGAGAAGAGAGAGAGCATCCTCCTTCATGCCCTAGAGAGAGAAACACCATGGGGAAAGAGAGCCATGCATGGGGGAAGAGAGAGAGGTGGCACTAGGGTTTCTCACACCTCTCTAGAAAGAGAAAGTGGGAGACAGTTTGGTAGGAAGGAGAGAGAAATTATTTCTTGAGAGAAAAGAATCAATGTATTGCTTTTTTACACAAACCCTAAGGTTTAGGGTTTAAATACATGGCCAAACTAGCTTGACCCTAATTCAGAAAAACTTCCATGGCTAATCCAATGAGATTAAGTTCACCCCAAGTCCATGTACACCCATGAGTTGACTCAATCTCAAAACCCTTGGACTCACACTCAGTCTAGTACAAGTTAACCCCCTCAAAGCTCATAGTCCAACATGCACCTTGAGATAACCTAGAGCCCAAACTTACTTTAGAACCCTTCATGACGCCTTAGGAAAAGTCTTTGTGCATTGGAGGCCGGTGCATAAAGTGCGCATCAGGCGCGTGGATTGGTCACACGCCCATGCCACCGCGCGTGCAGTGCGTACTATGATCCATTGGGCTATGGCATGCACGATGGTACAGATGTGCAGCCAATCTGTGCACCCGGTGCGTACTTTATGCATCAAAGATCGATGCACAAAATCTTTTTCGATGCCTTGTGAAGTATGGACCATAACCTTCTCATATTTTTCTGGGCCTTGAAAGCACCACAACATGATATTACCGTAAGCCTCCACTAATGTAATCCCTGATAATTAAAACTAGGAGGAAAATAAGACATCTGGCTCCTAGTGCAAAATCCGTTTGTGTGATGCAGGATGAGAACTCATATCTATTGGACAGTTATATGGTGTCAATAGACTCAATACATTTGCTTGCCGAGACATTAGTGTGGAGGCACTTGCATGACTTCGTCTTTCTGGAATATAAATAGTGTGACGAAGAAGATTGATATAGTAATTAGATCTAAAATCTAACAAGTCAAATTTTTAGATATGGTTGAACCCCAACATGCATACCTTAGACTCTCCAGCAAATGGAATTAGAGATAATAAATGAAAATCTTAAATTATTCTCCAAGCTATAAGGCACCAGTATTGGTTGTTCTTTTAAATAATTGTAACAGTGGCTCCGGCAAGCAATCATAACATGCAGGCTCTTGGAGCAAAGTCAACAATGTGGCAAGACTGCAATGAATGAATTAAGTGGAATCGATGGAGTAATACACTGAATTGAAGCAATATCTCAACATAGCTTTTAAAATAACAAATAAAAGTGGTAAAGCATAGCATTTTGAGAGCTGTTGGTTCTTCGGTTGAAGCAATAACACGCTATGATGAAGTCTGGCTTTTGCAATTTTGAAAAATTATAGAGTTGATCCTGCCAAAAAAAAAAAAAAAGGATCAAAGTTTAAAAAAAAAAGGATTAATATTCCAGTACACTCATGAATGCATATTGATTTAGAAACTTGCTATTCTTCTTTTTTAGAACACGTCCTACAGAAATTCTGCCTTCTATGCAGTAATTTCAATAGACCTACTTCATCTAAGATATACCCGGCTCACGATCACCGTGACGACCCCGAATTACATAATTCAGCAGATTGATAAAAGAAACTCTGGCGATTCAATCCATATGCAGCTGCTTCTCTTCTGAATTACAATTACAACTTGTCTGCCCCAAGTTGCTTACAGCTAGGTATTTGTACGTTTCTTGGTATTGGCTTTAGTGATTCAGTGATCAGGGAAATGAGCCCCTGATACAGTAAAACAGTGAACAAAATCATATCTTATGCAATCCTTCCATATGCCAAGCCAACAGAATTACTCGAGCCTGCAAGATATTGCGTAACAAATACTACATCTGTCACAAGCAAACCCTGCTTAATCCATACAACTAAGAAATGTCAGGAAATCTTGGACTAAGAACAAGTCATCAAACGATACAATCTTGGGGGGGGGTGAAGGAAAACAAGAGATGTGTTGGAAGGTAAAATCGTCATTACATTAATATTCGTGCGAGGCGGTTAAGGCTAACCTTCTCCCTTCGTCTCCCCGGGCTTCCGTAGCTTGGCCCTTCCGGGCTTCCGTAGCTCGGCCCGAGCTTCCATAGCTCGGGTTCATCGAGCGATCCACAACCTAACACCTACCTCCGCGGAACCTGACGCGGGAGAGCCCAGGCCTACCAGAACGGCATCCTAGACAAGGAATCATGTCGCGACGTGGCCTAAAACCTATCATAACCACCCCAGGCCTACTCAACCAGATCTCGAGACATCAAGGAGCTCTCCCAGCCGTCGATCCCTCAACAAACGGGATATGGATTCTAACGGCCCCACAACGGCCTGATTCTGTCCGCCTCCATATCGTAACAACCTTTGAACCTTTCAGAAGACGCTCAAGACTCAGGTGACAGTCTATAAATATCAGACTCGCAGATTCCCTCAGGTACGCACGCGCCTCTTTCTATACACACATCTTCTTACACGGGCACCCCCACTGCTCTCTCTGGCAGCTCGTCGGCGCTCCTGCCCTCTGGAGCTTTCGATTGGCCGCCCCCGGAGAGGCCTCCCGGAGAGATCCACCTCCCCACTGTCTGGTTGATCGCCAATTTCTTCTCCACTGACTTGAGCGTCAGAGGGTCTTCCGCGGAGGACCACCCCCAGTGTCCCCCGCATGTGGACTTCTTGTGCAGGTCCGCCCCCCTCTTCCTGGAGATCGACCACGCCCGAGTCGGAGGACGGATCCCGGCGGCAACAGATTGGCGCTAGAGGAAGGGCCTCAAGTCCCATTAAAACTTGAAGAAAGGAGACAAGGATCTAAATCCGGAGAAGAACCTCTTTAATGGCCAACCGGAGGAGAGCAACCTCTGAAGCCCAAGATCAGGTCGCTTCCAAGAGGCCTGATCCGACTGGCGCTACAGCGCCGCAACCTCCACCGATCGAAACCCCGTCACCGCCTGCCATCCCAGTGACCCAAGACCAGTTCGCTACGCTGGTCCAACAGGTCCAGGCCCTTACCCACCTGGTTCAAGAGCGCCTTGCAGCTCCTCCTGCTTTGCATCCTCAGAAGGAGGCGGCGATTCCTTCTTCGCCGGCGGCCTCCTCCTCTAATTCCCATGGGTCCGCGGATCCCCCACATCGGCCCAGGGGGGACAAACCAGTCCCGCGAGCCGGTTATGATAGAGATCCTCTCAGATCTCGGCGAGCCCAGTCCCTCTCCCCGGCGACATCTCACCATGATTCCACGCCATCCTTGCGATTCTCACGCCCAGCTCCTCCTCTAACCAGTGAAGAGGAGATCTGCCGTCAGATCCAGGAGATGCATCAGGAGCTGGACACCGCCAAGCAGACCCATATGTTTCCCTCGGATTGACCAACTCGTAGATGCCACCTCAGGCCACCAGATGTTGTCATTCATGGACGCCTACTTCTGCTACAATCAGATCCGAATGGCCCCTGAAGATGAAGAAAAGACCGCCTTCATAACCGACCGAGGTACCTACTATTACCGTGTTATGCCTTTTGGTTTTAAGAATGCAGGGGCAACCTACCAGCGGCTGGTTAACAAGGTGTTCAAGGAACAAATCGGCCAGAACATGGAGGTATACATGGACGACATGCTGGTTAAAAGTAAGGAGGCGTCACAGCATGTCGATGACCTCACAGAGAGCTTTGCCACGTTGCGCAAATATGAGATGAAACTCAACCCGACCAAGTGCGCCTTCGGCGTCAATTCCGAGAAGTTTCTTGGCTTCATGGTCTCCCAGCGGGGTATTGAGGCTAACCCCCAAAAGATTCAAGCTCTCCAGCAAATGGCACCCCCGGCATCTGTCAAAGAGGTCCAACGCCTGACCGGGAGAATAGCGGCCCTAAACCGCTTTGTGGCGCGGTCAGCCGAGAGATGTCTCCCCTACTTCAAAACTCTCCGATCGGCTAAGAACTTCCAGTGGACTCCCGAATGCCAAAGGTCATTCCAAGATCTCAAGAAGTACCTCGGCTCACCCCCGCTCCTCAGCAGTCCGACCCCATGAGAGACCTTATTCTTGTACCTGGCCGTTTCGAAAGGCGCGGTCTGCTCGGTGCTGATCAAGGAAGAAGGCAAAGCCCAAAAGCCGATCTACTATGTGAGCAGGCTGCTCCGCGATGCGGAGACGAGGTACAGCAGGATTGAAAAGATGGTGTTGGCCTTGATCACCTCAGTTCGAAAGCTACGACCGTATTTCCAGGCACATTCCGTGACGGTCCTGACTGACCAACCCATCAAGGCGGTAATCCACCGTCCCGAGACGTCGGGAAGAATGACCAAATGGGCCGTCGAGCTAAGCGAACATGACATACATTTTCAGCCTCGTCCGGCCATCAAGGCCCAAGTACTGGCTGATTTCCTCCTCGAGTGTACCATCCCAGAGGATGGTTCTACCTCAGACTCTCTTGAGGAGCCAAAGTCTGGAGTCCGGTGGCTCCTCCACGTCGACGGGTCATCCAATGTCCATCGCTCCAGTGCGGGTCTAGTTCTTACCAGTCCTGAGGGGATGATCTTCGAATATGGCGTTCGATTCTCCTTCCCAGCTTCCAACAACGAAGTCGAGTACGAAGCTCTATTAGCTGGTCTCCGGATCGCCCGCAATCTGAAGGTGGAAAAGCTCAACGCCTTCACCGACTCTCAGCTGGTAGCCGGCCATGTTCGGGGAGAATTTGAAGCTCGGGAGCCGAACATGATTCGATATCTCCAGGAGGTGCGTAACTTGCTTCCCCAATTTTCCGAATTTGAAATCATTCAAATTCCTAGATCAGAGAATGCCCGCGCCGACCTACTCTCCCGATTGGCAACTGTGGAGACGATGGATACCGAGCAAAGATTCCACCTGAAGACTCTGGAAAAGCCGAGCATCACGGAAGCCGACCGAATGATGCAAGTCGAGGCCGAACCATCTTGGTTCGACCCTATCCTCAAATATCTCAAAGAAGGGTCGCTCCCGTCCGACTGAAGAGAGGCCAGAAAGTTGAGGCTGCAGGCCACTCATTACGTATTGATCGACAACCAGCTTTACAAATGGTCTTTTTTCATACCGTTGCTCAGATGCCTCCACCCATCCAAAGTAGATTACGCTCTGTGTGAGGTACATGAAGGGATTTACGGTAACCATTTGGGAAGCCGGTCCCTCTGTCACAAGGTGCTGCGACAAGGCTACTACTGGCCGACCATGCAAAAAGACGCGGACGATCTAGTCCGGGCCTGCGACCCCTGCCAGAGGCATTCAAGCGTCCAAAGACTCCCTTCCGCCGAGCTAGTTTCTATATCCTCCGCTTGGCCCTTTGCCAAATGGGGGATGGACATCCTCGGCCCATTCCCGCTTGCAACGGGACAGCGGAAATTCCTATTCGTTGCCATCGACTACTTCACCAAATGGGTCGAGGCGGAAGCGGTCGCACAAATTACCGAGGCACGAGCCAGAGACTTTGTCTGGAGGTCCATCATCTGTCGATTCGGCCTCCCCCACACTATAATCACCGATAACGGCAAGCAGTTCGATAACTCCAGGTTCCGCCAGTTCTGTGAGGAGCATGAAATTCGTCACCACCTTACTTCGGTCGGGCACCCACAAGCCAACGGAGCGGCCGAAGTGACCAACAGGACCCTCCTCCAGGAAATCAAAGCTCGCCTCTCCAGAGCCCAAGGCAGGTGGGCGGATGAGCTGCATCATATCTTATGGGCCTACCGCACTACCCCGAGGATCCTGACGGGCGAAACTCCATTCCGAATGGCTTTTGGTACGGAGGCCGTTATCCCTGTGGAAGTCGGCCTCCCATCATTGCGGGTGGAGAGTTACTCAGAGGAAACTAGCAACGAACAGCTCCGCACCAACCTCGACCTAGTGGAAGAGGTCAGAGAGAAGGCCCGGATCAGAACGGCTGCTTATCAGCAGAGGGTGGCCCGCTATCATGCCTCCAGGGTCAAAGGAAAAGCCTTCCTGCCTGGCGACCTTGTCCTCCGAAAGGCTTCTGTTTCCAAACCGCTGGAGCAAGGAAAGCTAGTGCCAAACTGGAAGGGCCCATACCAGGTAGCGGAGATTATTGGACCGGAAACCTACAAGCTGCAGGATCTGGATGGGAAGTCCATTCCCCGGACTTGGAACGCGGACAACCTTCGTAAATATTATCAATAGGGTATGTCCTCTCTGAATTCATCTTCACATGCCTCACTACACGTTCCTACTTATCTGTTTCCTCAAAACCTGTCGCGTGAATCATTATGCACTGCATTGCTATAAATTGCAAGAAGAAACAGATACTGCTTACCAATCCTCGGCACAACCGAGCTGTCTGTTTGAACAGAAATTCTCCGAACCTTGGCAGGGCCAAGTAAAATATTCTCCGAACCTCGGCTGGGCCGAGCAACAAAATCTCCGAACCTTGGCAGGGCCAAGTAAAATATTCTCCGAACCTCGGCTGGGCCGAGCAACAAATTCTCCGAACCTTGGCAAGGCCAAGTAAAATATTCTTCGAACCTCGGCTGGGCCGAGCAACAAAATCTCCGAACCTTGGCAGGGCCAAGTAAAATATTCTCCAAACCTCGGCTGGGCCGAGCAACAAATTCTCCGAACCTTGGTAGGGCCAAGTAAAATATTCTCCGAACCTCGGCTGGGCCGAGCAACAAATTCTCCGAACCTTGGCAGGGCCAAGTAAAATATTCTCCGAACCTCGGCTGGGCCGAGCAACAAAATCTCCGAACCTTGGCAGGGCCAAGTAAAATATTCTCCGAACCTCGGCTGGGCCGAGCAACAAAATCTCCGAACCTTGGCAGGGCCAAGTAAAATATTCTCCGAACCTCGGCTGGGCCGAGCAACAAATTCTCCGAACCTTGGCAGGGCCAAGTAAAATATTCTCCGAACCTCGGCCGGGCCAAGCAACAAAATCTCCGAACCTTGGCAGGGCCAAGTAAAATATTCTCCGAACCTCGGCTGGGCCGAGCAACAAAATCTCCAAACCTTGGCAGGGCCAAGTAAAATGTTCTCCGAATCTCGGCCGGGCCGAGCAACGAATCCTCCGAGCCGTGGCAGGGCCAGGTAAAAATCATTCGGGCTAAAATCCCAGATAAAAACCAAAGTACACAGGCCCCGACTAAAGCCGGGCAGCCTCCAAATAGTCCCCGAAGGACTTCGTCCGGTTTGAAAACGAGCGCGTTAAACAAAAACCGTCGACGCACAAAAAGAAGCCACCATTGTCAAACCCCTTTAAGAGGCCATTGAGCCCCGCATAATCAGCCAGAGGCCCCAAGCAGAGCTAGGAGATCCCCCTCTGCTACTGAAAACCTTTGGGTGACGCCCCTATAACCCATTGTTCAAAGCGTCTATATCAACGCACAAAAACGATGGGGCCACGCCAACACCCTAATTCATCACACGGATCAAGGCCATAATTCTTGAAGAAGAGGACTTCCAAAGCAAGATCCATTTTTCATTTAGAAAAAGAGGATTACAAAAAGACAGTAAAAAACAAAAAACAAAAACAGGAAGAGAGGCCCTAAATCAGAATCTGGAGTCACTCCCGGAGGCTAGCAGCTCCTCCAGGCGCTCCGTCAGGTCAGCCACTTGCTGACGAAGGGACGCGATCTCCTCCCTTTGCCGGTCCACCACCCGGCGTAGGGCCTCCGCCTCCTTGACCGTCACGTCCATGTACTCCTCGGCGATCCTCGCAAGCTGCTGATTACTTGCAAGGGCCGACGCTAGGCCCAGTCCGTCAACAGTGACGGAGGTACGCCTCCCCTCCGAACGCAGCAGGCTGTCGAGCGAGGAACACAACTCGCCTGATGATCGCCCTGGATAGGCCATTTTTTTGGAACTTAAACCGAGGGATGGCCGAAACCGATGCCCCTCGGTCATATTTATACTCGCCAGGCAGGTATCTCTATCGGTCGCGCCGTAACCACCGACCCATAAGAACTTGCCACGTGTCACCATTTCAGTGCCTGTGAAATCCGAAGTGTCGCGCCCCATCCCAAGCGAGATCGGTAAGCGCGAGCAGGTTGTTTGGGAATTCCCCAAGCAGGACATTTTCCGATCTGTCGGCCCTCGCAATAAATGCATTCGGCGCTTCCTCGAGCCTCTTAATGCTGGCCTCTTCTTCGGGAAACGCGGAAGTCCGGCATTCGGCCAATAACCTATCCCCTCGGGAAGAGTAGCGTCACCAATAAAAAAGCGTGATGATATACCGCTCGTTCCGCCCTGGCGCCCCTTACCAAGCGCCGCGTGGGCCTGACGCTGTGGCCCACATTCACAACTGAGTCGCTCCCTTGAGCCCGAATCTCCGAGCCTCGGCTGGGCTGAGTGACTGAATCTCCGAACCTTGGCAGGGCCAAGTCAATTATCTCCGAACCTCGGCGGGGCCGAGTGAATGAATCTCTGAACCTTGGCAGGGCCAAGTCAATTATCTCCAAACCTCGGCGGGGCCGAGTGAATAAATCTCTGAACCTTGGTAGGGCCAAGTCAAATATCTCCGAAACTCGGCTTGCCCGAGTGACAGGTTCCCTAAACCATGACGGGAAAAGGTACGGATTCCCTGAACTTCGGCCAAAGCCGACCCATGATAAATCGAGCTCCGGTAAAAGCGAAGCATAAAAATATCAAACTTCTGATCAAAGTAAGGAGCGTATTTCTCCGAACGATCCCTGGACCGTCGCTTGCGAACCTCGATTAGTTCGGACGGCGTGGGATCCTCCTCTAAGGACAAGCGGGACACCTTTGTACCCCACAAACAACAATAACAGCAAACTCGGCACAGAAAAGATAGAGATTGAAAAACAGAACATAACTCTCTTTATTGCCGATCAAGATCAGTTACAGATGCCTCATAGGCGTTACAAGAGCATTGAAATGCATAAAATAAAGGCAAATACAAAACTCGGGCAACTGCTCCAAGGCAGACCTAGGCAATCGTGATGCTTCAACGTCCGACCGTCGAACTAGATAGGTCGCATCCAGACAGCTCGAGCTGATGGTAGCCGGTCGACATGGACCAATAGTTGCGACTGGCTTCAGTTGGTAGCGATATCTCGGTGACCCAACCGAGATATCTGGATGGCCATCCCAGACCACCCAACCGAGGGACCCCTCGATGAGCAGGCAGAAGGCCAACGGACCCTGGCGTCGGAATGCTCTCCCAAACCGATTGTGTACCACCGTGCCTCGCCGAGTCTCAGGGACAAAGAGTCGGCGGACGGCATGCTTTCACCCCCTCCCCATGTGGCAAAAGATTCCCCAGGCGACTGGGCCCGGGAATCCAGACCAGGGGAGGAGGCGAAATTCACACAACCCATGGGAGACCCGCGTGCACTTCCTGCCATGCGTCTCCGAAGGGGAACCGCAAAGACCGCATTGGAAGCGCATATGTGCGCTCGCCGTATGATCTCTGCGCCCTCCTTGTGCGCTCTCCATATGATCTCCGGGACTCACCCCCTAAGGATGGGCCATTCTTCGGCAGCTCCCCGATCGCCCCAGCTATCCGGTGGCAAGGAGCCTAGGAAAGGAAAGCTCGGTCCTCCCACTCGTAACAGTAGAAAAATGAGCATAATGGAAGCTCTGATGGAAAAGACACTTTGGGGATAACCAAACATGACCCCTTTCTCCCCTTTTTATAGGCAAAAAGAGCCGGGAAAAGCTACCCAAGCTGAAAGTCCCGAGATTCCAAAAATCTGGCCCATGCCACCACGTGGCTCCTCGGGATAGACACGGCGCCCTACTATGTGCCAAGCCCACTGCCTGAGTCGTGACGTATGCGGAGATCTCCTCCTGATCCCGAATCATGGTCATTTAATGCAGGAGATCGCCAGCCAACACCTCAAAAACTGGCGGGCTCAGAATATCGTCCTTTGAAAGTGACGTCCTCCAATAGTAAATGGCTGCGTACGCAGCACGATGAGACGACCCGCATGAGAAAAGAGCACCTTCCGGAAAGCTCTGATGCAGCTTTACGCCCCCCACTGTGCCGTATCATCAATTCTAGCGAAATAAAAACCGAATCACCTGCGGAACAGCAGGGCGTCGGCAGAAGGGCAGAAAGCGCGAAGGCCTATCTTCCTCGTCGGCCCTAGCCGACCCATTTCGCTCGTCGGCCCCAGCCGACCTATTTGTCTATCAGCCCCAGCTGACCTAACTCTGCCTATTGGCCCCGGCCGACCTACTTTGCTTATCGGCCCCAGCCGACCTACCTTGCTCGTCGGCCCCAGCCGACCTATTTTGTTTGTCGGCCCCAGCCGACCTACTCTGCCTATCGGCCCCAGCCGACCTAACTTAGTCCATCAACCCCAACCGACCTACTTTCTTGTCGGCCCCAACCGACCTATCTTCCTCGTCGGCCCCAGCCAACCTACTTCGCCCATTGGCCCTAGCCAGTACGTTTCCTTCAATCCCGAAATAAGGATGACCTGAGAGCACCAGCGAGCCTTAAGTTGCTCGCGATTAAGGAGAAACCAGATGACAACGATGCCACACAAGAAAAGCACTTAAGTGGAAACAGAAAATTCTCTTATTAAGAAACGTCAGACAGACTTCTGAAAAACAAAATACAAGAGTGGCCCCTAAGGGTCAGGAACCACATCGGCTCTGGCCGGACTTTCGGTTACATCTACAGAAGCGTGACTAGACTCGCCCTTCTCTAATGCTTTTCCCCCTCAGCGGCAGTTTGCGACCGTCCCCCAGAAATTGCAGCTTCGCTAGAACCCGGGACAACACCAGGGTCAGTGTCTGAGACGTCGACATATTCGTCCTCTTCTTCCCCCTCGGACTCACCCTCATCGGGAGTTTCAACATCCAGGAAAGAGAGATTCCATTCCGGATGCTCGCTGGATATCTTCTCTTGCATTCCTACTGCCCAAGTTGGAAGGCGCCAACACTGATAGCATCCTGCCTCCCCTTGAGTGTGGCGAGCTGCGTGTTGGCCTCAGCAGTCTGTTTCTCAGCCTCTGCGACTTGGGCCCACAGAATGATATTTTGCTCCTCGAACTCGCCGGCCCGCGTCTCGAATTCTGAGCTCTTGTTGCGGCTGGACACAAGCTCACCTTGAAGAGCCCTAACCTCCAACTCCAACTTCGCCATCTGAAAAAGCCAAAGTAAGTCGGCATCACAAGAAACCAGTAGGAAAAGTTAAAAAGGGGGAATGAGATCATACCTCCTCCTCTCGTCTGGCCAACCTTCTGGCCGACTCCTCAGCCTCACCTCTGGCTCTTGATCTATCGGCCCCGACCAGCTCGACTCTCTCCTGAAGATTGTTGATCCTCGACTGTTTGGCTTCAGCATCCTCCCGGCCTTGGGATAGCTCGTTGTTCACCCGAGCTATCACCCCTTGTTGCCATTTAGCGCCCTCCCTCAAATGGACAATTTCGCTGTCGCGGCGCTTCAGTCGCTCCTCCACCTCGCCAAGCATCCTAGTCAAACGCTTCCTCTCGTCGGCAGCTTCCTTCCCCAGCCGACCCATACTCTCGCTATGTTCTCTCCGCATCGCCTTCACCTCCGCAGAATGTTTCGACTCGATTCTGGCCAGCTCCAAGCACGCGTTGTCATTCCTCGCCAGGAGTTCCTGCAACTCCTCCACCCTGCGCTTCTGCTTGGATACCTCGGCCAGAGCGACCTGGTGTGCCGCCCTTATTCCCTTCAAGCTCCTATCAGTCATATCCATAAGCTCTTCGAACTTCTCGGACACTTTTAGTCGTGATTGGAGCTCGGCATTGTCCCGCCTGGCCTGAATGCTGGCCCTTGTCGCCAAACTCAAGCGCCAGCATATCGCCCGAGAAAGCAAAATGCTCGCACAAAAGATGAATAAAAACCCACGATGGGGTCAATCGGGAAACATCTACCGCACGAGAGAAGTAACTTACCCGCGAGGCATAGGCCCGAGTCATCCTCATCAGGGTTGTGTTGTCGATGTCGGGGAGGAGATGGACACTTTCGGCCACACCTTGCTGACCGAACGCAGCATCCACTAACTTCAAATCGGCAAACTTGTCCGACGAAGGGTCTGCACCCGGATGCAAGGCCGACCTCATTAAGGCGGAAAACGCCTCCTCAACACCGGCACTCGAGCTGCTGGGCTGACCGTCCCCGCCTGAGGGACCGACCTGGGCAACCTCCGCCTGAGAGGCTCCCAATTTCCCAGCCTCCTCCATCAAATCCCTGGCTTGGACCTCTTCGGATAATTCGGTTAGCCCAAGCGCCAGCCTCCCCAAAACCTTTTTCGAAGGAGCTCCCAATGCGGGGCTCCCGCCTTGCTGCGTCCCCTCCTTCGACGCACCTTTCCCGGTTACCACCATCTGTGTCTCCGCCACTGGGCCCCCCGGGGTCTCGGCCCGTCCTACCGCTTTCATCTCCTTCGCAGGCTCCCCCGAGGCCTCGGTCTGACCTGCCTCACTGCTACCGGACTCCCCTGCAGAGAGATCAAGAGAGGGCTCTCCCTGAACCTCCCCGGCTGCGGCTGCCACCTCTCCCTCTCCTGCCGAAGCCAATGGCGATCCCACGGGGACAGTAGGCTCCTCGGCGATGACCACCTCCGCCAAATCCGTCGCTGGTTCCTCTTTCAAGGGAGACACGGTCGGACGAGCCAACGGAGTCTCGTCCGAGCTGTCTGATATCTCCAACACGAGAGGGTCGGGCCGTAACCGTTCTCCCCATACCCTCCTTCGCCCCGGCGCTCCTGTAGTGACTGCTCCGGCGTCCGGCGGGCTTCTTGCGGAAGTATGAGCCCTTTTTTCGGGCCGGCCACTATCCGCGCCGCTACCTTCCCCCGGGCGCTTTCCTCTCTTCCTCTTGGAGAGGCTCGACAACGCCGACCTTTTGGCTGTTCGAACGGAACACACATGCTCAGGCCCAAACACATTAATCGAGAAAAACACACAGCAAGAAAGGGACTCACCTTGCGGGTCCAGAGGGCTGAGCCCGGCTGCGAAGAGGGCCCCCTCCGATAGCAAGTCGTTGGCCGAAAACACTGTCCATTACGAAGGACGTCCAAGTCCCTCTCCTCGCCGACAAAACCGGATGCGTCTCCGCATCCCTCGCAAATTCCCCCCATCTCCGAGGGAAGCCGAAACCGATGTTCCCCTCCGCGATAACGAACCGACTCTTCCACCCCTTGATGGAAGAGGCTTATCCGCAATGACGTTGAAAGATCTCCGGGGCCGATGTAGGGCCACTCTGATTTCCTCCAGGAATCAAGTGGTAGCAGGTGCGGAAAAGGGGGAGAGTCGCGACGATTTGAATCTGGTGGCACATCGAGATGAATCCGACGATGTTCCGCCAACTGTTTGGAGCCACCATCGACGGGTAGATGTTATAGTGGGTCATGATTTCCTTCACCAAGGGGTGGAGAGGGAAACGAGACCCGCCTTCAAACTATCTTCATAAACAAAAACCCCAGACTCTAATCCCGAGTAACTCTATCTCCGGATTCCGGCGCCCGCAGAACGATATCCGGGGGCATGCCATACCACTGGTGAATCCTCCCCAAATCCTCGGCAACGATTTCTGAGGCCACGTCGTCGGGGCTCATCGCCATCTCGAAAGAAGTACCAAGCGAAAACGATGAGCGTCGAAGAAGATGAAAGGCCAAACTCTTCTGAAAGCAAACGAGAGGACGCCGAGAGCATGCGCACATATATATAATGCGGCTGTCACTTCGCTTCTCCGCCAAGGAAGCCGCCCTGAGGAGGCGGGGCGTCTCATCCCAGGCGTCCGGAATCGCCTCGACAAACGCCGATCGATCGGATTCGTAGCGTGGCGCAATCCCAACCGTCGCTCGTGGAGGAGCCTTAGCCCCGAAGGCGGGATGGCCCTGTCGCATTAATTAGGGCATCATTGCATGAGCTATCTAAACCAAACGTCCCATCCAGGACGCGCCATTTGAACTTGTACTCCCTACGCCCGAACCTACGCTTCGAACTAGGGAGTGGAGGGCATGTGTTGGGGGGTAAAATCGTCATTCCATTAATATCCGTGCGAGGCGGTTAAGGCTAACCTCCTCCCTTCGTCTCCCCCGGGCTTCCGTAGCTCGGCCCTTCCGGGCTTCCGTAGCTCGGCCCTTCCGGGCTTCCATAGCTCGGCCCTTCCGAGCTTCCATAGCTCGGGTTCATCGAGCGATCCACAACCTAACACCTACCTCCGCGGAACCTGACGCGGAAGAGTCCAGGCCTACCAGAACGGCATCCTAGACAATGAATCATGTCGCAACGTGGCCTAAAACCTATCATAACCGCCCCATGCCTACTCAACCAGATCTCGAGACATCAAGGAGCTCTCCCAGCCGTCGATCCCT
This sequence comes from Calamus simplicifolius, assembly GCA_900491605.1. Classification (NCBI taxonomy): domain Eukaryota; kingdom Viridiplantae; phylum Streptophyta; class Magnoliopsida; order Arecales; family Arecaceae; genus Calamus; species Calamus simplicifolius. Next base: position 522,744 of record UESW01001632.1, read on the forward strand.
CAACAAACGGGATATGGATTCTAACGGCCCCACAACGGCCTGATTCTGTCCGCCTTCATATCGTAACAACCTTTGAACCTTGCAGAAGACGCTCAAGACTCAGGTGACAGTCTATAAATATCAGACTCACAGATTCCCTCGAGTACGCACACGCCTCTTTCTATACACACATCTTCTTACATGGGCACCCCCACTGCTCTCTCCGGCAGCTCGTCGATGCTCCTGCCCTCTGGAGCTTCCGATTGGCCGCCCCCGGAAAGGCCTCCCGGAGAGATCCGTCTCCCCACTGTCTGATTGATCGCCGATTTCTTCTCCACTGACTTGAGCATCGGAGGGTCTTCCGCGGAGGACCACCCCCAGCGTCCCCCGCGTGTGGACTTCTTGTGCAGGTCCGCTTCCCTCTTCCTGGAGATCGACCGCGCTCGAGTCGGAGGACGGATCCCGGCGGCAACAAGATGCATTTGAGTTATCCTTCAATTTGCCTTTGGAGTTTGGACAAAACTATAGTTGACACTAGATTTAGTCGAATTGTTTGCACTACCGATTTGTTTCTTCTTCCAATACATGTACAAATGCTTGAGCATAAAATGAGTTCACTTGTGGAGTAATTGGTTGTTATCTCCTGCTCTGTAACTAGGAGAAAATCTGCTAGAGATAAGTATCCCAAAGAGGCTTCTGCAAATAGCCCAGAACAGCTGATCGTGTAAAATCAGCATACCATCTATTACAGCACCACTGGCCTCTTCAACACACAGGTAGAGTACGGTAAACCTACCATAAATGCAACAATGCTGCGGCATATTAGTTGACTATTTGTATGACCGGGAAAGACCAATCGAACAATATAGACCCTGGAGCTCCTGCAGTTTCACTTTACAACATTATCTCCAATCCCTCAAATATGAGTTTGCAAACTTATTTTCTGCATCTTCCAAACATAGTTGAGAAAATCAATTCTCTTTTGAGTTCAAATCCTCATGAGAATCTCTTGCGGATGGCTGATGCAATCCAAGTGGATAATTCATGATCACATAAGATCAGATAAATGATAAATGTCACATATACAGCTATGGCTATGCACACAATTGAACCAAGTAATAGGCCATGTATTTCAGAAGAGAAGAATTCCAACAAGAGGTAGCCATTGATCATTATTAGCAACGCAGTGACTGTCCAGGTTACCATCTGGAGGCAAAAACCCAAAATAACATATGAGAACAACGAGGCTTATAATTTTTTATGAACACAAAAAAAACATGCACAGTTTAATAAGGCACCAAAGCTGTAGTGCAATAACAGTATCATGATCTAATTCAGTTATAAGAGAAAACAGCTAACGAACCCAAAACCCAAAACCGCCCCCCCCCCCCCCCCCCCCCCACACACCAACATGTACGCGCACACAAAAAAACCCAAAACCAAGGCACATGAATATACAAACACAGAAAAACAGAAAGGCAGTTGCTTGTTTCAGATGTTAAACTAGAAGATTTAAATCCATTATCACAGTTATGTCACTGATTGTGTCATACAAGTCAAATTGAAAGAAGTTCACATCCGAATTTTTATGGCATAAGTTCTCCAATTTCAAGTCCAAAAGAAAGAAGAAAAAGGACTATATTTCATGTACTCTAAAGAATCTTTCCCAGTTTAAGAGCTCTACATTTATCACTTTGTGCTGGTACTGAATGAACTAGCAAGAACAACATCTTGCAAAGGATAAGATAATGCAAGCAGACTTTCCGAAGCAAATTTCCTTAGACACAAATATACACATGCACGAATTCACCCAATTGCATAACATAATGTGCACATCCAACACTCACTCATTCACATGCACATGAATACTCACACACAGGCACATATATATGTTAGCTCCAAAAGTAGTCCTAGGACCTATCTAACTTGATTCGCCACCACTTGGTTAGGGATCCACAGGTCGATTCAAGGTCCAAATTGTAGACCTAGAACAAGGTTTGGGTTTCTAGACCTCAACCAAACTATAAACCCATTAAGCAAGAAGGGCAAAGGATCCAACTAAGAGCAAATAGGAGAGAAATTGTTAGCCTTATAGCGTGAAGTCCAACTAGTTTTCAATTAGATTACCACTGCATATCGAATCTTTGTTCCCCTATCTTTTTAGATATGTCACATGAGTCTCCTGGAAAAGTTAGGAAACATGTACATCACCATTACTTTTATACATACTAGTAGAAAGGTACTTCTCTAATATTTGGTCAGTTATTTAAGATTCTAAAAAATACTAAATAGAATAGTTGACCAAGCCAACTTGGTTTCTTAACACAAATTTATACAATTGTAATGGATAAGAAATATTTAAATGTCGATTTGGTCCTGCATAGAGCAGATTGGAGGAAGCAGATTCATGTAGCCAACCCCATGTAGTTGGGAAAAGGCTTAGATGAGTTGAATTGAGTTGAGTAGAATGGATAATAAATAGTCTTATCACCATGCATTTTTACATGGTTTTAGCATTTATTAATTTGTTTTGTTATTCCTGCAGAAGTAACTTTACCATCTAGATTCATCTCCAAAGTACTTGTTCCCAAGAGTTCTTTAAATAGCCTCCATATTGTGAATGGAGGTTCATGTTAGCAATTTATGGAGGCAGAGGAAAGTAGATGATAGTGCTTGCACAAACTTTTATAAAATATACTTGGTCATTTTAATTTTTTTCCCCTGTTTCTTCCATTCTTCCAACATTTCCCTGCTATATTATTGATTTTCCTTCGGGAAGGACCTTTTATTCTTTCAATGATAGCCTTTTGGATATCAACATTCCACAAGAGACGACATTTACTTAAATGCAAATGTCAAATTCAATATGTTTAAGAAATTTATTGAATCCATGCATGATTTAAGGAAAAAAAAAACTACTTTGCAGATCTAACTCAGTAACATGTATATTTCCAGATGCATTTTCCTTCTAGTCTTACAGGAATGAAATGTTTCTCTTTCCTGGGAAGTTACATGCAGTATTTCACACATGTTGATACCCCTGCAACCCTACTAATATTCCTCACATAAACTTAACTGATGGTGAGTAGAAGGGGAAAAATTGAATAAATGAACATCTCGCACCAATTATCAAATTGGGCACACCATCATACACCTTGAGACACCTTCCTAATATAATTAAAAAAGATAAAAGAGCCATAAAAACATTTTGAAATTGACAGGAGTAAAGAAAAAGAAATATGTAGTTTCTTGAGCAAATTTGAGATTTCTTATAAGTGGGGATGCATTGCCTCAATCCTTACAGAAGTCATAGGCTTTTTGAACATAGTGCTACTGAAGTTTTTACTATTGAACCTCTTTAAAATTGCCATGTAGGGAGACAGGTGCTTAACTCCCTGCTTTCCTAAGCCCCTTCCCTTCATGCAGTTTTAAAATTTAGATTCATATATTTGTGCTGACCATATTCAAACAGGAAGCTTCACCCATTTTATTATATAAATAGCTAAGAATGCTACAATTTACTTTAAGACTTCATCAGTACATAACTAATTTCCTAGCAATGAGTATATGCTGTCCAGCACAACTACAAACAATAAGATATCAGCACAAAGTCAAGCCGTCTTCCACTCATTTATCGGAATTACCCATACATTTATCACCTCTCTCTCTCTCTAAGAAATACGGTGGACACGCCACCATCTTGAGTCAAATTCAGGACTCCCCAACTGCAAGCACTGAAAAGAAGGGTTCCAATCAGCTGACATAGGTCTAGTGGGCAATTTTAACATGTACTTACCATAAGGGTATAGGTAACAGTATACCAACGATACCTATATCATAGAGACCCACCAAACAGAAAAAAAGCACATCATAAAAGAAAGAAAAGCATCCTTCTCTCCTCACGGCCAATCTTTTCCGAAAAAGCAACAAAGTGTGTGTGTGTGTGTGTGTGTGTGTGTGTGTGTGTGTGTGTGAGAGAGAGAGAGAGAGAGAGAGAAAAGCAGTTGTCCCATTGAAGTTAGCTCTAGACTGGACACTTTCTTTGAAAGCAAAATTGGAAATGAACTTCCAAAAAAATTAAGAACATGGTCGACTGTTACGAGGCTGATAAAGTCCAGAAAGAATCAATCAAGAGATGTAAGAAGGAATTGAAGGAACTTCAGACTGCTCTAGAGGCAAATATAAAATTTTAGGAACCATATACCATCATATCCTTGCTTCATCATGCAAAAGAATCGAAATAGGACGTGCTTTAACTATTTATATACAGATTTCAGTTGAAATAAGAGTATGTGATAGTTTGGAATACAAGGATGTGGATTTTTCAAGAAACATAAGTCAGTCAAAGACTGATACCACCACACCTTTCTCTATCTGGGCTAAATGAGATTTGAGGCTTAAAAACTTGAAATTATTAAACATCTTTTCCTGCTTCAAAGTGCAAACCGATCAAAACAACCAGTTCTGTAGCTAGTTAATAATGAAATTCAGTTAGAAAAATAGAAGGAACAACTAAGATTTTGGTGAAGGTGTACATCAATACTTTTTTTAATTTGAGATAGCCAAGCACTCTTCTTTCTCTTTGTTTTCCCACTGCTAGTGGATGCCACTTGAAATAACTGGTTTTCAAACTAATAAAGGTGAACTTCAATTAAAAGAATATGAAAGGCAGGGTTATAATGCTGTTGAAGTTTTATATTGTTTTCCACCTTTTAGAGGCAGCAGAAAATTTCTTTCATGTGAGAACGCACAATAGAGAATAGCTTTTTCTAGCTTACAATGAGTATTGAGAAGTTGGAATAAAGAGGCAGTTTCTTTTATGCAATATGCAAGGGAAGAGGAGGAAGGCAGAAGACAGCCTTATAAACCAGTAGCAAGAAGATATAATGTTCCTTAAAACTCATAAAAAGTCTGAGGAAGAATCCTGAAGGATACTTCTCTTTCTTTCTTTCCATACTCTCCACTGTAATATATCCAAGAATCTACCAGTTTCTAAAAAACAGTCTTTAACAAACAACAATAATAGATTGACAATTTAAAGCCTCATAAAAAATGCACTTTATCTCATTTTCCATGGGCATAATAAATGTTTAGTAGATACCAACTTTGGCGAGATCTTGATCTTTTAACTATAAGAACCTTCCCAAATCAAATAGTGATAAAATAGCTTGAAAATATGAGGTACCATAAGGTTTAATGCTATCAAGAACCCCAATATAAGAATTACAAGCAGGGATGGCAATTTCCTCCAAATCCGCAGGTACCTACCTACCTCTACTTCATATGGAGGTCAAAAAATGGGTATAAGCACGAGTATGGGGATACACTATGTTGCCGCCAAATCACTTTCCTCGAACTTCAGGAGAGAATGAGGGTCCCAAAGACGATGGTTCGGGATCTGAGAATCTTCAAACGACTCCTCCTTGGATGGGAATCCTGTAAGAAAGTCCCCGAAGACCGAATGTTCCGGTGGAAACCCTCTGTCGCTCGAGTAACTTGAGGAACAGTGATGACTAACAAACTAAAAGACTTAGTCAAATAACTTGGAGTTCAGCCCCCTCCCTCGTTGTGAGCAAAGGTTCTTATACCTGTTCGGGAGTCCCTCTTACCCACTCTTGAAAGGTTGTTGATTCCGAGACGTCTTTGTCTGGCAGAGGATAGGCGGTAAAGCCGATAAGGACAGGTCACAACCATCTCTGAGCATGTCAAGGGTAACCTGTCGTCCCCTCCCTCTGGCGCAGCACTGCAGTCGGCAGGTAGGCTTGGTCTTGTCAGGCATACGCCGCAAGTGGCAGTGGCCGCGGGGACCACGTGCAATTGCAGGCGGTAGGTGGGCCGCGTGGCGGCTACAGGCATCAGGCAGGTCACATGGGGGGGCGCTATAGGCTGATCCTGAAGTCAATGCTGGAGGCCGACTTTGGAGTCGGTCTTGGTTTTGGAGGCCGACTCTGGAGTCGGGGCTGGAGGCCGACTATGGAGTCGGTTTTGGTCTTGGAGGCCGACTTTGGAGTCGGGACTGGAGGCCGACTCTGGAGTCGGTCTTGATCTTGGAGGCCGACTCTGGAGTCGGGGCTGGAGGCTGACTCTGGAATCGGTCTTGGTCATGGAGGCCGACTCTGGAATCGGTCTTGGTCTCGGAAGCCAATCCTTGATTAGATGGGAGTCCCGGGGGGACCCCGGCTAAGTGGCTTTGCCCACCTAATCCTTGTCTCTGTCAGTTACCTTGTCCGTTAGCCCTGACATGGCATGATCAGCCACATCATACGGTAATACCCATTATGAGATGTGACGGCTATGGATGTAAAGATTTTTTCATCCTATCTCATTCCATACCTGTTACACCCACTAGTAAAATTAGTTAATTACCTTATTTACTAATTATGTTGATATTATTATTTGTTATTGAAATTTAATTATGTTTCATTAATATTGAAATTATATGATTTTTTGTCTTTAAACTTTAAATTTTTCAGGACTAATAGTTAGAAATTAATCAAACTTGTTTAATTCAAAAAAAAATATTTTAAAAGAACAGGTGCTAAGTATAAAGCAGGTACAAGTAACGAGGTGGGTATGGTTATTACATAATCCTCACAGGTATAGGCATAGGTACAAAATTTTATACCCATAATGGATATGGGGGCAAATATGGATATAAACTTTTCTGATAGGTATGGATATAGAAGTATCTTTCTCATCCTCGCTCTACCCCATTGCCATCCTTAATTGTAAGTACAAAAGCAATGAGTATAAGCATGCACAACTAGTAGTTCAGCATTCAGCAAAGATGCATGAAATGCAGAGCATTATTAAAAGATAAAGCATTCTTATTTGATAAACCGAAACAATCCAAACAAGATGACAACTCAGTTCTTGACTCTGTTGTATGAAACAGTAAACATTAAATAGAGTTGTATCTAGAGCAGATGTGTGCAAACAGTAAACACAGATAACCTAGATGCAGTTTCATTGGTTTACAAAACATTTCATTAGGTAAGAGTTCTACCAATACAGACCTATAAATCTAGCATGTTTTATGTCATCGTATAGATCATATATTTCAGTAGTACCATATTCCAAGGAACAAAGTTATATCATACTTGGGTTGTGCCTTATTCCAAATAACAAAGTTATGGCTGTATGTCAAACCAAAATTTTTAGAAACAGAAATGCATGTTATTCCTGTTAAAGTTTTACAGTCTCCACATGTAGCAAGATGAACATCAATCGGCATGATATTTGCAATATGGTTACAGTCAAGTAGGGAGTCCAGCAAACAAAAAACTGTCGTATAAAGTTATAAACCTTCTGTAGTTAGTTAAGATAAAGTTCCACAAACATAATTAATGTTTTAAGAAATGTTAAGGCCATACCATAAATATCCCTCCAGGTCAAGGAAGTTGCTAGATGACATTGCATAATGTTCCAATGGCTCTGGTACGTGCAGGGGATTTAGATATATAACATATCATGCTGGTTCGATATAATGGGTTACATAATAGGCACGCCATATTACAAATGCCAAATCTATATTCCAAATGCCAAATCTATATTCCAAATGCCAAATCTATGAGCACACCAATGTGAAAAGACCGGTAACTCTGCTGAACAATATCCTAAAGGAATGTAAGGTCCACAGAAGAAACACATTTTTAACTCTAGATTTATTTTCAGTTGCTATATAGTGATAGGCAAACATATTTCTGGAAAAGGAAATTTGAGTCTTCGGAACAAAATTAACATAAGAAGTTCAATTTTTACTGCAACATTCTTGCAAATTAACTTGTCCAGAAAATATCTGCCACAATTTCCACAAAGATTTACCGACCAAGTTTATGTGAATCAACAATACAATGGATTAAATAACAAAAAAAGTAAAAAAATGTATGAAACGTGAGGTTTAGAAGAAGAAAAGATTAGCATGATTAGATCATGTGATGTCGTTCTCCTATTCTTCTTGAAAGGTTTTGCTACTTCAAGACAATCTAAAAATTAAAGAAAAATTGACTAACATAACTACCCATACTTTCAGACCAGCTCAGTGGCTCTCTTTTAAGCTCTAAAACTGTATATTGGAAGGATGAGACTCTATTCAGGAAGATCGAGTAAAAACTAAAACTCTATGGCCAGCAAACAAATAAGAAGCAAGGAGACAGAAAAAAACAAGTCATGGCATAAAGCAAAACACAGAAAAATGCACTTAAGTTACAATTTGAATAAAGGTAACGCGTTCACAACTTACTTGAACAATAGGGCCAATTTTAAAAGTTCCCATAACATGCTCCTTTGATACCAACGTGAGAAGTGGAATAAGGGCAAATGGGATCTGAACAGATTGCAGCACATTGAGCCACTCATTTAAAATATCCAATGCAGAATCAGACGTGTCAAAGAATAAAGCCACAATTATGGTTGGCACAATTGCAAAGCTCCGAGTAATCAATGACCTGATCCATTTCTTCAAGCGAAGATTTAGAAATCCACCCATGATAAATTGTCCAGCATATGTGCCTGTGATCGTACTACTCTGCCCAGCTGCTAATAACCCGATCCCCCAGATGTAAAGAATAGGAAATATCCCTCCCCCATACTTCTCTTCTAGAAACTGCCCAGCGTTCTCCAGACCTATATTGTTAGCTTCTTCAGTACCATAAAATCCTTTGGCAAAAACTGTTGTAACAAACAGGTTGATTATGAAGGATACAATAAGGGCCAAAGCACACTCTATGGAATAATAATTTAGTGCTTCTTGGACATGGATTTCTTTGTTACGATCAATCTTCCTTGACTGTACAAGAGCTGAATGCAGGAACACATTATGAGGCATAATGACACAGCCCACAACCCCGACAGCCTGCCTTATGGTTTTTGAGCTTAGTTTTGGAACCAGTACGCCTGCAAAAAGACAAGGAATCAACTGTTACTTGAAGAACAAAAAGGAAGCAAGACAACAAATGGATAGTTTTTAATGAAATAAGGTATCTACCAATTAGAAGCTCCTTCCCACTGGGCTTGGTTTCACCAAACATCCAAGCAAAGGAAAAGGCCATTGTTGAAATGAGAAATGCAAAGACAGCTTCTAATTTCCTCACACCATAGTTCTCAAGGAACAGAAACATGAAACTGCCAACAAAATGATGGATATAAAATTTCTGTTCACAATGTCATACTATACCTTGAATTCTGATGAAAGGGAAGCAGGGCTTCCTATCAGAACAGAAAATGGAAGTGGATACCATACTGATCATAAATCTAATGTAGATTTTATTTTGCAAGGCAAAGTATTTAAAGAAAAAATAACCTTTCAAAAAGCTCCTTGCATTGGTTGAACCCTACCATTCAACTAAGAAAGTACCAAAGGACCTTATTAAAAATTTTCTTCAATATAAAATTCTTTTTAGAAGTCTAAGACTATGAATTATACCTCATCTATCCTTTCTTATAAGTATCAAGATTAGTAGTGCACCTAATAATACAGACCAGAATTGTAACTGGCATTTTCTAAGAGGTTAATGCACACAATGATCTTTTTCCTTGAGGAAGAAGATCTACTCAATAAAGCAGTAACAAGATAGGAAAGAAAAAAAAAATATTCACAAAATAATATAGAATTAGAAATTTCAATTAATCCAAGATACTCTTTACAATGGCTAGGTCTATTTATAGTTATATGAATCTTTGAATCTCTTCACAAATGTGTTCACATTTGTCTCTTGCAAATATGAAAAAAAAATAAGAATATTCCCTATAATATACTCCTTGAGAAGATTTTTGACTCATTTTAATGTCAGTTTATTGGATAAGATCCCTAATTCATCTTTATATCGCTTGATTAGATGAGATTTCCAACTCATCTTGACATTAGATCCTTCTAAATTTACCTCAATTTTATTAATTTCAGATTTATTTAATTAGATTTTTAGGCTTATTTCCTAATCTATAGCAGAAAAATCGACTTAAGTTGGAACCCAATATCAAATTCTTTTTGTTTCTTTGGCCAACCGTCGATATGGATCTAATCAAATACATATTGGTTAAGTCTATGATGTGCATCATTTGCCTCGAGTTGTCATGAAGTTAAAAGCCTCTCTTCTTATTGTCTTTAAAGAATTCTTTAGTACCAAATAATGATATAACTTTATTTTCTTTTACAAGTCCTTTTTTATTGGTTTGAAAATAATTTTTGCTCCATCTTTCTTAAAAATATAATGGTTCTTTCTTCCATTAGTGTTACGTTACACCATACATTGTCAATGTAAGTGTCAGCAATTGAGAAATTTATAAGGCAATATTTAGAGATAATTATCTCATTGTCCTTTTCAAATCAAGTAATTTTGTATGGTTGAGGATGCTTCTCCACCTTTAGATTAATTAGGTATATGCCCATGCAATGCACAAACACTCGATTTAAATTTTAGAGATAAAAAGTAAGGGAAAAAATATAAATTTATCTTCTGATTTTATATAGTTAAACTTAATTTTTAAGATTATATTATTTTTCTTTTTTATGTACCACTCCCAACATCTAGATCCTAGAAAAGCATAACATGATGAAATATACACACTTAGATGAAAAGTATTCCTAAATTTTAAAAAGAGTTTGATTAATTTGGAACTATGGTTTAAAAAAATTGATGAAATCTTTGCTTATCTTTGCTTAAAAAATAGAATTGATAGAATCTAAATGAAATAAAACTCTTTTATAGACTAATGGTAACTTATTATGGGACGTAGGAAACCAACATGTGATCGAGTGAGGGATTTTAAAAGTAAGAGAAAGATATTTTTTTTAAGAAAAATGGAATTCAAATGAAATAGATCTTTCTATGGATAGGCTCATAGACCAGCATGCAAGGAAGCTTCTCATGATGTTCTCTTCAAATGGAAACATTACACCTCAAGTTTCCATTGCTTCATATACCTATTTCTATACTTATTCAATAATAAGATTTAAAAATTATTTAACTTAACACACACACAAATGCATATGTTATATTGTTGATGATCTCTTGAGAAATAATATTCTCACATGATCCACTATCAATGATGATATTGCAAACCTATCCATTGGTAACATCGGTGTCTTATGTTGTAGAATAAGGCTTCAGCCTTGATCTTCATCAAGCTCAACTATGGATTTATTATCCATTTCATCATCTTCGCTAACCAATCCTCATCAATCAGTGTCATGGTCTTCACACTCACTATTCCATTTGTAATTTGCATTGACAAGATGGACTAAAGTGATGGAACTTCGGTGTGGATACTCAAAGCATGGTATGGTGAATCTCCACAAGTATAGAAGATAGTACAGTACAAATATCTTTTTTTTATGTGAAATACAGTATAATATCATGTGGCATGGTTTGTGAGAACTCACCTAGCTCAAGACCATGACATGATGGTCGGCTGGCTTGTGGTCTTCTTGCAATGTTAGACTAGGTAGTTGTAGTGTACTTGGAGGAAGAAACAATAACGCATGCTATGACATGTGCATTGATAAATCTCTTTCTTGCCATTTGGGCCCTTTTCAACTTCTTTTCTACATGCAATGCCTTGTGATATGCATGATTCACATGCCATATGGCAAAATCAACAATCTCATCATAGATCAAAATTTGTAAGCCATTTGAACTATAGGAATTCCTTCATCTTCATATAAAGATGCCAAAGCAAAGAGTTTCACAAACCCCTTCATGCAGTGACGCTTAGTTTGCCTTATCTAAAATTCATATGAGATTAATAAAGAAAGTGGAAGTGATCTACTGGAAGGAAGTGGCAGTGCAAATGCTTCTCCAACTTTGGCCAATAAATGATTTTCATTTTCCAATACTTACTCAAGAGCATTGGATGGTCTTCCACTACATCGATGCATAATCTAATAATTTTAAGATTATGAACTTTACCTTCTTGTTGTCATTGGCATATATATCTTCAAAGAACCTATTGATACTGGTGATCCAATCAAGAAAATCTTTCAAATTAAGCCTCTAGTGAAACTTAAAAATCTTGGTGTTGAAATCAAAGAAATTATCACAATCTTATGAGACTATCATCAATGAAAAGAACATGAACCAGCTACCAATTTAGAGTACAACGGTGGAAATGGTTAATGAGATGCTTGGAAAATGCATACAATGGAATATGACCTTGATCCAACCCTCTAATGTGACGATCATGACTAACTGTGCAATCACGCCCCACTTGTGGTTATGCTACCTATTGTTGTAACCATTGGATCTCAACATATCTTATAGTGATCTCTAGCACAAGGATATTACAGATGCTTTTTCACAAACCATGACTTCAATATCAACATAGAATACCACAAGCAAACAACAACCACTCTAATATCAAAATGATGCACACAATGATCTTTCTATTTAAGAAAGAAGATTTATCCCATATAATGGAGGAGCAAAATAGGAGGAAAAATAATAAAAAGGAACTCTCACAAAATAATAAAGAATAGAATTAAAAATTTTAATAGATTCAATATGCTTTTTACAATGACTAAGCATCATTATTTATAGTCGTAGAAATCTTGAATCTTTCCAGAAATGTGATCACATTGTTGAAAACTTTATTTACGTTATTGTTGAATTTGTTTTTTCAAATTGAGTCCTAGAGTTTAGGAGGTATTGCTGTTGAAATCTTTCAGTTTTTATTTAGTCAGCAGATTTAGTGGCTTATTGGCCTAGTCTTTAGGAGTAGTTGGGTTATGGAGAAGGTGCCGGATATGGGACCTAATTTTTAGGGATTTCAGTTGTTTTGCTTATTTAAAAGGCTCCAAAGGTTTGAATAAAGAGATAACTTCGGCCACACTACTTTTATTTTCTGCAAATCTCTTATCAGTGGTATCAGAGCCGCAAGACCCTTGAGATCTGAGAGTGAAACACTTGAAATTATCTACTCTACCTTCCCCACTACCCTATCCAAATGGCCAATGATTCCAATTTTGTGCAAGCCGCCATCCATCGCTTTGATGGTCACTATGACCATTGGAGCATGCTCATGAAAAATTTTTTACGGTCCAAAGAATATTGGTCAGTAGTTGAATTGGGATTCAAGAGCCACCAGCAGGTGAAGCCGTGCCAGATGCGCAGAAAGCAGAAGTTGAAGCTCGAAAGCTCAAAGACTTGAAAGCGAAGAACTATCTCTTCCAGGCTATTGATCGTCCCATCTTGGAGACTATTCTTTGCAAAGATACATCCAAGAATATTTGGGATTCAATGAAGAAAAAATATCAAGGCTCTTCTAGAGTGAAGCGTGCACAGCTTCAAGCTTTGAGGAGGGATTTTGAAGTTTTGCAGATGAAGGATGGGGAATCTGTTACAAGTTTTTTTGGAAGGACGATGGAAATTGCAAATAAAATGAGATGCTATGGAGAAGAGATTAAAGATGTTAACATAGTAGAAAAAATTCTGCGTTCTATGACGCGAGAATTTAATTATGTTGTTTGCTCAAGTGAAGAGTCAAACGACATAGATGACCTCTCTCTTGACGAATTGCAGGGTTCTTTGTTAGTCCATGAACAGAAGATGAACCGAAGTTCAACAGCAGAGGACCAAGCTTTAAAAGTTTTTACCAATATTCGTTCCAACAACTCAAGAGGAAGAGGCAGAGGCCGAGGAAGAGGAGATCAAGATTATGACAAATCTAAGGTAGAGTGCTTTAGATGTCACAAATATGGTCATTATGCTTCTGAATGTTTCACTGAGCTGCCAAATTATAAAGAAAGAGAGGAGAACTCAAATTTTGCGGAAGACAAGGAATCAGAAACTTTGTTGATGGCTGTCCATGAAGGAAAGAAGACCGAGTCAGATATTTGGTATGTCGATTCAGGCTGCAGCAATCACATGAGTGGAAGTCTTCTTTTTCGAATCTAAATGAAAGTTTTCATTCTACTGTCAGTTTTGGTGATTTTTCTACTGTGAAAGTGGTGGGAAAAGGTGATGTTAAGATACAGACTAAGAATGGTCTTGTAGAAATAATTTCTAATGTGCTGTATGTTCCAGACTTGAAGAGTAATTTGTTGAGTGCTGGTCAATTGCAAGAAAAGGGGTATGTCATTACAATTAAGAAAGATGCTTGTGAAATTTATGATCCTGTTAGAAACAGTGCTATTGCGATTGTCCAGATGAGTTCTAATAGGTTATTTCCAATGAAGATTGAAAGCATTCAATCATGTTTGATGACTGAAGTAAAGGATCTCTCATGGTTGTGGCATTTTCGTTATGGCCATTTAAGCTTTGGTGGATTGAGAGCTCTGCAACAGAAAACCATGGTGACAGGTCTTCCAAAAATTACTGTTCCCTCTCAAGTTTGTGAAGAATGTGTTGTTAGTAAACAACATCGTTCTCAGTTTCCCAAAGGAGAGTCTTGGAGAGCAAAGGATGTGTTAGAGCTGGTGCATTCGGATATTTGTGGCCCAATAAATCCATCTTCTAATGGAGGTAAAAGATACTTAATTACCTTCACTGATGATTTTTCAAGAAAAACGTGGGTTTATTTTTTACAGGAAAAATCAGAAGCTCTTACTATGTTTAAAAGCTTCAAAGCTCTTGTGGAAAATAAAGCAGGCAAGACTATTAAGTCTCTTCGAACAGATCGTGGTGGCGAGTATTGCTCAAAAGAATTTGAAGATTTTTGCATGCAACATGGCATTCGAAGAGAACTTACAGCTGCATATACACCACAACAAAATGGTGTATCAGAACGGAAGAATAGAACAATTCTTAACATGGTGAGAACCCTGTTGACAAAAGGAAGAGTTCCAAAGCCTTTTTGGCCAGAAGCTGTAAACTGGAGTGTTCATGTTTTAAACAGATGTCCAACTTTTGCTGTTCAAAACAAGACACCTGAAGAGGCTTGGAGTGGAAGAAGACCAGCTGTAGATCACTTCAGAATCTTTGGGTGCCTTGCTTATGCCCATATCCCAGATGCGAAAAGAAAAAAACTTGATGACAAAGCTGAGAAATGCATCTTTCTTGGTGTAAGTGAATTCTCTAAAGCATATAAATTGTTCAACCCACTAACGAAGAAGATTGTGATCAGCAGGGATGTTGTTTTTGAAGAAGAGAGCACCTGGGATTGGAATGGGCAGCAGCCTAAACAAGTCTTTTATGATGATGATGCTAAACAGGAGCAAGTTCCAGCACTTGTCATGCCACAAAATTCTTCAGATACAACTCAAACAGCCCCTGAAACTTCACAACTAGTTACTGAAATAAATGAAGAAGGAGCCCAATCAGTTGGTCGAGTTAGAAGAAGGCCTGCTTGGATGGAAGATTATGAGGTAACTGGGTTAAGCAATCCAATTACTCATTTTTCTTTGTTCGCAGATTGTGATCCTACAACTTTTGAGAATGTTATCAAAGAAGAAAAATGGCAAAAGGCAATGGATGATGAAATCAATTCCATTGAGACGAATGACACTTGGGAGCTATGTGATCTTCGTAAGGGGCACAAAACCATTGGTGTAAAGTGGGTCTTCAAGACAAAGTTAAATAAAAATGGTGGTGTTGATAAGTATAAAGCACGCCTGGTGGCAAAAGGATACAAGCAGCAGTACGGGGTTGATTATACAGAAGTATTTTCTCCAGTTGCAAGACATGACACGATCAGATTGGTGGTTGCATTAGCAGCACAAAATTTTGACCTATTTTTCAGCTAGATGTCAAATCAGCATTCTTGCATGGGTATTTGGAGGAGCAGGTATTTATTGAACAATCCCCTGGCTATATTAAAGTTGGAAATGAGAATAAAGTTTATAGACTGAAAAAGGCTCTTTATGGACTAAAGCAAGCCCCGAGGACTTGGTATAGTCGAATTGAGACTTATTTTCTTAAGGTTGGTTTTATAAAATGTCCTTATGAGCATACTATGTTTGTTAAGATTGAAGATGGTGGGAAGCTTCTCATAGTCTGCTTGTATGTTGGTGACCTTATATTTACTGGAAATTATGATACCATGTTTAGTGAATTCAAGAAGTCCATGATGAATGAATTTGAAATGTCTGATCTTGGTTGGATGCATTATTTTCTTGGCATAGAAGTGAGCAATCAGATGATGGAATTTTCTCTCTCAAAAGAAATATGTGGGAGAAATTTTGAACAGATTTCATATGAAGGATTGTAATTATGTAAGTACTCCAATTGAGTGTGGCATGAAGCTACACAAAGATCATGATGGGAAGAAGGTTGATAGCACACTTTACAAGCAAATGGTAGGCAGTTTGATGTATCTTACTGCAACAAGGCCAGATATAATGTATTCTGTGAGCTTAATTAGCAGATATATGAAAAATCCCACGGAATTACATTTGTTAACTGCTAAGAGAATTCTTTGTTATTTGCAAGGAACTCGAGACCTAGGGATATATTACAAGAAGGGTGAAAAAACTAATTTGGTGGGTTATACTGACAGTGATTATGCAGGAGATCAAGATGATGGAAGGAGCACTTCTGGCTATGTTTTTATGCTTGGAACAGGTGCAATTTCCTGGTCGTCAAAGAAGCAACCAATTGTCACTTTATCCAGTACAGAAGCTGAATTTGTTGCAGCTACGGCTTGTGCTTGCCAAGCCATATGGCTGAGAAGAATACTTGAGGAGTTGCAGTTCAAGCAATATGGAGCTACTATAATACTATGTGATAACAGTTCTACAATCAAGTTGTCAAAGAATCCAGTGCTACATGGAAGAAGCAAGCACATTGATGTGAAGTTTTATTTTTTGAGAGATCTCTTCAAGGATGGAACAATTGATTTGATGCATTGCAAGAATGATGATCAAGTTGCTAATATATTCACCAAGGCGCTCAAGAGGGAATCATTTGTGAAGCTCAGAGGATTATTAGGTCTCTGCAACCTAGTTTCAGTCAAGGTTGTAAACTGATGTTAGTAAACATCAATTTAAGGGAGGGATTGTTGAAAACTTTATTTACGTTATTGTTGAATTTATTTTTTCAAATTGAGTCCTAGAGTTTAGGAGGTATTGCTGTTGGAATCTTTCAGTTTTTATTTAGTCAGCAAATTTAGTGGCTTATTGGCCTAGTCTTTAGGAGTAGTTGGGTTATGGAGAAGGTGCGGATATGGGACCTAATTTTTAGGTATTTCAGTTGTCTTGCTTATTTAAAAGGCTCCAAAGGTTTGAATAAAGAGATAACTTCGGCCACACTACTTTTATTTTCTGCAAATCTCTTATCACACATTCACTTCTTTCAAATAAGAAAAAAAATAAGAATAGTTCCTATAATATGTCCCTTAGTACGATCATTGATTCATCTTGATATTGGTAATCATATCTCTCATTTATTTTGCCATCTATTGAAGGAATTTTAGACCCAATAGGCCATTTGGATTTATTCAGATCCAGTTCAAATATTGCATTTGGATTTATTCAGATCCAGTTCAAATATTGCATTTGATTATTTTGCCATCTATTGAAGGAATTTTAGACCCAATAGGCCATTTGGATTTATTCAGATCCAGTTCAAATATTGCATTTGATATAAGCATCTAACTATAGTTTTATTGCTAAAATCCAGTAATTACTAATCCACTGATGAGATTAAAAATAATCAACTTAAATTTAAATTTTTATTTAAAAAAGTTTAATTCCATCTGAGTAAATAATTAGTTTTAAGTTTATAAATTATAATATTTAAAATATTTATTGATATACTTAAACATATTAGAAATAAGAATTTATTAAAATAAATAATATAGATATAATTAAAGGATCAAAAGATGAGAGAAGATCTAGTTATTAAAATAAAAAGAAGAATTAGTTAAATTACAATTCATTCAATGAATTTATAAAGATAATTGAAGAAAAATAAATAAAATAAAATTTATATAATTAAAATTTATGGATCAAAATAAATCAGGTTCAGGTCAAAAATAATATAAAATCTGGATTGGTCTAATTCTTAGAGCTGATCCGATCTATGGGTCTTTAAACAAAATCAAATTCGTGATTAAAAAAATCACAAATTAAGGTAGAACGACTTAAAAAACCAGAATTCCAACGAAAGCTAGAATGGCATCCAATGCAAAAAGAACCGGCACAGATCTAACTGAAGAGAGAAAAGTGCAGATTCTTACCAGTCCATGGCGGTGATAACAACTCCAGCCCAAAGCGGCAGCACCCCACCACTAAGAATCTTGATAGCAATAGCGCTCCCGATCACCTCCTGTATATCCGCCCCAATCAGCGCCACCTCCGCCATGAACCACAGCACCAGCCGCGCCCAATCGGGATACTCCTCCCGGCAGAGCTCCGCCAGGTGTTTGCCCGCAGCAACGCCGAGCCTGGCCGATAGTATCTGGATCAGAAGCCCCATGGCGGTGGCCCAGAACAGCAGCCATAGCAGCGAGTAACCGGCAACGGCCCCGGCCTGGAGGTCCCCCTCCAGATTCCCGGGGTCCAGAAAGGCAATGCTCATCAGGAAGCCGGGGCCAGTAAAAAGCCAGAGCTTCTTCCAGGAGAAGGGCGGGACGGCGCCGGCGTCGTCGACGTCGGCGTCAGTGGAGATTCCGACGACGATCTTCTCGTGGGAACCGTAGGCGCGTTCCTCGGTGTCGTCTTCTTCATCTTGGGAGAGGTCGGGGTCGGGGGAGCGGGAGTGGAGGAGGGAACCCTCCTCGTCGCCGAGGTGGGAAGAGGCCATGGAGCACCAAAAAAATAAATAGATGGAGCTCGGAAGGGAGAGAGGGGGAGGGAGCGACGTCTGATGAGTGGTGAGAGTATTTAAACGACCAGGGGAGAATAAAAATATGGAGCTCGGAAGCGAGAGAGGGGAGGGAGCGACGTCTGATGAGTGGTGAGAGTATTTAATCGACCAGGGGAGGCATTTATTCGTTTCCGAATGCACTGCAGCGGATCTGGAGACTGGAATGTTCCAGACGTCCCCCTTCGTATTATTATTTTTTAAAACACTTGGCTTAAGAAAATTTTTAAACTACCCCTTTTCCCTCCTTTCTTTTGCTCTACATATCCCTCTCCTTGTGAGCATCACTGATTTTTTTTTTTTTTCTTTCCTTCTTTTCCTTCTCCTTACCTAGCAATCTGCCGTCTACGGCATGACATTTTCGATAATTTCTTCTTTTATGATAAATTCTTCTTCTTCAACATTGGCCGATAGTGATAACCCTCACTTTAGATAGAGTAAGTTCTCTTTACCGTCGTCCATCTCTTTTCGTTTATCCTCTGCCTCTCTTTTTGTCATTCATTTTTCTTTCTTATCGAAAGTTTTCTGCTTTCTATCCATCACCTTTTATCTCTCTTTTTGGCCAAAAAAATTTGTTCTCTCTTCTATTTGATTTTATTGGGTCAAACACAAAAGTAAAGACCGAGCATAGCCTTTCTATTTAATCCTATTAAGCCACCGCTCAGGCGGTAGCCTAGTGGTCAGGGCCTTTTCCACGCTATCAAGAGGTCTCAGGTTCGAGGAATGACGCTGCGGCCGACTCGAATAATTTCAAGGTTAATCCTTGGAGCCTGAAACTCTGGTGTTGGAGGGGCTAAGGTCTGTCTAAAAAACTTTGGGTGGGGCCAGATTGACTAACTCGCCTTCGGACGAGAAACGGCTGCGTAAATCTTTACACGGAACATTTTCTGGCGGGAAACAGAGCCGCATGGAACCTAGCTACGGATCGGCTTAGCCCTCCTTCCCCTTTTTGTATCCAAAAAAAAAAAAAATCCTATTAAGCCGAACAGATTATTTTTTATTCGGTCCAATAGAACCAAACTGAAGCTTCCTGTTTGGTCCTAGCTAAATAGAGATACTGAGGGCGACGTAGAGGGGGAAAACTTTCTGTGAGAAAGGAGGCCGATGGCAAAGAAGAAAGGTTGCAAATTCCACGTGTCGTTCTGTGGTTGATGAAAAGTTTTGTTCCAAGGGACGCTGTTTGCTGTTCGGACCTAAATGGCTATCGATCTCGCTATTTTAACGTACCGTTTGATTCGATGTGAACTGTTGTCCTGCTGCTGGCACGCAGGGACTGGGCGAGAATTTTTTTAGTTATCATTATTTTAGGAAATTTCTTTCTTTTTGCCGTGCAGATAGATTTATTTGCAGCGCAGAAATAGTACAGATGACCGTGACTTTTATAAAAAGATTATTTTTATTTTATATTTCTATTTTCAAAAGTTTAAATAAGATATATGATATATACTGAATCTTTGGTTTTTAAAAAATTATTTATGAAATTTTTAAAACGTTTGAAAACAAAGATCCATTACTTTCAAAAAATAATAAAATTAAAAATTAAAAATAATAAAATTTTATGCATATGGTTTCTTCAACATCCATTTCCATATAATATTTATCTAATTTTTTAAAAAAGCAAAAGGCATAAAAAAAGTATCAAACAGATCCTTAATTACACTCAATATTGTATTAAAACAATAACAACTTTATTTCTACTTCTCAAAAGTATCCGTTGTTTCTAATTAAATATATATATATATTGATTAAATAAAAAATAACTGTTTATAATAAAAGGCCTTAGTTATTGAATGAGGACTTTGAAGTCCAACCATCTTTAGTAGGGATTTGTAATATGTGAACCTGAGATCTTCACCATGTGAGGATCCGCCTTCTTTGATGGAGAAAGGAAGTTGTCGCTCTTCCTCCGCCATTGTTGACCTGGTATGACGGAAGGAGGCCGACGCAGCCCCTTCACATAGGTATAGGGGAGGAGATAACCCTCCCCTCGCCAGAATATAAGAAGGGGAGCACCCCCTTCTTCTCCACGATCACCGCTGTGCCGGCCGCAAGGTAAGAGAGGAAGAGAATGAGAGAGAAAGAGAGAGAATGTGAGAGAGAGGTGGAACCAAGCTGGTTCATGGCTTGGTTCAGGCCTGGCGGAGTGGCCGTCATCGGTGGCGGACGACCGTCCGGTGAGGGTCCGATCGACCGTGGTGGCCGACCGTGCCACCGGCACGGATCGTGCCGCGGACGAGTGACAGGAGAAAGAGAGAGAAATAGAGGGAGAGAGAGAAGGGGAGGAGCTTGGCCGCGGCGACGGCCGGCTCCGGATCGATCGTCAGCGGCCGAGGCCCTCCGGGAAGTGGCCGGCGGTGGCCCTGGCCGCCGGCTCATCCTTCCCCTGTTTCGGGTGAAACAGGGAGGCGGGAGGAAGATGGAGACGTGGGCCGACTGGGCCGTCCCACGTTGGGCCCTATTAGGCCGACTCATGAGCCATTTTGGGGCTGCGTTTTGGGCCCTGTAATGGGCCGGAAATGGAAAAATAAAAATATGGCTTAGATCAA
Source organism: Calamus simplicifolius (assembly GCA_900491605.1). Classification (NCBI taxonomy): domain Eukaryota; kingdom Viridiplantae; phylum Streptophyta; class Magnoliopsida; order Arecales; family Arecaceae; genus Calamus; species Calamus simplicifolius. The sequence continues at coordinate 544,003 of UESW01001632.1, forward strand.
TGTCGATCCTAGTTTCTTGGGATATTTTTGTTTCCCCATTTGGGCCTATATATTGGGAGATATTCAAGCCCCAAGTTGGCCCCGGGATTAAACTGGGTAGAGTTAAAGCTATTTTGATATGCTAATTTTGGGGACTAAAAATTGGAAATTGATGCTGTAGGTACCCAGGTGCTTAAATAGCTAATTACATTTTTGGATTAGCGCCAGGAGGTAAGTAAGTCATTTATTAAATTTTTATAAATTATTAAAATATAAAATTATGTATTTAAATGCTATACTAATATATATTGCATTATTTGAAAAATAAGAAAATAGGACTGGTACTCTTATTTGCAAATGAGCATTTACTTTGATTAGTTTATTATTTATCATATTTTGTAAATAATTGGATATCTATGTGGATAACTGATCAATTGGTATGACCTTTGAAATTGTTAAAGGTTTTATAAATATACATGTGTATTTGACATGTTTAATTCACTGTAATTATGAAAAGTATATGAATTGCATTTTTGTAATGATACATACTATTTGGCAAATGTGACATGAAAATAATACTTGTGTATATATAATATGTCCTACCATGGTCCGCTATGATATAATATATGTGATATGTTGCATGACTCACTTAGCATCGGGACCCAACTCCATAGGGGGTATATGGAGAACACACACCCAGGAGGTGTGTGTGGCATGATATGGTAATATTATGCCACATGGCACCGGGACCCATCTCTATAGGGGGTATATGGAGAGCACACTCTTGGGGTGTGTTGTAGCCGGATATGGCAGGATGTGAGTTCATGACACTGTTCTAGGACCCTGACTCCCAGGGGATATTTATGAGGATACACCTGAGGGGGTGTTACACCCGAGGGGGATGTTCTGTGTACATAGTATGTGGTCGTAGGACATTATTATAAAAATATATTTTTACATGCTATTTACAGTGGTACAGTGGTTTTTATCCTAAAATGGTATATTCTTGAAATGCTATATATAGCAATTGCTTCCAAAATTATTTTGAGCATATGATGCATGTTTAATAACATGGTAAAATGTATTTGAAATATGGAAGCTTGGCAGATGTTTATTATGGAAAATTTGAGTAATTACATTATATTATAGTTGGCTTACTTATTGAGTGTGAGCTCATTAAATCTCACATTATTTTTCAGAGCCACATAACTGAAGAAGGGAATATGGGGTAGTTGGAGCGGCTGTCAGAGTAACCTAGATCTAATACTTTGTTGTAACCCAATAAAATTATGTATTTGGGCATGTAGCCTAAAACATATGATTATGGTTTGTATTAAGAACCATTTAAATTGGATGATATATAGTTATTACCCCTCCTTGTATTAAATGTTATATTTGGGACGCCTTGCATGCAGGCATGCGGCGGTTGCCACCCCTAGATCCAATATAGGGTCTGGGGCGTGACAGCTTTTGTGGTATCAGAGCCTAGGTTTGACCTTAGGACAAACATATGATGACACTAGGCAAGGTAGTAGAATGACACTGGAAGGGTAATAACTCTAAGATGATTTTAAAGTAAATGGTTTTGAGAGCCTAAAATTTAGAAGTCTATAAAGATGTTGACTAGACTTTAGCCCTGGCAGAAATTAATAATACCCTGTCACACAAGAAGTCAGTGACATGATGAGGGCTTCTGGCTTAGTGACCCTGGCCAGCCGGAAGACCAAGTGACTCCTGGAGGTTCTGGCTACGTGGGCTTGGTTGGGAATAGCCAACAACAGTTTTAGACCCTTAGAGAACATGGGTACATGAGACTTTAATTTAATATGTAATACAAGAAAGATGAATAAATGGAATATTATGCAATAGTTGGAAGTTGCAATTGATGACAATGTGACATTTTCATATTTTGATTTAGTAGAGTTTGAATTTTGAATTATTAAATCTGAATTTGAATACGGATATATATATATATAGTGGATTTTACTAAGAGGACTTGCATTATTAAAATTGCATGTTCAAGGCTAATTTGTTGGTTATGAAGATGATTGATACTGATATTATTGAAATGGTTAACTACGTAGTGTCACAATGGATTATTTAGGAAGAATATAAGATCTTGAATTTTGAGACGATTAAGGTTCATGTAGACCCTATGAATCATTGGGATTGATTTTGGTTATGAATATTCAAATGTTTTGAAGGTAGCAAGTGAAAGATTCTTAGCAGTGATAAAATAAGATAAATTCTACTGATAAAGAATTTCATGAGGATTTGCATCTGTTAATAGATTCCTAAATCAAGATGATAGAACTAATCTATCATGCCTACTTACCATGCCTCTCTTCGTGGTTCTAGGTAGGTATTTGTACCCAGAATAGATAAATTGTTAATCAGCCATAAGTGCTTGAATCTTTTCAAAGAAAGGGGAGGAGATGATTTTATTTTTGATCAATTATGGAAGATAGCTGAGGATACATCTAATATCACTTTTAAATCAAAGAGAGATTACTATAATTTTCTAATGTATCTTTTGGGTGGTAAGCGCATCTTCAATCTCTATAGACCTTATAAGCCATGCATCCCATCTGAGTTAGATCAGTGAGGTCACTTTGAAATATTCAAAGGAATGGAATTAGTTAATTATGATAATTATGAAAGATGTCTGAGTTATTACCTTAATGCTATTGATGTTAGCTTGAAATATTCAAGAGTGAAACCAAGTATGTTATGATGATTTAATCAAAAATTAATGGCATATTTAGAAGTTGCAGAGCACTTGAAGAAGATTATCTTATATCCGGTGCAATGGTAAACTGATTTAAATTGAGTCTGAATCCATTAGACTCATTTTTCCAATGAGGAATTTTTGTAAGGCTTGGCGGATAGTATGAAGGAACCATTTAATTTTTAGAGGAAATGTTGCAAGCCTGGTGATGGAGGTGCTTGAGATAGCATCTTACCCTTAGTAAAATTGCTTCTTATAAAGGTTACTGAGCCAATACTAATGGACCCATTTGAGTTTTTTACAATATGAGGTGTAGATCTCCTTCGTATTGGATAAAGTTAGGGGAAAATTTTTGGATACTGAGCTGGTTTAGCAACTATGAAAAAGTATTGTTATTTGAAGCAGCTTCATGTAGCTTAGAATTAATAAAGTAGTTATGTTGATCTTAAAAGAAAGATTTGAAATTTTGGGTTGAAGATCAATTGAAAGTTTTACTAACCAATGTGTGATGAGATTTGTGTTAGAGGTAAATTGAGTGTACAATACATTGGACCATTTGAGATTTTGATCAAAATAAAAGAGGTGGCTTATAGCTTAGCACTGCCTTCATTACTCCTTGGGGTGTTCAATGTGTTTCATATCTTTATGTTGAGGTGATACTTTTCTGACCCAGCCGTATGATAGAATTTGAGCCCATGCAGTTAAGGAAGGATTTAAGATATGAGGAGCATCTGTGCGTATTGTGGACGCAAGGATCAAGTTTTAAGACGGCGTAGCATTCCCTATATCAAGGTTCAGTGTAGTAACCATTCTGAGAGGGAAGCTTTGGGAACTTGAGGAGGAAATTAAAGAAAAATATCCTCAATTGTTTGTAACATAGCATATGTAAACGAAAAGAAATTAATCATATGATCAAAGCTTTGGATTCTAAATGTTATATGAAGTACATCAATTTCAAGGCCGAAATTTTTATAAGGAGGGGAGAATGTGACCCCTGGATCCTCACCATGTGAGGATCCGCCTTCTTTGACGGAGGAAGGGAGGCGCCGCCCTTCCTCCGCCATTGTTGACCTGGCGTGGCAAAGGAGGCGATGACGCGCCCCCTTCACACGGGCACAGGGGAGGGGATAACCCTCCCCTCGCCATGATATAAGGAGGGGGGGAGCACCCCCTCCTTTTCCACGATCACCACCGTGCCGGCCGCAAGGTAAGAGAGGGAGAGAGGAGAGAATGAGAGAGAGAGAGGAGAGAGAGGTGGAACCAAGCCGGTTCACGCTTGGTTCGGACCGGCGGAGTGGCCGTTGCCTCGCTGAGCCTGGCGGTGGCCAGTGGCTCTCACCGGCGGTGGGCGACAGTCCGATGAGGGTCCGGCCGGCCGTGGTGGCCGGCCGTGCAACCGGCACGGATCGTGCCGCAGACGAGTGACAGAAAGAAAGAGAGAGAAATAGAGGGAGAGAGAAACCCTGGCCGTCGGCTCAGTCCTTCCCCTATTTTCGGTGAAACAGGGGAGGCAGGAGGAAGATGGAGACGTGGGCCGGTTGGGCGTCCCACGTTGGGCCCTATTGGGCCGGCTCACGAGCCGTTTTGGGGTTACATTTTGGGCCCTGTAATGGGCGGGAATAGGGAAATAAAAATATAGCTTGGATAGTATCGATCCTAGTTTCTTAGGATATTTTTGTTTCCCCATTGGGCCTATATATTGGGAGATATTCAAGCCCCAAGTGGTCCCGGGATTAAACTGGGTAGAGTTAAAAGCTATTTCGATATGCTAATTTTGGGGACTAAAAATTGAGAAATTGATGTTGTAGGTACCCAGGTGCTTAAATAGCCGAATTACATTTTTGAATTAGCGCCAGAAGGTAAGTAAGTCATTTATTATAATTTTCATAAATTATTAAAATATAAAAATTATGTATTTAAATGCTATACTAATATATATTGTATTATTTGAAAAATGAGAAAATAGGACTGGTACTCTTATTTGCAAATGAGCATTTACTATGATTAGTTTATTATTTATCATATTTTAAATAATTGGTACCTATGCAGACAACTGATCAATTGGCATGACCTTTGAAATTGTTAAAGGTTTTATAAATATACATGTGTATTTGACATATTTAATTCACTGTAATTATGAAAAGTATATGAATTGCATTTTTGTAATGATACATGTTATTTGGCAAATGTAACATAAAAATAATACTTTGTGTATATGATAATATGTCCTACCATGGTCCGCTATGATATAATATGATGTGATATATTGCATGACTCACTTGCCACGGAATCCAACTCCATAGGGCGGTATATGGAGAACACACACATAAGAGGTGTGCTGTGACAGGATATGGCAATATTATGCCACATGGCACCAGGACCCATCTCCATAGGGGGGTATATAGAGAGCACACTCTTGGGGTGTATTGTAGCCGGATATGGCAGGATGTGAGTTCATGACACTGGTTCCAGGACCCTGACTCTTAGAGGATATTTATGGAGGATACACCCAAGAGGGGTGTTACACCTGAGGGGGGTGTTATGTGTACATAGTATGTGGCCGTGGGACATTATTATAAAAATATATTTTTATGCTATTTACAGTGGTACAGTGGTTTTTATCCTGAAATGGTATATTCTTGAAATGCTATATAGCAATTGCTTCCAAAATTATTTTGAGCATATGATGCATGTTTAATAACATGGTAAAATGTATTTGAAATATAGAAGCTTGGCATATGTTTATTATGAAAATTTGAGTAATTACATTATATTATAGTTGGCTTACTTATGAGTGTGAGCTCATTTAAATCTCATAATGTTTTTCAGAGCCACAGAACTGAAGAAGGAATATGGGGTAGTTGGAGTGGCTATCAGAGTAACCTAGATCTAATACTTTGTTGTAACCTAATAGAATTATGTATTTGGGGCATGTAGCCTAAAACATATGATTATGGTTTGTATTAAGAACCATTTAAATTGGATGATATAGTTATTACCCCTCCTTGTATTAATTGTTATATTTCGGAACTCCTTGCATGCCAGGCATGCGGTGGGTTGCCACCCTAGATCCAATATAGGGTCTAGGGCGTGACATAATCTCTATAGCATTAGAATTTTAGCTTCCTCATAAGAATTTCATTGCATCTTGATTGCCTTCTTCCTAGTTTTTCATAAGAATTCTTAGTCACATCCTTTTCTACGATAGAAGGTATGGGTGGCAATTCATGTTACCCCATTATATTCATATCGTATTAAAGTTAAAATATTAAAACTAAATGAATCAATACTAATATGGCATGAATGATTAATCATATTAAAAATTTAATTATGAAACATAACTTAATTATTAAATAACAAAATACGATTGACTCTAGTAATAAATAGATCATTTTTCATACAAAAGTAGTCTTCTTCTTTTTCATAATTACGTACTAAGTATTCTTCATATACATAAAAGAAAAAAATTTAAAAATATTATAAATGAAATAAATTATCATTTTTGGATTGATGGATTATACACATGATATAATTATGATATGAATTTACTTAAAATTAGTTCAAATCCATTTAATTCTACGTACGTTACTATGTAGTCTGCAAGCTTTCAAATGGATAGCAGCATCAAGATTTATTGGTAGATAAAATAAATTTATGGTTGTCATATTTGAGAAGCTTTTTTTTTTTTTTCCTTTATAGAGTTTAATTGACTTTATGTCATGCAAGAGCATGAACATGGGAATGCGAAAAGCAATAGAGTCTCTGAATAACAAATAGAAAGGAAGCTTTTAAAAAAGGTCGAAGGGTGGAGGTGGGGAATCTAAATAGACTAATTTGACAGAGCGGATGGTGGACGGAGGAAGGGGAAAGTGAATAAAGGTTGGTGGTATATCATGGCGTACCAAACTCCCCCACAACCTAGATTATGGTTCCCTCGTGGCCCCACAAAGCGGAGAGGGAACCTTATTCCCTTTCAGAGGTCCATAAATTCTCTCTTTTCTAAGATAGTGTTTGAATGTCCTTTTTTTTTTTTTATTGAAATAGGACTTTATTTTATGTTATTCTTTTAATTAGGCATAAAAAAAGATGATGAGTCTCTAAATTAGTATTTCGATCAAACATTTTTATTCTAGGATTCTATTTTTATTTACCGTATTTCAAGGGCAGTGGCTGAAAAAAAAAATCTGACTATTATCCTTTCTATCGAAAAAATTTATGATATTAAATATAAAGAAAAAAAATATGTAGCCTTAATTAACCATTACTAATATATACATAACAATGTCTACTGCAAAAAGATAATGATATAATCCCTTTTTCTCTTGTTAATCATTACTAACATATGTACATAACATGCAAACTTTTAATCGATCATAATAATAAATTAATTAATAAAAAATAATTTATTTAAATAATTATATTAATAAATAAATTAATAATTCATTTTTTTTATCATTTGATCAGGGTATTTTGGGGATTTTAAAAAAAATCTTCGTCTATCCCTAATGAAATACAGACTTATTCTTATGCCATCCAAACACTATTTGAAATAACACTGCATTGAAATAAAATAAAATATCAGATTTAAAATAAAAAAATCTAAAATAATAAAAAAAATAAATTATTCATAAAAAATTATATTTTAATTCTTTAATAACTTTTTGATATCCAAAGATAAAGAGCTTTCATCTTTTAAGATAATAAAGCTGGAGAGGGAGAGAGTTCAGCAATCTTGGCATAATTTGGACGGACAATACGGTATTTAGCCAGTAAATTAAAGAAGGGTGATCCATAAACTAGATGACACATGATCATAACGCGAGCCCATGGAAGCTTGTGTTTGGAGAGTACAGCAAACGGCTTTGTCGGAGGAACAGATCGTGTCCAGTGTAAAATACTAGACAGCAAATTCCTCTGTTCGGAGCCTGCCATGTTCTCAGATTTGAAAACAAAAATTCTACTCTTGGATTCACACATAAATCACTTTGCTGTTCCAAGGTGGTTCATACGCTTGAGTGATGTTCGACGAGGCAAGGTGAAGTGATGCGATGAGAAGCATGAATCATGTTTGGAATAATATTTTGCAAAGCTTTGGCAGTTCACTGGTGACAGAGGAGAGAAGGACTGTACCTTCATGGCCCTGAGCTTGCTTAGTTTCACACAACTCCACTTTAGGCCTTTTAGGATGTAAATATTGCTTCAGAAAATATGTCAACACTTAAATAAGATCAAAATATAATTTGTTTATGCTGCAATTTAGACGTAAATTATCATCAAAAAAAATAAGAATTATTCATGTTCAATCGTCAATAATCAACACGTACTCTCAAAAAGTCCTTTAAAATTTTCTCTAAGATTTTCTTTTGATAATAGGATTCAGAAACGAGAGTCTTACGTATGATCTAGAACCATAACCGTTATATATATAACTTCATCATCATCTATTAATATTTCTATTTTAGTCCATCATAAAAATAGAAATAACCCTTAGGTCTCTACACATTAAAGGCCCGCACCCTAACAGATACATTAAAACCCAAATCACTAAAATCTTAGCGGTTCACTTTTAATTAAGCTTAACCACATTTGAGAGTCCATAACACATAATTATTTCATATATAAACTCAATATTGAATTAATGATCCAACACTACATGCACATAATTAAAATTTGCCAACATGATAGCATAAATGCTGTATAAGCATTCCATCGGGGGGATTCAAACCAAAACCTTTAACTTGATGAGAGTTCATCAAAAGCTGCCATGATGGATACATGAGATGGTCGGTATATTATTTTTTAAATGCAAAACAAAAGATAAGTTAGCAGCATTTCTCATCAATACAAAACTTGATCTTCTTTGTGTAGATAGAATGATTATTAATTATGACATGAATAATTTTCCTCCATCTCCACTCAAAGCACTTTGAGGTTCATCCTTGGAACTAAGCAATCTTCTCAATCTGTGAACGAGCCTTCTACATATTGGACATGCCTTGTTGTCCTCCTCCATTATCCTGGGAAACCAGCAAAAATGCTGACAATTGAGTGACCTAACAGAATAAAATTAAGAAGATTAAAACCAATATGAATTAATTCATATGATCTCTGACCTTTTTGCACAAGCATAACAAGTAGCACTGTGTCCACAAGGAGCGAAGAAGCAGTCACGCCTTTCATCGTAGCAGATCACACATAGCTTCCCATCATACAAGTCTTCAGAGGAGCAGCACAAGCTTGACCCAGGCTCCTCTTCGGTTGCACCATAAGTGCGAGGCATCTCCTTTATGGGTAATATGGGATCGGTTTCGGTCACGGCCGTGGTGGTTTCTACTTGCTCTTGTGACGCTTGCTCAGAATCACAAACACCAAGAAACTTCAAAACCAGGTACACAATAGCTATGACAAATCCTGCAAGAAGAATGTTAGCGAATAACAACCAAAGAAGGTGGTAATAACTTTCCAAGATTGCAGCTACCTGTGACCAATAAATATGAGACGAGTCGTGCTACAAAAGAGAGTTCAACTTGCCAAAAGATAATGGGCTCCTGATCGAAAGTAACAACTAGATTAGGGTTCCTTCCCTTCAACACAAATGCTGATAATTAGATGTTATTATTTGGTGCGGATGGTGAGGTGGTAGAAGTCTTACATCATTGTTTGGGGTTGTTAACACGTAGTAGCAAGTGCCTGGAAGGTGGAGATCAAACTTGCATGAACCCCCGACGTTCGTGGAACATATGTCGGTTGCTTGATTAATATCGTATATCTTTGATGTAACATTGACCTTCATGGTTACTACCATTGTTCGAGGAGATAAATTCACGATACCAAAGTAATATTTGTCATCCTCTCCAACGGTGTACTCTGCACTCCTATTGCCTGAGCAATTAGAAGAAGAAAGTTATCAATAGGGTGCTTAAATAACCATGAGCAGACCAAGTTTCAACCATAGGACCTTTTTTTTTCCCTTCCTTTATTATTAATTTTTTTTTAATGGAATAGGACTTGCCATCATCCCAAACCATTTTGACACTTAGGTAGTGTTTGAAATAGGGGATAAGAGGGGATATCCTTGGATATCACCTCTTATTCCCAAAAGCCATAACTATGAGGGATAGCAAAGAATAAAGTTAACCAAAGGGATAATCCATGGTTATTTATTCCTTAGAAAATGTAGGAATAGCTGGTTATCCCTCCAAATAAGAGTAAAAAAAGGTTATCCTATGGATTTACCTTTTTGCATTTGATATGATCAATGGGATAGCCAAGGGATATCCCTAGGGATAGCCGAGGGATAAACTCTATCCCGTACACTTATCCATGGATAATATTTTTTCTATCAAACACTACCTTAAGCGATAATACTAAGATAATGGCATGATGATCCCATCCTAATACTTGGGATAATACCCATTCCAACATCCCAGTGTCCCATAAGTTCCATCGGGATTTGAAACTATAAGCACAACTTCTAAGTCCCAATAATTTGATATGATATTACAATATAGTATTTGATATTTTTTATATTTTAATTTAATGTTACTTAAATTATGTGTTTTATTTTATACTATGATAATTTATTATTAATTGATAGTTAATATGTTATGTATTGCTATTTATCTAATTAGATTATTACCAAAAGTATTATTCATTGGCATCTTATGGAATGACTATTCCTTCTATTTAAGAGTTGAATCGCCATTCCTTCTTTTAAAAGAATATTGATAGTAAAAGAAACATGATTCCATTGACTATTGTTATACCAAATATTAAAATGAAGCTATGGTCAATAGTTCTCATTTTCTTCTAGCAGGGAGCTTCTATTTGCATCGTAAAAATTGCTCAGTACATCATCAATTATTTTTAAAAAATTTAATTTTTAAACTATCCTTAAAACCTTTGCCCTTCCTCTTCTGTACGCTTCAGCAGCCACCCTTCTATGTTCCTTCTCTTTTTGGTTCACTCCGGCAGCCCTCTTCGGCTTCCCCCTTTTCCGTTCACTCCGGCGAACTAAGCATTGGAGCAAGGGGAAGTCGGGAAGGGGGTCGGTGCCCGAGAGAGGAGGCTGCCGGAGCGAATGGGAGAGAGGGAAAGCCGGAGGGGGGCTATCGGAGCGAACTGAAGGGATTTGTCGGAGCGAACGAAAAAGGGAGGACTGCCGGAGCGGAGCATACGAAGGGAGGGGGGCGAGAGTTTTAAGGATAGTTTAGGAATTAATTTTTTTAAAAAAATTAGGAGGTGTACTGAGCAATTTTTGCAGTGCAAATAGAAGCTCCCCTTCTAGCACTTGCAATGAAACAAGTATAACCTTAGGTTATGCTTAGTATGACGATCAAATATGATAACTTTTAGTTGAACTGAATGAGGTAATGGAGATAAAGAAATCTAATCCTTTTGGAGAACTATTTAGGTGGGGATGAGTTTGAAAGAATTAATGAGAATGAGGATGAAGGATTGAGAGATTTTTTAAAAATTTGTTGAGTTTAGGGATAGGGATGAAGAGTGAGATCTCCATCCCATAAGCTATTACGATCACCTCTGAAATTCAAGCATTCAAGCATTTTCCTCTATATGTAAAATTATTGTTATATGCTTATTAAATAGAAGTTTACTTTAAATTATGTTGTACTTAATTATACATAATGACATATATATTATATACATTTGAGTCTTCTATTGCATTCTAAATATTTGGTTTAGGCTTTTAAATTTGAATCTTTTAATGTATTTTGACTTGCAAATGATTTTTTAAGATAGAATTACGTCCGAAATTAACAATCAATATATATATATATATATATATATATATATATATATAAGGAAGATTATGAATTTTCAATGAAAAATGGGGGAATTGCTGAAGCATGAATAGGAGAAAATTATTTCATATTGGAAGATAAGAGTGAGGATGAGGGAATAGAGGCAAGGACATTAAATATATCCTTCACCCCAAATTCATCTTGTTACTATCTCTAAGTCAAATGAGATTAAACTATTTCATCACTTATATTACTTGTCCGATAGGATTGAGGCAGGTTACCTTAATTATCCTAATTTTCTCCTCTCCTCTCTAAACATAAAAGTGAGGAGGAGATTTTTTTATTTAATAATAATAAAAGCAATCACCAGCTAACATTTGACCTCTACCTACATTCTAAACATTAAAAAAAAAAAAAAAAACTATACCATGCACTAATCTCTTCAACCATATATATAAAAAATTTCTGTCTCACAAAATTAATCCCATCCTCCCAACGGTATACAATCAGGGCTCCTATCGGTCCTTTCCAATTTATTCGGCAACCAAAGAGCGCAGAACCTCCTAACAAACTTCTTAACATAGGCAATAAGATGAAACGGAAAGCAAGCAACTACTAGCTTAGAAATTTTACATGAACTGGCTGAAATGCTAAGACAGCTTTAATTTTCTCATTGTAGCTTATACTTTAAAAAAAAAAAATCCTGAACTTGAATAGAACCAACGTTAAATAGCTCAAACAATACACACATGATTATTTTAAATAGAAAAGGAAGATGAAGAAGATAGATTACAGATGGTTGAGATCCAACTGTCTCTTTAAATATTGTCAGGTATCTTAAAACATTAAAATTACTTCAAATTTGAGTCGTTATGCCTTTATTATTTTTCTCTGAGAAATTTCGATTTGCATCGCTCAAATTGATCAGTGCACTCCCTTAATTAAAATAAAATCCTAAACTACCTTTAACACCCTTGTCTCCTCCCTTTTCCTTCCTTCTTCTTTCGGTACCGACGCCCCTCTCTCCTGTCTACTCCCTAGCACCGCCCTTCATCCCTTCTTTCGTCCCCATCTCCTTTCCTTTCCTTTCCGACACCGTCCCCCATTCATCTCCTTTTCCTCAACCTCGGTCTTCTCTCACTCTCTAGCCCAGTGCCCCTCCCTCAGCACCGTCTCCTTCCCTCCCTAGCACAGTGCCAAAGAGGGGAGGCATCAGGGTTGGTGAGTGGAAAGGAGATTGGGGCCAAGAGGGGTGGAGAGCAATGCTAGGAAGGAAGGAGGAGAGGAGGAGGGCAGCGGTGCCGAGAAAAGGAGAGAAGAAGATGATGCCAAAAGGAAGGAGTAGGGGGGGCGCTGCCGGAAAGAAAAGGGATGAGGAGATAGGGTGCTAAGGGTAGTTTATATTTTTTTTTAAGTTGGGGCCGGGTTTACTAAGCAATTTGAGTGGTGCAAATAGAAATTAGCATTTCTCTGCCAAGATGACAGCATTTGACCCAGAAAATAGCATAAATTCACCCAAGTGCCCTTAGAAAGGTGGGCCTAGTTGACAGTCTCATAAAAATTAGGCCCGTTGGGCTGAGAAGAAAGAAGTTACCATCTCCGGTGTCGCCCGACCGAGTTTGGGAGCCTGTGTAGTATCTCCGCACCTCCAAGTTTTGTTCTCCTTTTAGATTAACACAAGAACATGGAAAAAATTACGCTTTAAAACGAAGAAGAAGAAGAAGCAAGAAAGAGAGAAGAACTCAAACTAATTTGCTAGCTCATGCCCCAGTTAGAGATACTTGGTGCTTACCCTTGATCAGAACCACAGCAATGTCTCCATAGCTCCCACCACCATAAGTCACCTCCCATGCCATCCAAATCCTTGACCCTTTGTTCAACCACAAGGAGAATCCCTATCGATCGAGCTTCAAATTGTCAACACCAGCACTTGTCCATTTAGACGCCACATAAAATGAAAACAGAGATCTGATATCATACTCGGCGGTCATAGGAGTCGGCAAACAAATGTTTTGACAAAGTCCAGTTAGTCTCCAAGCTCAGTTCTGGTCTGTTCTTGAAACCGTAGAGCAACAGTCCTTGCTTAGCTTTATCCTTCACCTGAACTTGTTCTACAAAGAGCGAGCTGACTGGAATCAGTCGCGAAGAGTTCGGTCCCAAAACGAGCTGGTGTTCGCCATAGTACCCAAACCGGAGGCTCACAGCCGCTGCAGTGCTTCCAAGTTTAAAGAACGTACAAGAGAAGAGTAACGATCGATGAGAAGGAAAGTGCGTTATTTCAAGAGTGATGGGATAAAACAGAGAGAGGATAGAGAAACATGCCACATATCCACAAAAGAAGAGGGAAGAGCGCTCGAGCACACTTGTAATGGCCTTCGTGAGGAGGCATGTGGGAGACGTAGAGGAGAGGAGGAGGCATTCGGAGGTGTTCGAGATGGCCGGTTAGGAGGGGGTAGGTGTGGAGGAGTGATTTTGAGAGCTGGAAGGGCGTGCAAAGAGATGGGATCGATGGGAGGATCAGGTGGATCGATCTACTGGTCTTTCAGTGGCAGCAAGAAGAGAGCTCCTGAGACCAGCGCTAGCGCCAGTCCGAACTACCATTCCTCGATCGACACCGGACTGGTTGTGGTTGGCATGAGGGTATCAGGTGGGCCACCGGCCCAGACGGCTCCTTTCGTATCCTCGCTGGGAAAAGACTTTGTACTCCTATACCATCCTTTTTATTAATCTATATGTATACGATATTTATTAAAAAATATTAAAATAATTTTATAATATTTTTTAAAAAAATTACGATACTTCAGTTTTAAACTTATGATACATTAGTTATAAAATTAAGACACCCATTCAGAAAGTAAAAAAAATTACGACACCCTACACCGTAGTTATAAAATTAAGAAACTCAATTAGAAGTCAAAAAAAAAATTACGGCATCCCAATTATAAATTTATGACACATAGTTATAAAATTACGATATCCACTTAGAAAACGTATCTGTACACAAATTCTAAAAAAAAAACTATCTGACGTGCATTAATACTTAGCTTTTTTTTGAAATTTATGTACAGACACGTTTTCTGAATGGATATCGTAATTTTATAACTACAGTGGATGTCGTAATTTTTTTAATTTTAAATGTCATCTTAAATTTTGACGTGACATGCATTAATACATATTTAATTTTTTTTTAGAATTTGTGTACATACGTTTTCTGAATGGGTGTCATAATTTTATAGCTACGGTGTCGTAAGTTTACAACTGGGGCGTCGTAATTTTTTTTTGCTTTCTAAACGAATTTCTTAATTTTATAACTATGTTATCATAAGTTTAAAACTAAGATGTCGTAATTTTTTTTCTCAATGTCGTAAAGCTATCTTAACATTTTTTAATGGATATTATATGTATGTGGACCAATAAGGAGGAATGGTGCAGCCTAAAGACTTGCTGCACCGATACGATGTACAAAGTCTTTTCCATCCTCGCTGTGCTAGCTTGGCTTTGCAACCGATCTCAAGAAAAAAAGGAAAAAAAAATGTTGAGCATGAAAATATAATGCCATGATTAGTTATTTGACTTATCAAAGCATAAGTTAGATTTAATTGTTCCATCAAGTCACATGTTTTAGCATTAGGCCCCGAGTCTTGTTTGGAGCTTGGGATCACCAAGTTTACAACTCACAAGCTTGCCTACTCCTTGATGATCTTGAGTGTTATGAATTATGAAATGTTTGGGAGATGAAGAGAGGTTTTTTTTTTTTTTTGAAAGGAAATCGTGGGGGAAGAACTTTACCTCAGAGCAAATTTTATTGAAATCATAATGACGTATATATATAAATACAAACTGATCACCTACGGACTTAAAACCCCTTACATTGGAATCATCATTGCTCTCAAGCTGATTTCATATGACTGCATTACGGGCTCCTTGCGGCGAATTGTGCTAGAGTTCACTGGTAATGTACCATGATATGCTTCTGAAAGTTTTCAATGTGGGTGACATGATTTCATCCTTTCTCTTGATATATATTACTTTGATATTATGGACTAATCTCATATTAGAGTTATATGATCGTCCGTTTATAATCAAAAAATATATTTTTTTTTTTCACTATGCTCAAATTTGCTTGCCATATCGCGAGTGAGCATGATCCTTTGAGATCGATGAGTGCGCTCGCAAATTGTCATTCTAAAATCTATCGACTCACACTCCAGGGCTAACTCCATTCAAGTCCATCGCATGCTCCTTTCGATTTATCCCATTGGAATTACTAGTAATTAATGTTCTCTTTCGAAGGATGATATTTTTTAGTGCAGTTTGCTAGGTGCTTGCCATCCGGTTCCCTACTTCATATGCAACATATGGATAACTATCTCATTTAAAAAGCGACACATGTATCATTGTTAATTAAATTTTTTTTAGCAAATATATGTCTGAGATAGTTGTGCACGTGCCGTTTTATCAAGCGTGAGAATCGGATGACAAACACACAACGAGCTGCATGTAAATTTTATCTTATGTCAAATGCATCATCTTATCCTTCTAACCGGCTTTCGCTGGATACTCTTTAATGATTCACCATGCTAAACTTTATTTGTAATGCATCATTTTGAATGCATCATCATGAGCTTTTGTAGACTCTCACCATATTTAGATTCACTACTCATGTCATGTGATCCTGTTAGCTTTCATCATACTCATGTTTACTTGCAACCCAAGCCCTCAAGATATATGATCACCCAAACTTTACCATTCTTAAGAACCATCAACATCAGCACACGCTTCACTACTTTGAGAATTGTCTAGGATCACCACTGATGTGGCTGATCACCCCCCCCCCCCCCCATGTGGCAGAGTAGTAGTCCGCATAGTTCTCAGAGCCCAGTAGTAATTTGACAACTGGTTCCAACTTTGGCCTCGCCCTCGACCTCGGCCTCAGCCCCAACCTCGGTCACGAATCATATTGGCTTCAACATTGGCCTAGAGCCCCGCCTCAGCCTCGGCCCCGAGTCCCGCCTCGGTCTCGGTCTCGGCCTTCAGCCTCGGCCTCGACCTGTTTTCGACCTCGGCTTCAAGTCTCGCTTCGCATGCTCTCAGCCCATAGTAGTGGAACCAACTTCGAATATTGGACCTAGTGATTTAAAATACCAGATTGCCGCATAGCTCGCTCACCCACTCTTGCCAAGATCATGGGTGGTTACTGATATACTATGCTGTTACCGATATTTACGGCGCGCACTTTGCAACTGTGCACCCGTCTACCGCTTACGGAGCCGATCTTAACAGAAGATGGGATTCGACAGTTATCTGCGAAAGGTAAGGGGACTCTCGAACAGGTATATAAGGACCCCGACTCACAACGAGGAAAGGACTCAACCTCTACTATCTCATCTTAATCCCTATTCTCCAAATCGCTAACTTGAGCGTCGAAGGGTCCCCGCCGGAACCACCGGTCCGAGACTTTTCTTGTAGGTTTTTGACTAAAGGAGGCGGTCTTGTCAACCTTTTGAAACCCACAAAGCTCTTCTCTTGCTCGACGCTCTTCAGAAGTGATTTGGCAGTAACAGAATGGCGCGCTAGAAAGGGAGGCGACAGACGTTCGTTTTCTAGCATCTGCGACCCCACAACCTCTGCAAGGAAGAAGATGGCGGTTACATGTGCACAGAAGGCCTCCACCTGCCAGGCTGGGGGATGCCTCCCACGGACTAAATAGTCGAGGCCAACCTCCCTATTTACCTCCCGTACAGTCGCAATTTAGCCAAGCTGATCGGCTCAATGCCCTGACTCAACAGGTTCAGGACCTGATGGCGGTGGTGCAGGGACTACAGGAGTAGTGCTCCACCACCACGCCATTGCAACCTCAACACTCTCCGCCTCATGTGGAGGGTCATGGAGCTAGCCAGTCTCATTATGGCAAAACCCCTCCAGAGGCCTCCCACCACGCATCCCCGAAGTCTCATCACCGGGAAACCTCCAAGCGGCGGCGATCTCCTTCTCATTACTCTGACCGCTTTCCCAAGCGGCATGGTGGAAAGAAACCTAAGCAGGTGCATTCCCTGCACCGGCAACCCTCTCCCTATTCATCTTCTGAATCCTCAAAGGAAGACACCAACAGAAAAATCGCTCGTCGGGCCGAGCAACGGTTGGACGAATACCATCAATGGCTGGAGGAGCTTAGCCGCAGAATTACTAACTCATACGAGGCGGACTATGACCACCGTCCCCCGCTGTCTCGCCGTATTATGGAAGAGCCGGTCCCACCCTGGTTCCGTCTACCCCAGCTGGACCCGTATGACGACACGACAGACCCCCTGGATCATCTGGAGAGCTATAAGGTCCACATGCAAGTTCAGGGGGCAATGAATTCTCTCCTTTGCGTCGCCTTCCCGGCTACACTTCGGAAGACAGCACGTGTGTGGTATTCCCATTTGTCACCACGTAGTATCAACTCCTTTAGGCAGCTCGAGCGATCTTTCTTGGTCCACTTTGATGCGTGCCGAAAGATTTCCCAGGTGGCTAATAGCCTGTTCGCCATCTAGCAGAGGAGCGGTGAAACCCTAAAGGACTTTGTGGCTCGGTTCAAGAAAGCTGCGCTTGAGGTCTACAATATTAAGGACTCCGTGGCCACTCTGGCCCTGAAGCGGAGACTCCGTCCTTCCAGGTTTGCTTACTCCATGGACAAAAAGCCTCCTAGCTCTTATGCCGAACTGCTGAGCCAGACGTAGAAGTATATTCGCACCGACGAAGCATACCCCTCCCGGAGGGAGGTTGAAAAAGGGTTCGGTAAGAAGCCGGTACCTTCGGAACCTGCTGGGGTGCGGTCTAAAAAGCATGAGCCGCCTCGTCGTTCAGATAACTGGCCTCAGACGTTGGTTTCCAAAGAACACTTCACTTCACTTCTCACCCCAATATCCCACATTATGATAGAAATTGAGGACGAGCCCTACCTCCGGCGTCCACCTCCCATGAGGCCCAGGGTTCCCCATAGCAAAGAACTATATTGCCGATACCATAGAGACTACGGCCACGACACGGAAGACTATCGCCTGTTGAAGAAGGCTATCGAGGAACTCATTCAGTAAGGCCACATAGGCAAGTTCGTCCGGAAAGGGAACCCTGCTGCCCCGGGCCTATCGGCACCTCCTGCACCCAGATCGGTGTGGACAATGCCCCAATGGAGAAGATGGTGGCCATGATCTCCTGGGGGACAGGTAACAATTCTAAAAGACAGCGTGAGGAGGGAGTAGATTCTGTAATTCCTTTCTCTAAATGGATCTAGAAGGGGTAGTTAACAAACATGATGATAGCATCGTCGTCTATGACGATCGCAAAGCATCCTGTAAAACGAATTTTAGTTGACAGTGGGAGCTCAGTTGATGTTTTGAGTTACGATGCTTTATTCGAATGAATTTGTCTCGTAGTTCCCTTCGACCCATCACCATGCACTTAATGGGTTTTACTGGAGACTCTATAAGGGTCGAGGGAGAAATCACTCTCCCTGTCACAGCTGGGACTCTGTCATGTCAGAGCACAGTCCTCATGAATTTTCTAGTAGTCCGGGTCCCACTAGCTTACAATGCCATCCTTGGGAGACCCAGTTTGAACCTGTTGGATGTATCTCCACCAAAAGACTACTCGTAAAGTTCCCCACCGGCGAGGGAGTTGGAGAGATGAGGGGAGAGTAGAGCCCACTACCGCTCTGCTACCACTTGGCCCCCAGTCCACAAGGGGCGGTGTCGGCAACAGCGCCCAAGCCGCTCGACCCCCGAGACTTGGAGAGGAGAGGGGAGCCAACCGAGCACCTGCTGACCTTCCCATTGGGGGAGACCTGACGAGGACCATCTAGGTTGGGGCTCTACTTCTAGAGGAGGCGCACCATCAGCTTTTTGCTTTCCTACGAGCCAACTCCGATATCTTTGCATGGTCATCGTCCGACATGCCGGATATCCCTGAGGAGGTAATTACTCACCAACTCAACATCAAATCAGGGTGTCAGCCTGTCCGATAGAGGAAGAGAAGCTTTGCCCCAGACCGTAGAAGGCCATTGACGAGGAGATCCGCAAGCTGAAGGCTGCAGGCCACATTCGAGAGGTCCATTACCCCGACTGGCTAGCCAACGTCATGATGGTCCGCAAGGCTAACGGGAGTTGAAGGATGTGCGTGGATTTTACTGACCTTAACGAAGCATGCCCCAAGGACAGCTTCCCATTGCCTCAGATTGACCAGCTGGTGGATGCTATGTCCTGTCATGAGACCCTTAGCTTCATGGACGCCTTCTCTGGGTACAACCAGATCAAGATGGACCTGGTGGACGAGGAAGCTACCTTGTTTGTGACCGAGAAGGGGATATACTGCTACAAGGTGATGTCGTTCGGACTAAAGAACGCGGGGGCCATTACCAGATGCTGATGAATAAAGTCTTTGAAGACCAGATCGGACGCAACATGGAGGTGTACATGGACAACATGCTGACCAAAAGTATCCATACCATTGACCACGTTGCCGACCTGGTGGAGACCTTCAGCAACCTCCGCCGGTACCAGATGAGGCTGAACCCCCGCAAGTGCACCTTCGGGGTGACAGCGGGCAAATTCTTGGGTTTCATGGTGATGCAGCATGGGATCGAGGCGAACACCGATAAGATCTGAGCCATCTTGGACATGAGGTCTCTGGCTAACAAGAAGGAGGTGCATCGCTTGACTGAAAGGGTGGCGGCCTTGAGCCATTTTTTGTCTAAGTCCGCAGGGAGATGTCTGTCTTTCTTTAAGGCACTATGCAAAGTCAATGGCTTCGAGTGGACGAGGGAGTTCCAGAAGGCCTTCAAGGGGCTAAAAGAGTTCTTATCCACCCCGCCATTGTTATCCAAACCAAGGGTAGGGAGGAGCTCCTCTTGTACCTCGTGGCCTCTCCTGAGGCTGTCAGCTCTGTGCTTGTTCGCATGGACGCCGATGGGACACAAAAGCTAGTGTACTACACCAGTAAGGTGCTTCATGACGCGGAGACTAGATATTCCAGAGTTGAGAAGATTATCTTTGCATTGATCATCTCCGCCCAGCACTTCAGGCCCTATTTCAAGCTCACCCGATTATGGTGGTCACAGATCAACCACTCAAGGCAATCCTCTCTCGCTCCGATACCTCTGGCCGACTGGCGAAGTGGGCACTTAAGCTAGGGGAATTCGACCTATTGTTTCAACCTAGGTCGGCTATGAAGTCTTAGGTCTTAGCAAATTTTTTGATCGAGTGCACTTGGACAGAAGAGCAGCCGAAGGAGTCTCATGCAAACCCTTCGGGCGTTGCAATTGAGGGAAGAGGGGAGGACTAGATCCTTCATGTGGATGGAGCATCAAATTCTCAAGGGAGTGGGGCAGGCCTCATCCTAGCAAGTCCAAATGGAGTTGTGACCGAGTACACCCTCCATTTCTCTTTCCAGCCACCAACAACTAGGCTGAGTATGAAGCCTTACTGTCAGGGATGAGGCTGGCATGGGAGCTCGGGGTGAAATGCCTTAGAGTCTTCACCGACTCCCAGCTCATCTTCGGTCAGATCAAAGGAGAGTATGAGGCGCGTGATCCTACTATGTCCCGTTACTTGAGTATGGTGCAGTCACAAGCCTCTCCCTTGGCCCACTTCAGTGTCAGCTACATCCCCCGGGAGGAGAACGCTAGAGCTGATGCTTTGTTCCGGTTAGCCACCTCGGCTGACGAGACCTTAGGGAGAACCTATGTGGAGCAGCTAGAAGCCCCAAGCATCGACGCGGTAGAAGAATCATTGCCAGTCCACCAAGATCCTTCCTGGATGGATGTTTATACCTGATACTTCACCGCTAGCAACCTCCCAGCCGACCCCGCTAAAGCCAAACTGTTCAAGTGGCGAGTACCTAAGTTGCTGATGCTCGATGGACAACTGTACCAAAGATCCTTTTCTCACTCTCTCCTTAAATGTGTTGGTCTCGCAGACGCCGACTACATCCTCCATGAGATCCATGAAGATATCCATGGAAACCACTTGGGGGGCAAAGCGCTGTCACACATGGCCCTACGCCAAGGCTACTACTGGCCCACCATGCGAAAAGACACAGCTGAGCTGGTCCGAAAGTGTGACAGCTGCCAGCGACATGCTAACATTCAGCGGCTGCTCGCCTCTCAACTGAGCCCCTTGTCGGCTCCATGGCCCTTCGCCCAATGGGGGATGGACATTTTTGGACCACTCCCTCCAGCCTCCGATCAACGGAAGTTTTTGCTCGTTGCCATCGACCATTTCACCAAGTGGGTAGAGGTCGAAGCGCTTTCCAAAATCACTAAAGTCAAGGTGAGAAACTTCTTTTGAAAGTCCGTTATTTGTCGGTTCGGGCTACCCCACACACTTGTTACCGACAATGATCGCTAGTTCGACAATGCTTCTTTCAAAGAATTTTGTGCCGAACTGGGCATATATCAGAGGTTTACTTCTGTTGGTCATCCACAAACAAACGGAGCAGCAGAAGTGACAAACCGAATCATCCTTCAAGGGCTTAGGACACGTCTGGATGATTTCAAAGGAAGATGGGTGGAGGAGCTCCCGAACGTGCTGTGGGCATATCATACGATGCCATGAACCCTCACAGAAGAAACTTCTTTCAGCCTTGTGTTCGGGTCGAAGGCGATTATTCCGATGGAAATTGGTGTCCCTAGTCCCCGAACACAATCGTACGATGAGGAAAACAATTCCAGCCAGTTGAGAGCCAGCCTCAACCTCGTTGAGGAACTCCGCGATCGAGCACGACTTAGAATGGCTTCCTGCCGACAGAGGATTGCAAAGTATTACAATGCCCGAGTTCGCTCCAGAACATTCCTCCTTAGAGACCTAGTCCTCAGACAAGCCGAAGTCTCCAAACCTACAGAGGGAGAAAAGCTGTCGCCCAACTAGGAAGGACCTTATTGAGTCATCGACGCACTATATCGTGAAGCATACCGGATCGAAGGGCTGGATGGGAAGCCCCTCCCTCGCACCTGGAACGCGAACAGCCTTCATCGATATTATCAGTAGCGTATTAGTATCTTAAGCTTGAGCATGTTTACTCAAAAGTATTCATTTTCTTACTGACGAAAGTGTCTTCAAGCAATCTTGCTTCCTTAACTCAAGCCCGACTCTGCGTCGGCACTCAAGCCCGACTCCGCATCGGCACTCAAGCCCGACTCCTCGTCGGCACTCAAGCCCAACTCTGCGTCGGCATTTAAGCCCGACTCCTCGTCGGTGCTCAAGCCTGACTCCTTGTTAGCACGCAAGCCCGACTCTGCGTCGGTACTAAAGCCCGACTCCTCATCGGTACTCAAGCCCGACTCCGCGTCGGTACTCAAACCCGACTCCGCATCGGCACTCAAGCCCGACTCCTCGTCGGCACTCAAGCCCAACTCTGTGTCGATACTCAAGCCTGACTCCTCGTCGGCACTCGAGCTCGACTCCGTGTCCACGTTCAAACCCAACTCTACGTTGGCACTCAAGCCCGACTCTACGTCGGCACTCAAGCCTGACTCCTCGTCGGCACTCGAGCTCGACTCTGCGTCCATGTTCAAACCCGACTCAGCGTCGGCACTTCAACTCGGCTTCGTGTCGATATTCCAGCATAGGGTGGGACCAGCGCTTGCTCATGCAATTTCGCCTCGATCTCGACTTAAGCCTTAAGGTTCGGGTTTCGACTTCCTCTACATCTTGACTTTGGCCTTGACACTGATGTCGAGTGTTGGCTCCACGATGGCATGTCTTAGCCACAACCTAGTTTTCTATCTTGCTTCTGCCTCACCTAGATATGGTGCCAATTCCTAAATGAGATCTATGATCTCGGCCCTGGCCCCAGTTCTAGAATGAACGAATTATTAACAGCAAACTCTGAAGATTTCATAAATTGTTTTTCATTAATTGTAAATATCTTACAAAATTGCCAACTCTTGTCGGACCTCATTACAAAGAAAAAAGAAAAGGGACGCTTAGGGCTCAGCCGATGTTGGACCGTCATCATCAGGGGCCTCGTCTGGCTCCAGCTCCTCGATACCCTCGAGGCCATAGAGTCTTCGTACCTTATCTTTACAATCCTGAAAGCCTCCGTTGTAGGCGAAGGAAGTGGTCTCGGCCAGCTCCTCATCATAAACGTCGAACTTCTTGAAAGTCTCTACGGCCTCAGCGGCCTTCTTCTCAGCTACGGTCACTGCCGCCCTCAGTTCCGTAATTTTAGCATCAAATCGATGGGCAATCTCTTCAGTATTTTTCATCCGCTCCTTGGCTACTTTTATTTCAATGGTGACGGAGTGTAATCGGTTCTTCAACATGAACACCTCCGCCTCCGCCACCTTCTGCTTCTCCTTTGCCACATGAGCATTGTCGAGCTCATTGGCTGCCTGGCATTGAGCCACCTCAAGCACCTCTTCTGCCCTTTCGGCTCGAGATAAATTCTTGAATCGGGCGGCCTTGGCTTCGGCCTCGGCCCTTTGTGCCTGAGCCAGTTTAGCTCGGATTGCCTCTAAAGCCGCCTCAGCCTTTTCCACTCTGGCCTGGGCTTGGTTGGCGTTCTCTTGCAATTGGTCGAGGGTAGCCTCGGCCTAAGATAAGATGCCTCTGACGGTAGCCAAGGAGTTCATCGCCTACAAAATTACTTGGGTTAGGTGAGAAAAATCCTTAATGAAGACTTGAGGGGAAGAATACTTACCCATAGGTGAGCCACCGAGGCCTCACGAAAGAAAATGGAAGTCCTTTGGTTTTGAAGGACCCCTTGTGCAGCTCAGGCATGCAGACCTAGGCCATTAGTCGCTCGGCCCAACGGCCGTGGCGCTCCAAAATTGATCGAAATGAAGGCGCATCGGCTTCATCTTCCTCGGTCTCGGTGGGTGCTGGAGTCGCGGGCGCTGGGTCGAAAGCCGGTGGCACCCCTTCCGCTGGTGCCGCTACCTGCAAAGGCCCTTCGACGGCAGCCTCTTTGGCAGGTGGAACTGGAGCCGGCCCAGTGGCTGGGATAGTTGGCTCCACCTCGGGAGCGGCAGGCCGTGGTGGCGGGACTCCGGTCCTCTGCTCCAGAGGAGTGTTGGTAAGGTCGATGGGGGACTGGCATGGTGCTGATGAAGGTGATTGAGGCCGTCCCCTTTTCTCGGCCTCTTCATTTCTTTCCGAGGCCCCTCCGGCCTCGGCTTTCTTGCTGATTTTAATCTTTGCCCTCTTCTTAGTGGGAGCTCCATCTGCTCGGGCCCTTCTTTCCTTGGTGACGGCCTTCCTCACTATTTGGATCGTTGGCACCATGTCTGCACAAATCAAGGGACTCATTAAAAAAAAAAAAAAAGAAAGAGAGCATATGAAAGGGGGGGAGTTATGGCTGCTCACCATTGCCAAGAATAAGACCTACCAGCCAAAGATTCTCCTCGGCTAGCAGCTGGTTGCATCAGGGGACGTCGGTAGTTATCAACTGCCCGAACGCCTCCTAGTCCCTTGGGAGTATTGTCAGGTTCTTGTTTGGCTCGGTGTTTGGAACTCCCCACTCCGTCCTTACCCCCTCGACTTGGGCGAAGAAAAACCTATCTTTCCACCTCTTGATGGATGTGGGAAGATATAGCTTGAGGGTTCTAGTGGGTCGAGGAGCAAAGGACCACCACCCGTATTGTTTCTAAGGCTATAGAAACAGCAGAAGAGGGAAATCCTAGCCTCTATCCCGTGAATATGACATAGTACTAGAAAACCAATAATGGTTCGAATAGAATTAAGGACCAATTGTGCTGGAGCTAAGGAGTATCTGTCTAAAAGGTTAAGTATGAAGGTGTGGATAGGAAGGCGAAGGCCGGCCTTGAAGTAAGTCTCATAAAGAGTGACCCTACAGGGAGAAGAGGAGGTTACCCTATCCTCGGAAAGAGGCCAGTATAGGCGGAGATTGTTAGGGAGGTCATACTTAGCCCTGAGATTTATGATCTCTTGGGATGTCATGCTCGAGGCAGTCCCCTCGGGAGACTGCCTCAGGGAGGAGGATGAGCTGGCAACGGCCGGAGGGCCCCGAATGGGGGCCTGCCTGGTGACCGAGCAATTCCCGGTGGGAGACTGCCCAACGGCTTGTTGCTGCTCTATCGGGACGCTGTCAGAGGAAGAAGTGGACCAGCTAGGTGCTGAGGATGGAGAAGGAGGCGAAGGGTTGGGGGAATAACCCCCGGAATTGGAAATAGAGCATGATAGAGATGAAGAAGCCATGGAACTAACCTGGAAGATTCGAAAATTGAGAATCGGGATGAAGAACTCGGGTGGTGGAAGATGAACAGAGTTGAGCAGGGTCGGAAGGAAGAAGAAAGCAAGGGCAATGAAGGCGGCTCAGTTCGGGGATGACCCCCTTTTATAGTCTCGTCATTTCAAATTGTCCTACCTGGTTTGATTTGGCCACGTGCCCGCTGGCGAATGGCGATCGTTGCGGCAACCATCCGGAGTGCAGAACGCAAGGGGCATCGCCAATGATGGGACGACGGTGACCTCACCACAATGATGACACCCTCCCTTTTCGTAGTTCCGTAACCGAGGCGAATCCCCTCGATCTCAGCAGTCAGAATGGACGAGGTGGTGGTACCATTGCATCCAACGTTCCGTCAAAGAAACACAGCCCTTGGAGACACGTGTACTCTTGGTAGCCACTGGTGCACAAAGATCATTCGCCTCGTGATATAACGCCCCTTTCGTTGGTGACTGTACGCCTACCCATCTCAGGGGCGGGGGGTATCTAATGTGGCTGATCATCCCCCCAGGTGGCAGAGTAGTAGTGCGCACAGTTCTCGGAGACCAGTAGTAATTTGACAACTGGTTCCAACTTCGGCCTTGGCTTCGGCCTCGGCCTCAGACCCAGCCTCGGTCGCGAATCATATTGGCTTCAACATTGGCCTAGAGCCCCACCTCGGCCTTGGCCCCGAGTCCTGCCTCAGCCTTCAGCCTCGGCCTGTTTCCAACCTCGGCTTCGAGTCTCGCTTCGCATGCTCTCAGCCCATAGTCATGGAATCAACTTCGAATATTGGACCCAGTGATTTAAAATACCAGATTGCCGCGTAGCTCACTCACCCACTCTTACCAAGATCATGGGTGGTTACTGATATACTATGCTGTTACCAATATTTACGGTGCGCACTTTGCAACTGTGCACCCGCCTACCGCTTACGGAACCGATCTTAACAGAAGATGAGATTCGACAGTTATCTGTGAAAGGTAAGAGGGACTCCCGAATAGGTATATAAGGACCCCGACTCACAACAGAAAAGGACTCAACCTCTACTATCTCATCTTAATCCCTGTTCTCCAAATCGCTAACTTAGTGTCGGAGGGTCCCCATCGGAACCATCGGTCCGAGACTTTTCTTGCAGGTTTCCGACTAAAGGAGACGGTCTTGTCAACCTTCTGAAGACCCACAAAGCTCTTCTCTTGCTCGATGCTTTTCAGAAGTGATTTGACAGCAACAACCACCATTAGCAAAGATGCCGCTATTAGGAGGTGAAAGGTTGGAACCAAAGGGACAATACATACTCTTGGAATCCAAGTTAATTCAAAACTTAAGTCATTGGGTTTTGGAAGTAATTAGTATGTCAACCTCGTCACCTTTCTTTTTCTAGTCAATGAGGGACTATATTTTTACATGTAGGCTTTCAATATGAAAAGTATTAGTGATGCAAATGGAGCTACACTTAAGCATGATTAGCATTCTCATGATCCTTTATATTTTTTAAAAGGACAAACTTGTCAGATTCATAACTTTGGCATACTTTTCTATTTATAGGCACACGATTTCTAACCATTCTTGGAGGCCAACTTATTAGATTTATAATTTCAGCATACTTTCCTATTTGTGGGAGCACGATTTTTAGCTATTTTTGAAGGCCAACTTGTCATATTCGTAATCTCGCCATACTTTTCAATTTGTGGGCGCACGATTCCTAGCCATTCTTGGAGGCCAACTTATCAGATTCATAATCTCGGCATACCTTCCTATTTATGGGTGCCATATATGTAATTTATGGGCACCTTTTGAGGGATGATATTTCTAGTTACTTTATTTGTTATTTCTGAATATTTTTAGCCATTTTAGGGATTAATTTTACTTTGAAAAATGCCATTATGAATTTTCAAGTTAGCAGATTTGACTCCTATATATTGTAAACCCTTTGGTTTTATTTAGAGATTAAAGATGTAAAGATTATTATGAAAAAGTTTTTTGAGGTTTTTGTGTTTTTTTTTCTTGAGAAGACTCTTGAACTTATCAAATTAATTCTTATGGCATTCAAACAACAGACTTATCATCTAGAGATTTTGAGCATTATTAAGATTCTAGATGTAGCGTCTTCCTATCCATAGTCCTTGGTTCTTATCTTGCTAGTAATGGGTCAGGGCTCAACAAACTTGTGCTTTAAAGATCTTAGGGTTCGATTCTAGATTTGGTATCGGGTTTTGTCGCATTGTCGGCGAGGTTCATATCATTTGGTATTAGAGCTTTGGTTCTAAAGCAAGTTTAGCTCAACAAACTTATGCTTTGAAGATCTTGGGGTTCGATTCCAGATTTGGTATCGGGTTTCGTCGCATTGTCGGCGAGGTTCATATCATTTGGTATTAGAGCTTTGGTTCTAAAGCAAGTTTAGCTCAACAAACTTATGCTTTGAAGATCTTGGGGTTCGATTTCAGATTTGGTATCGGGTTTCGTCACCTTGTCGGCGAGATTCATATCATTTGGTATCAGAGCCTTGGCTCTAAGACAAGTTTGTCTATCCTTTTAATTCTTGTTTCCTTAATATCCAAAAAAAAAGTATAGAAGTCCTTAATTTTTTTTCCTTTTTCTAAACTTGTTTATTATGTCCTAAAATCTTTTTTTGTCAAAAACCCCACATTTGAGTATAAAAAAAAACCATCAAATTCTACTACAAATTTGGTTCGTCTGATTTTTTAAGTTTCTAGATTTGCTACTTAAATTTATTTTTATTGTTATTTTAAAAGAACTCAAATAATAATTTGAGTAACAAAAAAAAAGGCAAGAGTGGTGAGAACATTAAAACAAAAGGATTTGAGAACAAATCCTTTCCAAGAGGGGGAGAATGATGCAAATGGAGCTACACTCAAGCACGATTAGAATTCTCATGATCCTTTGTCTCTTCCAAGGAAACCAACTTGTCAGATTTATAATTTTGGCATACTTTTCTATTTGCAGGTGCACAATTTCTAGCCATTTTTGGAGGCCAACTTGTTAGATTCATAATTTCAGTATACTTTTCTATTTGTGAAAGCACGATTTCTAGCCATTCTTGGAGTTCAGCTTATCAGATTCGTAATATCAACATACTTTTTAGTTTGTAGGCGCACAATTTCTAGCCATTCTTGGAAACCAACTTGTCACATTCATAATATTGACATACCTTTCTAATTGTGGGCACCATATATATAATTTATGGGCACATTTTGAGGAATGACATTTTTAGTTACTTTATTTATTATTTCTAAATATTTTCAGTCATTTTAGGGATTAATTTTAACTTAAAAAATGCCATTATGAATTTCCAAGTTAGCAGGCTCGACTCTTATATATTGTAAACCCTTTGGTTTTATTGGGGAGATTATTAAAGATGTAGTGTTTTGAGGTTTTTGTGTTCTTCTTACGAAGACTATTGAACTTATCAAGTTAATTCTTATGGCATTCAAACAATCAACTTATCATCTAGAGTTCTTGAGCATTATAATATTCTAGGTGTGGCATCTTCCTATCCGTGTCCTTGGTTCTTACTTTGCTAGGTAAGGGCTCAACAAACTTGTGCTTTGAAGATCTTGGGGTTCGATTTCAGATTTGGTATCGTATTTATCGTCTTGTTGGCGAGGTTCGTATCAATTAGGCTTAATTTGATATGAGAATAGAGCAAGCTTAACATTTGACATAAAATCTTATGTATTTTGAAAAATATAATTTTTTTAAAAAGGATAAGATTATTATTTCAACTAAACTAATAATAATCTTTCTTATTCCGTCACCTTTCTTTTCTAGTCAACGGGGGACTATATTTTTACATGTAGGCTTTCAATATGAAAAGTATTAGTGATGCAAATGGAGCTACACTTAAGCATGATTAGCATTCTCGTGATCCTTTGTCTCTTTTAAGCAGGCCAACTTATCAAATTTGTAATTTTAGCATACTTTCCTATTTGTAGGCGCACGATTTCTAACCATTCTTAGAGGCCAACTTATTAGATTCGTAATCTCGGCATACTTTTCAATTTGTGGGTGCACGATTCCTAGCCATTCTTGAAGGCTAACTTGTCAGATTCATAATCTCGGCATACCTTTCTATATGTGGGTGCCATATATATAATTTGTGGGCACCTTTTATGGGATGATATTTCTAGTTACTTTATTTGTTATTTCTGAATATTTTTAGCCATTTTAGGGATTAATTTTATTTAAAAAATGCCATTATGGATTTTCAAGTTAGGACTCCTATATATTGTAAACCCTTTGGTTTTATTTAGAGATTAAAGATGTAGAGATTATTATGAAAGAGGTTTTTAAGGTTTTTGTGTTCTTTTTTTTTTTCTTGAGAAGACTCTTGAACTTATCAAATTAATTCTTATGGCATTCAAACAACCGACTTATCATTTAGAGATTTTAAGCATTATTGAGATTCTAGATGTGGCATCTTCCTATCCATAGTCCTTGGTTCTTATCTTGCTAGGTAATGGGTTAGGGCTCAACAAACTTGTGCTTTGAAGATCTTGGGGTTCGATTCCAGATTTAATATCAGATTTCATCGCATTGTCGGCAAGGTTCATATCATTTGGTATCAGAGCTTTGGTTCTAAAGCAAGTTTGGCTCAACAAACTTATGCTTTGAAGATCTTGGGGTTCGATTCTAGATTTGGTATCGGGTTTCGTCGCCTTGTCGGCGAGATTCATATCATTTGGTATTAGAGCCTTGGCTCTAAGACAAGGTTGTCTATCCTTTTAATTCTTGTTTTCTTAATATCCAAAAAAAAGTCTGAAAGTCCTTAATTTTTTTCCTTTTTCTAAACTTGTTTATTGTGTCCTAGAACCTTTTTTGTCAAAAACCCCACATTCGAGTATAAAAAAATATCATCAGATTCCACTACAAATTTGGTTCATCTATTTTTTTAGTTTCTAGATTTACTACTTGAATTCCTTTTTATTGTTGTTTTAAAAGAACTCAAATAAGAATTTGAGTAACAAAAAAAGGCAAGAGTGGTGAGAACATTAAAACAAAAGGATTTGAGAACAAATCCTTTCCAAGAGGGGGAGAATAATGCAAACGGAGCTACACTCAAGTATGATTGGCATTCTCATGATCCTTTGTCTCTTTCAAGCGAACGAAGTTGTTAGATTCGTAATTTCGGCATACTTTCCTATTTGTAGGTGCATGATTTCTAGCCATTCTTAGAGGCCAACTTATCAAATTCATAATTTTGATATTCTTTCCTATTTGTGGAAGCATGATTTTTAGCCATTCTTGGAGGATTCGTAATCTCAACATACTTTTCAATTTGTGGGCACACAATTTCTAGCCATTCTTGGAGGCCAACTTGTTAGATTCATAATCTTTACATACCTTCCTATTTGTGGGCACCATATACATAATTTGTGGGCACATTTTTGAGGGATGATAATTTTAGTTACTTTATTTATTATTTCTAAATATTTTCAATCATTTTTGGGATTAATTTTAACTTAAAAAATGCCATTATAAATTTCCAAGTTAGCATGCTGGACTTCTATATATTGTAAAACCCTTTGGTTTTATTGGGGAGATTATCAAAGATATAGTATTTTGAGGTTTTTGTGTTCTTTTTAAGAAGACTCTTGAACTTATGAAGTTAATTCTTGTGGTATTCAAACAATCGACATATCATCTAGAGTTTTTGAGTGTTATTAATATTTTAGGGCTCAACAAACTTGTGCTTTGAAGATCTTAGGGTTCAATTTCAGATTTAGTATCGTATTCCATTGCCTTATTGGCGAGGTTCGTATCAATTAGGCTTAATTTGATAAAAGAATAGAGCAAGCATAACATTTGACATAAAATCTTACGTATTTTACAAAATATAATTTTTTAAAAAAGGATAAGATTATTATTTCAACTAAACTAATAATAATCTTTCTTTTTTTCGTGACCTTTCTTTTACTAGTCAACGAGGGACTATTTTTACATGTAGGCTTTCAATATGAAAAAGTATTAGTGATGCAAACGGAGCTACACTTAAGCATGATTAGCATTCTCATGATCCTTTGTCTCTTTTAAGTGGGCCAACTTGTGAGATTCGTAATTTTGGAATATTTTCCTATTTGTAGGCGCATGATTTCTAACCATTATTGGAGGCCAACTTATTGGATTTGTAATTTCGGCATACTTTCCTATTGTGAAAGCACGATTTCTAGCCATTCTTGGAGGCCAACTTGTTAGATTCGTAATCTCGGCATACTTTTCAATTTGTGGGTGCATAATTCCTAGCCATTCTTGGAGGCCAACTTGTCATATTCATAATCTTGGCATACCT
Organism: Calamus simplicifolius; assembly: GCA_900491605.1. NCBI lineage: Eukaryota > Viridiplantae > Streptophyta > Magnoliopsida > Arecales > Arecaceae > Calamus > Calamus simplicifolius. Next base: position 575,987 of record UESW01001632.1, read on the forward strand.
TCCTATTTATGGGCACCATATATGTAATTTGTGGGTACCTTTTGAGGAATGATATTTCTAGTTACTTATTTGTAATTTCTGAATATTTTCAGCTATTTTAGGGATTAATTTTACTTTGAAAAATGCCATTATGGATTTTCAAATTAACAGACTCGACTCCTATATATGTAAACCCTTTGGTTTTATTTAGAGATTAAAGATGTAGAGAGTATTATGAAAGAGTTTTTTTTGAGGTTTTGTGTTCTTCTTTTTTTTCTTGAGAAGACTCTTGAACTTATCAAATTAATTCTTATGGCATTCAAACAACCGACTTATCATCTAGAGATTTTGAGCATCATTGATATTCTAGGTGTGGTATCTTTCTATCCGTAGTCCTTGGTTCTTATCTTGCTAGGTAATGGGTCAGGGCTCAACAAACTTATGCTTTGAAGATCTTGGGGTTCGATTTCAGATTTGGTATCGGGTTTCATCGCATTGTTGGCGAGGTTCATATCATTTGGCTCAACAAACTTATGCTTTGAAGATCTTGGGTTTGATTTCAGATTTGGTATCGGGTTTCGTCGCATTATTGGCGAGGTTCATATCATTTGGTATCATAGCTTTGGTTCTAAAGCAAGTTGTTTCAACAAACTTGTGCTTTGAAGATCTTGGGGTTCGATTCCAGATTTGGTATCGGGTTTCGTTGCCTTGTCGGCGAGATTCATATCATTTGGTATCAAAACTTTGGCTCTAAGATAAGTTTGTCTATCCTTTTAATTCTTGTTTCCTTAATATCCAAAAAAAAAAAAAAGTCTAGAAGTCCTTCTTAATTTTTTTTCCTTTTTCTAAACTTGTTCATTGTGTCCTAGAACCTTTTTTTGTCAAAAACCCTACATTTGAGTATTAAAAAATCATCAGATTCCACTACAAATTTGGTTCGTCTAATTTTTTTAGTTTCTAGATTTGCTACTTGAATTCCTTTTTATTGTTGTTTTAAAAGAACTCAAATAAGAATTTGAATAACAAAAAAAAGGCAAGAGTGGTGAGAACATTAAAACAAAAGGATTTGAAAACAAATCCTTTCCAAGAGGGGGATAATGATGCAAATGAAGCTGCACTCAAGCACGATTGGCACTCATGATCCTTTGTCTCTTCCAAGCGAACTAACTTGTCACATTCATAATTTTGGCATACTTTTCTATTTGCAGGTGCATAATTTCTAGCCATTCTTAAAGGCCAACTTGTCATATTCATAATTTTGGTATACTTTCCTATTTGTGGAAGCACAATTTTTAGCCATTCTTGAATGCTAGCTTGTTAGATTCATATCTCGACATACTTTTTTAATTTGTGGGCGCATAATTTCTAGCCATTCTTGGAGGCCAACTTGTCAAATTCATAATGTTGACATACCTTCCATTTGTGTGCACCATATATATAATTTGTGGGGACATTTTGAGGGATGACATTTTTAGTTACTTTATTTATTATTTCTAAATATTTTTCAGTCATTTTAGGGATTATTTTAACTTAAAAAATGTCATTATGAATTTTCAAGTTAGTAGGCTCGACTCCTATATATTGTAAACCCTTTGGTTTTATTAGGGAGATTATGAAAGATGTAGTACTTTGAGGTTTTTATGTTCTTGTTAAGAAGACTCTTGAACTTATCAAGTTAATTCTTGTGGCATTCAAACAATCAACTTATCATTTAGAGTTGTTGAGCGTTATTAATATTCTAAGTGTGGCATCTTTCTATCCGTATCCTTGGTTCTTACTTTGCTAGGTAAGGGTTCAACAAACTTGTGCTTTGAAGATCTTGAGGTTCAATTTTAAATTTGGTATTGTATTTCATCGCCTTGTTGGCGAAGTTCATATCAATTAGGCTTAATTTGATATGAGAATAGAGCAAACATAACATTTGACATAAAATCTTATGTATTTTAAAATATATATATATTTTAAAAAGGATAAGATTATTATTTCAACTAAACTAATAATTCCAAAATTAAATCTTCCAAGGAAGGTTTGAAGATGTTAATTTCTAGGATAACACTTTCTTTTTATTACTATCAATTACTTTATATAGACAAAAATATCCTCATTCCTAGAGTTATTCCAATAAAAAATTAACAAGGGAACTCAAGTTAGAACTTAGAAATATATTTTACGGTTTCATATTTTATAAAAGGTTTCTTTTATGTGTTTTAGAAATTTTAAATTTTAGATATTTATTATATATTTATGTACGGCGTAACTTAGTGAGGCCATACACAGGTAACCATTACTATCATATAATATAAATAGATAAGCAAACATTCTTATTGTATTTTGGACATTCATGTCATTTCTTTTTGAATTCTTATCTTTTATATTTTTAATCACATTTGTTTGAGATTATTTAACTTTATTTATTATATACTTTTCTATTTTTGCATTTAGAATACTGTTATTTGGCCTTGATCATTATAACTTGATTGGTTTGGTCAATTAACTTTTTTTTTTTTTATTGGGCTAGTTTTCTTTATATGGTGGCCAAATCAATGATTGATTTTAAAGGTATAATTTAATTTATATGATTATCTCTACAATTAGATACAATCTTTTAGCTATTTGTTTTTTTTTTCTCAATTAACTGCTATGATATTGTTTAGATTTGAGTATCACTTGTAATATGTACAATTTGTGAGAGTAAGGTTATACTTAAAAGAAAATCATCAAGCAATTTATACCTTTGGAAAGATAAATCCTTCTTTAAATATAGCATTTTAGAGCATGCCTTGATCAATAATCATTTCCTTTTTCTTTTATTTTACTATATTCTTGCCAGTATTTATTTTGTCTATTATTCTTACCATTCTAATTCAAGATTTATTTTCCTATGTCAAATATATCATTCCCTTATTTTTCTCTCTCTTGATATAGCTTCCAAAACCTTTTCTTTTTGGACTTCCAAAATACTTTTAAAGATTTGGCCAAACCCAAAAAATTGTATGGGCACAAATCTAAGTGAAGATAAAGTTGTGTAAGGGGTTTAATAGGCAACCATTTAGTGCTTATCAAATGGTATCACCTTTTGTCTCCTTTGGTAATTATAAAGATTTTATTCAAGCGGAAACTTGTTTCCCAATGATTTCTAATTAATTGTCCTAGTTTCATGTGCTTTGACTTGATGGCCTAAGTTAAAACCTATATTAGGGTCTATGTAATGAGTGAAGATTAGCATCTTCTGTTATAATTTTTTTTTAAAAAAAAAAGAAAAAAAGAATAAAAATATTATAAATTTTATTTATTAACACTACAAGAAAATAATGAAATAGCGACGTAATTTTAGCGACGCAATTATGCGTCGCTAAAATTACGACTACATTGCGATGCCTCCGCGTCAAAAAAACATTGCGACGTAAATAGCGACGCATTAGCGACTGAATAAACCATAAAATTAAAAAAAAATTAAATTTAGTGGCGCAAAAATGCATCGCAATATTTATAAAATATATTTTTTAAAATATTATTAAATGAATAAAATATTGCGACGCAGATAAGTGCATCGCAATGTTTTAAAAAAATTAATTATGTTAAATAGCGACGCATTAGCGATGCAATAAACATAAATAAGAAAAAATATATTTAATATAGCGATGCAAAAATTACGTCGCAAATATTAATTAAAAATATATTTTTATAAAATATATTATGAAATAAAAATATTGCGACGCTACTCAATGCGTCGCAATATATTTGAAAAACATAATAATTTTATATAGCGACGCATTAGCGACACATAGACCAGAAAATTATAAAAATTAATTTTAATTTAGCGACGCACTAATTGCGTCGCAATTATTTTAAATGAAATTAATTTGTATAAATATTAATATGAAAAAAAATATTGCGATGCAAAACAGTGCGTCGCAATTTTTTTAAAAAACTTAATTTTTTAAATAGCGACGCATTAGCGACGCAATAAACCAGAAAATATGAAAATTATTTTTAAAGTTAGCGACGCAATAATTGCATCACAATTAATTTAAATAAAATTTATTTTAAAAAAATAGTATTATGAAATAAAATATTGCGAGGCAATCCAGTGCATCGCAATGTTTTGTTAAAAATAAATATGTTAATTAGCAACGTAATAGCGATGCAATAAAATAGTAAAGTAATAAAAAAAAATTTATTTAACGATGCAAATTAATGCATCGCAATATTTTAAAAGAAATTTATAATGCCAAATTAGCGAGGCATTAGCGATGCAATAAATTAAAAAATATAATTAAAAATTAATAATGTCCGAGATCGGTCGTCATCGACCGTGATCGATCATGGCTTTGATCGATCGCAACCGTCGGGTTGTCGCTGATCGGATCGATCGCGACGGTCCGAGATCGCTCGTCGCCGACCGGGATCGATCATGGCTTGGATCTATGGCAAACCGTCGGATCATCACCGATCGAGATCGATCATGGCTTCGATCGATCGCAACCATCGGATCGTCACCGATCCGATCGATCGCGACAATCCGAGATCGGTAGTCATCGATCGGGATCGATCATGGCTTCGATCGATCGCAAGTACCATCGGATCATCGCCGATCCGATCGATTGCGACGGTCCGAGATAGGTCGATGCCGATCGGTATCGATCATGGCTTGGGTCGATCGCAACCGTCGGATCATAGCTGACCAGGATCGATCATGGCTTCGATCGATCGCAACCGTCGGATCGTCGCTGATCCGATCGATCGCCACGGTCCGAGAGAGGTCATCGCCGACCGGGATCGATCATGGCTTGGATCGATCGCAACCGTCGGATCGTCGCCGATCGGGATCGATCATGGCTTGGATCAATCGCAACCGTCGGATCATCGCCGACCAGGATCGATCATGGCTTGGATCGATCGCAACCGTCAGATCGTCGCCGATCCGATCGATCGCGACGGTCCGAGATAGGTCATCGCCGACCGGGATCGATTATGGCTTGGGTCGATCGCAACCGTCGGATCATCGCTGACCGGGATCGATCATGGCTTCGATCGATCGCAAACCATCGGATCATCGCCGATCGGGATCGATCATGGCTTCGATCGATCGCAAGTACCGTCAGATCATTGCCGATCCGATCGATCGCGACGATACGAGATAGGTCGATGCCGACCGGGATCGATCATGGCTTGGGTCGATCGCAACCGTTGGAACATCGCCGACCGGGATCGATCATGGCTTGGATCGATCGCAACCGTTGGATCATCGCCGACCGGGATCGATTATGGCTTCGATCGATCGCAAGTACCGTCGGATCATCGCCGATCCGATCGATCGCGATGGTACAAGATAGGTCAACGCCGACGGGATCGATCATGGCTTGGGTCGATCGCAACCGTTGGAACATCACCGACTGGGATCGATCATGGCTTGGGTCGATCGCAATCGTCGGATCATCGCCGACCGGGATCGATCATGGCTTGGATTGATCGCAACCGTCGGATCATCACCGACCGGGATCGATCATGGCTTCGATCGATCGCAAGTACCGTCGGATCGTCGCCGATCCGATCGATCGCGATGGTACGAGATAGGTCGACGCCGACCGGGATCGATCATGGCTTGGGTCGATCGCAACCGTCGGATCATCGCCGACCGGGATCGATCATGGCTTCGATCGATCGCAAGTACCATCGGATCGTCGCCGACCTGGATCGATCATGGCTTCGATCGATCGCAACCGTCGGATCATCGCCGATCCGATCGATCGCGACGGTCCGAGATAGGTCAACGCCGACCGGGATCAATCATGGCTTAGGTCGATCGCAACCGTCGGATCATCGCCGATCGGGATTGATCATGGCTTGGATCGATCGCAACCGTCGGATCGTCGCAATTATTGCGACGCATTTTAGAAGAAAAAAACAAACAAATATTGCGACACAATGTATGCGTCGCAATTATTTTAGAAATATTTTTTATCAGTATTAAAAAAAAAAATAAGTATAATATGCGACACATAAGTTGCATCGCAATATTTTTTAAATAAATATATGTAATTAAAAAGTTTAAAAAAATATTGCGACGTAATTTTGCATCGTATTATATCATAAATTATAAATATTATCATTTATAAATATTAAAAAATTATTGCGACGCCGTAGCGACGCATCTTAGAAAAAAAATAAACAATATTGCGACGCAATGTATGCGTCGCAATTATTTTTAGTAAATATAATTTTTATCAGTATTAATAAATAAAAGAAATATAATATTACGACGCAAAATTTGCATCGCAATGTTTTTAAATAATATATCTAATTAAAAATATTAAAAAATTATTGCGACGTAAAATTATGTCGCAATTATTATCATAAATTATAAATATTATCATTTATAAATATTAAAAAATTACTGCGACACCGTAGCGATGCATTTTAGAAAAATAAATAAATAAATATTACGACGCAATGTATGTGTCGCAATTATTTTTAGTAAATATGATTTTTATCAGTATTAATAAATAAAAGAAATATAATATTGCGACGCATAAGTTGTGTCGCAATGTTTTTTAATAAATATATGTAATTAAAAAGTTTAAAAAAAATATTGCAACGCAATTTTACGTCGCAATTATTATCATTAATTATAAATATTATCATTTATAATATTAAAACAATATTGCGACGCCGTAGCGATGCATTTTAGAAAAAAAAAATAAACAAATATTGCGACGCAATGTATGCATCGCAATTATTTTTAGTAAATATAATTTTTTTAGTATTAATAAATAAAAGAAATATAATATTGCGACGCCTAATTTGCATCGCAATATTTTTTAATAAATATCTAATTAAAATATTAAAAAATATTGTGACGCAAATTATGCATCGCAATTATTATCATAAATTATAAATATTATCATTTATAAATATTAAAAAATTATTGCGACGCCTTAGCGATCGCAATTATGCGATGCAATTTAAATATTAAAAAATATTGCGACGCCTTAGCGTGCAATTCCTAGAAAATAAAATAATTTTCCCGCGGACATTGGCGCCAAGTTAGCGACGCATTAGCGACGCAATTATTGGCGTCGCTATTTTTTTCATAAAATTATAATAAACCAAATTAATGATGGATTAGCGACGCACGTGCGTCGCTAAACAAAAAATAAAAAAAAATATTGCGACCAATTAGCGACGCAAAATTGGCGTCGCTAATTACCATATTTAAGTCGGCCCCTTCTCTTCTTCTTCCCGTCTTGACCTAGCCGCCGCCGCTCCCCAAAAAAAATCTGGCTCCTAACGTCGCTCTCCGGCTCCCCCCCTCAGCTCCGGCTCCCGAGTTCTCCTCCAACTCCGGCTCTTCTCTCGACGAAGGTTAGCCCCTTTACAATTTTTTTTTTTAATAATTTTCCTCCGGCCACGGCAGGTCCGTGGCCGTCTTCTCCGGCCACGGCCGCTGCCGTGGCCGGCAGTGGCCTGGCCACGGTGGCCAGGCCACTGTAAAAAAAAAAAAATTTTTTTAACAGGGGGGGGGGAAACCCCCCCCCCCCCCTTTTTTTCTCCGGCCACGGCCGCTGCCGTGGCCGGCAGTGGCCTGGCCACGGTGGCCAGGCCACTGTAAAAAAAAAAAATAACAGGGGGGGTCCCCCCCCCCCTTTTGTTTCCGGCCACGGCCGTGGCCGCGGCCGGACAAGGCGGCCACGGCCGCTGCCGTGGCCGGCAGTGGCCTGGCCACGGTGGCCAGGCCACTGTAAAAAAAAAAATTTTTAACAGGGGGGGGGGGGAAACCCCCCCCCCCTTTTGTTTCTTGGCCACGGCCGTGGCCGCGGCCGGACAAGGCGGCCACGGCCGCTGCCGTGGCCGCCCGCTGCCGTGGCCGGCAGTGGCCTGGCCACGGTGGCCAGGCCACTGTAAAAAAAAAAATTTAACAGGGGGTCCCCCCCCCCCCCTTTTTTCTTGTCCGGCCACGGCCGTGGCCGCGGCCGGACAAGGCGGCCACGGCCGCTGTGGCCGCCACGGCCGCTGCCGCCGGCAGTGGCCTGGCCACGGTGGCCAGGCCACTGTAAAAAAAAAAAACAGGGGGGGGGGACCCCCCCCCCTTTTTCTTGTCCGGCCACGGCCTGGTGGCCAGGCCACTGTCAAAAAAAAAAAAAAATTTAACAGGGGGGAGGGGGAAAACCCCCCCCCCCCCTTTTGTTTCTCCGGCCGGCCGTGGCCGCGGCCGGACCGGCCACTGCCGTGGCCGTCTTCTCCGCCACGGCCGCTGCCGTGGCCGGCACCTGGCAAAAAAAAAAAAAATGTGACAAAAAAAAAAAAAAATTTGGAATTAAAAAAAAAAAGGTTCATTTTATTTCTTGGCACTTAGCAGCATAATGTTTATGCAATAATTAATTTAAGCAGAATGTTTATGCAATAGTATTTGTGCATTTATACTTATTTACATTGTTATGTCTTGATTATTTATTTGCTGCAAACTGAATGATGCATTACATTTTGAAATGCTAAATAAAATGTTTTGTTGTAATATTATTTAATTTCCAGCAACAAATTACTAGTTTCAATGATTTACATTTTAGTATTCGCAAACATTTGTATTTGACACAATAATCTTAAAAAGTTAGATGTATAATTCACAAGAAGTTAAGAATAACAAGCATAAGTTCGATTGTCTTCGGACTTCCATAATAATCACAGCACTTTAACCTTTAGACCCGTTTGAGAATTTGTAAGCCTTAGTCTTGCAAATTCTCAAATTGTCCTGGTGGACAGTTTGGGAATATTTCTTGTGACATGTTAGTCTGCTAGTAATCATCGTGGGGTGAGATTTCGGTTTGCATTTGCTCATACGTTCTCCTAGTGTGGCTTATTACCACACATTTAGGAGAACATATGGGGAAATGCTGCCGAAATTTCAATGTTGCCGATCGATGATAATTAATAGCAGAATAACATATCACAAAAAATATTCTTGAATGGGATAGGGCCTTACCTTGTAGACATGGAGTGAAGGTAGAATTATTTAAGACACTTGAATTCTTGTGAAGTCTAATGACTAAACGCACCGCCTTATGGCCCGACACAAACTCAAGCCCTCTCTTTAGCCATTAACCTATGCATCGGTCCTTGCTAGCAAAGGATCGTAGCCGTGGCTCGCCCTTGCATTAGGGACCTTATTCCTAAAAAAATGGTACTTATAAATGATTTAATTGGTTGTAATTAACCTTAGTTGTGCCCAAGAAATAATTTAGTTATATATTTATTAATACTAATATAGTTTTATTTTTGGTTTTTTAATGCTTTACCAGACTTTGTATAAGTCGGTCAAAAATGAGCGGGACTCGCTCATGGATGTATGCAAGGATAAAAGATGGCTTGCTGAATCCAGATTTTCTGAATGGATTGGAAGAATTTATCGCATTTGCATGTAGCCAACCTGAATGGATGGATGGGCCTAGGATTAGGTGCCCATGCAACTTCCACAGGTGTCAGAATAAAGCCTACAGAGATGTGGAAACTGTTAAGGTGCATTTGTGTAAGAAGGGTTTTGTTCCTGATTACTATGTTTGGTACTGTCATGGTGAACCAGAGGATATTCCAGCAGCTGTTATAGGCCAACAAGAGTCAATTCCCGTAGATGAACCATTTGTGAATTTAAACACATATGAACAAATGGTTATGAATGCATCGGGTAATGACTTCAATCAGAATACATTTATGGAAGAACCAAATCCAGAAGCACAACAATTTTACGATATGTTGCGTGCTGCAAATCAAGAATTGTATCCTGGGTGTGAGGGTCATTCCCAGTTCTCTACAGCTGCTCGAATGTTGAATATTAAGGCAGAACATCGATTATCAGAAAAGGCGTTCAATTCTGTAGCTGAGTTAATCAAAGAAATTCTGCCAAATGATAATGTTGCCGCAGACAGTTTTTACGCAACAAAGAAGTTGTTGCGTGGGCTTGGGCTCCCAGTTAATAAGATCGATTGTTGCTTGAACAATTGTATGATATTTTGGGGTGAAGACTCAGAGCTGAGATGGTGTAAGATTTGTGGGCAATCGAGGTTCAAAAACACCGAAGGAGGAGCCGGTACAAGTAGGAGGAAAAGTGTGCCTTACAAGAGGATGCATTACTTTCCTCTTACCCCACGCCTGCAGAGATTATACAGATCTGAGGCAACAGCTGCTGATATGAGATGGCATGCCGAACATGAATCTAAAGAGGATGAAATGCGGCATCCATCAGATTCAAAGGCTTGGAAGCATTTCAATGAAAATCATCCTGATTTCGCTGAAGATATAAGGAATGTGAGATTAGGTCTTTGTACCGATGGCTTCCAACCATTTGGTCAAGCGGGGCAACAGTATTCATGTTGGCCTGTGATACTGACTGTATATAACCTTCCTCCGTGGAAGTGCATGAAAGATCTGCAATGTTTTTAACCGTTTTGGTTCCAGGACCATCAAATCCAAAGGAAAAGATTGATGTCTTTCTGCAACCGTTGGTGGCCGAATTGAAAATGTTGTGGGAAACAGGAGTGGTAGCCTACGACATTTCTATGAAACAAAATTTCTTAATGAGAGCTGCTTTGATGTGGACAATAAGTGATTTTCCGGCATATGCAATGTTGTCTGGTTGGAGCACTGCTGGACGTCTGGCATGCCCTCATTGCATGTATGATTCGGATGCATTTACATTGCAGAAGAGTGGTAAGCAGTCATGGTTTGATAACCATAGGAAGTTCTTGCCCCCAAATCATCCTTACAGGCGTAACTTGATCGCCTTCCGGAAGAACAAAGCAGTCACAAAATTTGCCGAACCGGTTAGGTCCGGCACGGATCTATTTGATTCTATAGAGCATTTGGGGTTGATGTATGCATGGGAACCAGATGCAGATAGAATAAATAGCCGTATATGTAAAGAACATAACTGGAAGAAGCGAAGTATATTTTGGGATTTGCCTTATTGGAGCACAAATCTCATCCGGCACAACTTGGATGTTATGCATATCGAGAAAAATTTCTTTGATAACATATTTAACACGGTGCTAAACATCCCGGGAAAAACAAAAGATACTGCAAAGTCAAGAGAAGAACTTAATCAGTACTGCAGAAGAGGTGATTTGAGAAGGAGTGCCGATGGGACCTATCCTAAAGCATGTTACACTCTTGACAGAAATTCACGAGAAGTTTTATGTAACTGGCTTAGAGGGTTAAAATTTCCAGATGGTTATGCCTCAAATATCGGTAGGTGTGTGGACATGCATAAGCTCAAGTTGTTCGGCATGAAGAGCCACGACTGCCATGTTTTCATGCAACGATTATTACCTATAGCTTTTCGTGAGTTGCTTCCGCAACATGTCTGGAAGGCAATTACGGAGCTCAGCTTATTCTTCAAGGAGTTATCTGCCGCAGTCATTACTTCTGCATCCATGGCAAGGCTTGAGGAGGAAATTCCAATTATTTTATGCAAGCTTGAGCGAATATTTCCTCCCAGTTTTTTTGACTCAATGGAGCATTTACCGGTTCACTTGCCATACGAAGCGAGCATAGCTGGTCCCGTGCAGTATCGCTGGATGTATCCTTTCGAGAGGTAAATATATACATCATTAAGATATGTTGACATTTCAAATATTATTTCATTGCTTGAAAAATTCGTTAATTTTTTGTTGCAACTTTACATATAGGTATCTTAAGAAGTTAAAAAATAATGTGCGTAATAAGGCAAGGGTTGAAGGTTCTATATGCAATGCACACTTGGTCGAAGAAGTTTCAGCTTTTGCCTCGCATTACTTTGAGGGTCACGTCCACACGAGGAGCCGAAATCATGGTCGTAACGATGACGTATGTGTGGACGAAGCAGAAGCTAATGACGGTAGAATATCAATTTTTAAAGCTATCGGCCGTTCATTTGGTGGGCAGAAGTCAAGAAATCTTAGCGATATGGAGTATAATGCAGCACATTATTACATCCTAATGAACTGTCGAGAAGTCGATCCATATATTGAGTAAGTGTATACTTCAATGCTAAATTGAAAATTTAAATTTATATAATAATATACCATAATATTTAATTTCTAACAGTAGTTTTCATCCTTTTCATCCCATAAGGATGTTTTGTGATAGACAACGACAGATGAATCCCGACATCAGTCAAGTTGCAATTGGGCAGAAATTAGAAACGGAGTTTGCTTACTGGTTTTATGAATTTGTGAGTAGTATCACTCAATCAATTTCGATAATGGCTTTTATTTTTTGAATTGGATGTCAATAGCTTATTAATTTATAGGTCAACGGTCCATGGTCGACAACCGACAATATTTTCATTAAATGTCTATCGCAATGGCCATTGAAGACCGTAACAACCTCTACTGGCTATTTTGTAAATGGGTACAAATTTCAGATTGAACGATTAGCAGCTTCAAGAGGCACGCAGAACTGGGGCGTGTGTGTAAAGGAGAAAGTGTTGGAGCAAATATGCAGGATTATTATGGAAAGTTAGTAGAGGTGGTTGAAGTTGAATATCCCGGTTGGCCTATGAAACGAACCGTATTGTTTCGTTGTGATTGGTTCGATCCGATAGTTCCTGTGGGCAAAAGGGTTCATAACGACTACAATTTGGTTGAAGTGAACCATCGACGAAGATTGCAGAAATATGACCCATTCATCCTTGCATCCCAAGCTCAGCAAGTCTTTTACTGCGGATATCCAAGTTTGCGCAACGACAAGCGAGATTGGTGGGCCGTTTCTAAAATCGTCCCACGTTCAACAATCGTATTAGAGGAGAGTTCATCAAGTCAATCAGCCGAGTGCCCTGCATTTCAAGAGGATGAGATGGAAATGCATGCAATTGAGGACGACACAAGGGCTCCTGAAACATCACTTAGAGATCCAAATGGTGATGTCCAAGAAATTGCGGATGCAAATGTTCGGTTTCCTTCCGATGATAATGAAACTGATTCGCAATCCGATACGGCATCGGATGTTGAACCAACATTTCACGAAACAAATGACACCGATTAAACATAGAGGTTTTTTAAAATTTAACTTTTTTTTATAAGTGTTAAATTTTTACATAGTCAATCATTAATCGTAATTTAATTGTGTGAATCTTTAGTATTTTCAGTATGACGGGCAGAGGTAGATCTACCGACGACAGACGGAGTGAGCAGGGACGTAGCCCTGCTACATCAGATCACATGAGCGTCGGAGATGGAGAGTTTGGATCTCCAGCAGAGCACAGCCTTCGATCTCTGCAGCAGTATTACCATCCAGCCGATCGGCACATACCTCCGAGAGTTCTTCCACCATCGGCCGCACCGTACTTCGACTTGATGCTCAGGGGCTGTAAGTATATACTAATTAAAAATATATGTTTATGTTTTTAAGTCAATTACTTATAAACATGCATTTTTTTAACAGATTCATTGAGCAGCATCATGTATCCAGCCACATCAGCGCCGTATTTCAGAGGCGTGCAGATCCCAGTGGCTACGATTGGCGCCACGTATCTCCAGCCACGAGGGAGTTTTATTTTTCTGAGTTTCAGGTAAACTTATTAAATACAATTTATCACTGATATAAAATTTCTTAAACTTAATAAATAAATTCAGAAACTAACTGTTTATTTTAATGCAGAAAAAGTTTACGTGGGATCCTGCCAGCCATGATGCCATTAGGGCAGCATGGGAGGCTCTGACGGGACGCCGATACTCCGACATGCTTCATCGTTGGAGGTCATCGGGTCAGCGTCCTGCGCACGTGCCAGAGGGTATTTGGCACGAGTGGCAGCAGGCCTGGCAGTCCGATGGCTGGCGCAGGAGGTCCGCATCAGCCAGCACGAACCGCCGATCTGAGAAGGGCGGTCCTGGCACGGGTCTCTCCCGCCATACTTCGGGCTCCATTTCGATTCAGGAGCACAGACGCGTATGGTAAGAAAACATAAATATTTTAATTACTATTTTAGTTATTTACAAATATTTGTATTAATATTTTTTTTATTGTTATAGTCTGAGCAGGAGGGCGGAGATCCTGGTGAGTTTCGTCTATTCAGGGCGACACACACCAGGAGGGACGGTTCCTGGGTCGACACGCGATCACGGGAGGTTGCGGTAAGAAATTAGATTTATGTAGTATCTGTCTAAAATTTTATTTCGAGAAATTTATTAACTCATTTATTATTGATTTCATAATTTAAAGACACGAGTCGAGGAGCTTCGCTCCCAGGCATCATAGGTCGACTCTACTGATGGGGAGACGCCCGTCGAACTCTCAGCAGAGGAGAGTCGGCGTGTTTTTGGAGGCTGTTGGTGCCCAGCCACGAGACCGCAGGGTCTATGGTCTGGGCACTAGAGCTTCTACATATTTTCCCCATCAGGCCTCCAGCTCGCGAGTTTCTGGTGATATTCCTCCCGAGCGTTTACACGACCTTCGCAGATCTATTGCAGAGGAGGTTCGGTAGGAGGTTGAGCAGGATTTCGAGGATCGTATGCGAGGCCGGGATCAGGAGATTGCAGACATGCGAGATGAGATGCATTATTTGCGGGATATGGTTAGCCGCTTGTCGCAGAGTCTTCAGCCTCCACAGCCTCCACGTGATCGCCCAGATTCTTGATGTATTTTTTTTTTATGTTGTACATGAAAACTTCAAAATTTTAATATATGAATTATTTTTGAAAATTGATTATTGTTTGGATCAATATGAGTGAAGAATGTTTCTATCAATATTTAAATTTAACGAAATTATATTAACCGTTTAATTTTTAATATTTTATATTTTTTAAAAATTTAATTTGCGACGCATTAGCGACTGAAATTGCATCGCTAATATTTTTAAAATATTATTATTAAATATTACGACGCAATGACCTGGCGTCGCAATAATTAAAAAAAAATTAATAGCGACGCATTAGCGACTCAAATTGCGTCGCTATTATATCTAAAATATTTTTAATAAATATTGCGACGCAATGACCTTGCGTCGCAATATTTAAAAAAAATTTTATTTGCGATGCATTAGCGACTCAAATTGCGTCGTTATTATATTAAAATATTATTATTAAATATTACGATGCAACTAAATGCGTCGCATTGCGACGTAATTGAGTACGTCGCAATATTTAATAATAATTTTAAATATTAAAAATTAATTTTAAATTTAGCGATGCATTTGGATGCGTCGCAATATTGCGACGCAATGTTGCGTCGCAGAGCGTCGTAATATTGCGACGCAATTGCGACAAATGGATATTGCGACGGACATCTGAGTGACGCCGTCATTGCGTTGCTATTGCGTCGCAATAGCATGTTTAGCGACGCAATTGTGACGCATTTGGGCGTCGCAATATTTTATTTTTCTTGTAGTGTGAGCTACTCTCTAGATGTGCAATCATCATGTGATATAACATGAGATATATCAATATTCCTATATCACAACAATATTAAAATTACATTTTTTTTTGTTATAGACGGGCGATCACACAACTCTGGCGCGAGTCAAGCCCGAAACATCAGAGTACAAAATCTCCTGTAATATAATAGGACAAGGAATCCCGGAATGCCAAATCCATCGGCCAGGGTTGCGGGCGACAGAAGAAGCAACATAATCAGCCGCAGCATTGGCTTCCCGATATATATGCTGAATCTCAAAGGCACTAGTAGACTGCAGAGTGACTAAAATGTCTCTAATCAGGGGATTTAGGCAAGAATAAGAATCCCCATCCCGCCTTATCCATCTGATAATCGTAAGAGAGTCACCCTCTATAATCAATCGATGATAGCCCAAATGTCGAACAGCATGTGTGATACCAGCCCATGCAGCCTGTAGCTCTGCCATAGGAACCGAAATGTCAATAGAGCTGTGACCGCCAGCTGCTAGTAACTGACCCTTCGACCCACGGATGACAAACCCAGAACCAGCAGTACGATCAGAGACAGAGCCGTCAAAGTTCACTTTGACGTAACCCGGAGGTGGGGCGCCCAAGAGATGAAACCGTAGTCCGGTTCGCTGCCAAAGCAGCAGGGGAGTCCCAGTGGCCAGGTCCGTCAGTATGAACACCAAAATAACAGCGAGTGTACTCCTTGACATGAGAGAGAGCACGGTGGATAATCACCTGGGATAAGGCCGTCTCCTCAGCAAAAACAATCTTATTCCTTGTCAGCCAAATATGATAAGCCACGTAGGCAGATAAAATACCCTGAGAACAAGAACCATACTAAGAGAGCGATCGAATAGCATACAGAAAGGAGAGCCGGATTAGTCCATCCTCCAACAACCATGGGGTAAAATGGATCAGCTGCCATATCTGAGATGCACGAGAACATAAGAATAGAACATGATCAACAGATTCATCCTGCATCCCACATATCGGACAAAGAGGCAATATCGAGAGACCACGATCAGCCAGAAGAGAACAGGTAGGTAAGCGATCCCACTTAATCTTCCATAAGAAGAGCTGAATCCTTGGGTGAACAGGCAACCTCCATATCCAAGCAACATCTCTAAGGCCTGAAGTCGGAGAACGGAAACATGCCACCAAATCTCTAGCAGGAGCACAAGGAAGACAAGATCGGTGCCACAGCCTAAGATCCGGCCTTGCAGAAATAGGAAGAGGCATTGTCAGAATCCGATGAGCAAGCTCAGCCCCAAATAAATGAAGCACCATAGGAGCATTCCAGCCAGCACTCTCTTGGCTAATCAGAGAAGAAACATGCAATGTGGGATCTACATCAGAGCTGATAAAAGTCGGCCAGTGAGATAAGAGAAGATTAGCTTTCCAAGAGTCCTGAACAACATCAACTGAAATCCTATCCCCAATCATCCAATGAATATCAGTCATGACTGTAGGGGCGGCCCGGCAGATCGCACGCCATAAACAGGAACATCCATGAGGGATACTGACTTCCGAACCCGAAGTTCAACCACCGTATCTACCACGCATGACTGTACTCCAAAAACAATGAGGGTCCAACAGGAATCTGGAAGCATGCCTTGCAATGATAGCCTCATGACGGAGCACCAGAGACTGAATCCCCAGCCCACTCTCACTCATCGGCAAACAGATCATATCCCAGGCCAATAGGTGGATACCATGACCCCTGCATAGATGCCCACAAAAAAATCCCGAATACGTCTCTCAATCCGGCGAAGGAAGATAGTCGGGATCAGAGCATTGGATAATAGATAGATAGGAAGCGATGTGAGAATAGCATGGATCAAAGTGATACGCCCCATCATAGAAAGGCCCGAAACCTGCCACCGGTCCATCCGAGTAGAGATTCGACGATCAAGGTCCCCAAAGTCCTGCTGCGTGGGCCGACGTCCCGAAAGAGGGGTTCCGAGGTAGGTCAGATGATCTGAGACAGTCGAAATCCTAACAATTGGGAAATAGTGGCACGACAGCGGGGAGAGACCGAGGGACTGAAACAGAGAATAGATTTCTGCAAATAAGGTAGGGAATCTTATGCAGAATGTTCAGGCTGTGGAAGCTGAAATCTCTACTCTTCAGGCAAAGGAAGATGAGGAGGGTCAGCTATCGGAGAGTGATCTTTAGGCTCTTAGGAGGAACTTGACTATGCATCATTCGTTGCTTTGGTAGCAGGAGATTTATTGGCGTCAGCGGTCCCGGATTCAGTGGTTAAGGGAAGGTGACCGCAACACCAGGTTCTTTCATCAGGCCACTGTTGCTAGGCGTGCGGCCAATCGGATCAGGCGTATTAGTGATGCAGAGGATACTATTCTGGAGGATGAGGGGGCTATTTGTGAGTAGCTTTTTCATTTCTTTCAGTCCCGCTGGTCGGAGGTCTCTGGCTCTAACTCTCCCATTATCACTGGTACTAGGGATGTTAGAGTTTCAGATAGTGAGAATGCTAGTTTGATTCGGGAGGTCTTGGCGGAGGAGATTCGTAATGCTGTTTGGGCTCTGGGTCCTGATAAAGCTCCGGGCCCAGATGGCTTTCCGCCTTTTTTTCTTCCGCTTCTATTGGGATATTGTAAGGCAGGATGTTACCTCGGCTATTCAGTCTGTTTTCTCTACCAGACTTATTCTTCCTGACTGGCAGAGGACATTTCTTGTCCTGGTTCCTAAAAAAGTGAATGCTCTGCTTCCTCAGCATTATAGGCCGATTAGTTTATGCACCACTCTTTACAAAGTCTGCGCTTGTATTCTTGTTACTCGATTGCAGGGGGTGATTCCCAGGTTGATCTCTCCGGAGTAGGATGCCTTTATTCGTGGCTGCAGTATTTTAGATAATGCTCTTATTGCTCAGGAGTTTATGCATGACCTCCAGCGCGCCTCTTGTCGACAGTCACTCATGGCCGTCCAGCTTGATATGGAGAGAGCTTATGATAGGATGAGTTGGATATTTCTGTGTTAGACGCTACAGGCATCTCAAAGAATTCAAGAAGGCTTAAGTTCATCATTGCATACCTTTTACGTATATCAAAGCATTTGGCGTGGTGCATGATTTGCATACCTAGGTTACCTCCTAAGCTATAAGATTCTCACTATATTAAATCTATCTGACTGTCTTTGGTAAAATATATTTGATAACTTTAGAAGAGTATTCTTTTGCAATATCTTTAATATTGTTGGAGATTGGCTGTTGCAGAAGGTGGTGGGATAGGAAGGAAGATATGAAGCCGAGAAGATTTTATGTCTATTTGTTTGAAATATCAAAGTATATGATAATTCGAGGAATCTCACACTTTTTCATGCGATCAATCATCAACTCTAATGTCTTGATAACACAAAAAATTTCAGCTACATAAAATGATTAGGATGGTGGCTATTATACCCTTTTTCATATGGATTGCATGTGTTAGAAATTAGTCATATTTAAATGTTCACAAAAGAATTGGAATATATATGAGTTGGATTACATATTTTACTTTTTCTTGAAAAATGAGTTAATAATTTTAAAATTAGCAATAACCTATTCAAATTCAAGTTCCAAGCCATTGAATATGATTTACACCATAAAAATTAAAAATCAAAATTTATATATTTTAACGATAATTTGTAGTATAGTAAAATACATGATTGGACACATAAATTTTTTTTTAAAAAAAACTAGCTTATTGATCATGATCTACATATCTTGAAACATGAATAAATTTAAATTTATCAGATTTTAATGGCACAAGTATAAAAAAAATATTTTATCATTTTTAAAATCATTTGTTACCTACTTAAGTTAAACACATCAAAACATATAAATTTTATTTTTAGATATTTATTCTTGTTTGATTGTTTAGATTTTAGATTTAGATTATCTATTTAGTTCAAGTTATTAAATATCTTAAAAAATAAAATATATAATTTAACTCTTAATATAATTCAATATTAATAAAATAGTACAGGTAGGTAGGTTTTAATCTAGTCATCCATTTTTTTTTCTATTAATAAGTGAGTGGATTATATGGCATGAAAATGGACTAGATTACTAAGATTAAGGTTGTGAATGGGTTGACCTAATCTGACCTTAACTTGATTAGAACTAGTGTGATTTATATTTAAGATTAGTAGGTTTGGTCATGTTGAAAAATTAAATTCAATCTAAATTTAAGTTAAATTCAAATCTTATATTTTTCAACCTAACTCGACCTAATCTATGTTTAATCTTAATTTAATAAAAAATAGATTTGACCTTTATATAAATTTTATTTTTATTCACTCTAATTATCTTTACTAGTTCGAATTCTCATTCAAACTAATTTCTTTGAAAAACTATGTTTATTATTTATTTGATAAATTATTATTAATAATATATTTTAGTACATCAATTTATAATTTAAAAATTATAATTTATAAACTTAAAGACATTCAATTACTGGGATAAAATTAAATTTTTTTAAATAAGAATTAAATTTTAAGTTAGCTTTTCTAATCTTATTTAATTAATAAATAATTTCATAATTATTTATTAATGATTAGATTTGAGTTAAAAAAATAACTAAATCGTGGATTCAGATGTAAATCTGATTCAATTTCAAGATTTAAGCCATGCTTAACCCTGAAATAATCTATTGGGGTTCGCAGGCGGGAACCCCTCTAGCCTCACCGCGTGTCCTCAATAAGCTGGTGTCCGCGAGCCAGCTCCGGGCCCCAAGATTGTGACGGCTGAGGCCGCCGCTGAGACTGAGAGCCTCCACCGATTCCTTCCCTATTCCCGTTTGTGTATTCAAAATGGGCGGCTCAGAGGACACGCTACGAGGCTAGCCGGGAGAGAGGGAGAGCGCGGAGGCTGTGAGGGGCATGCCGACCGCCGGCTCCTTCCTTCGCCGGGCTCCGTTCCCCTCGCGACCTCGCCCTCCGCCCTTGTTCGCCGCCCGCCGAGGCTTCTTTGTTCTCCTCTCCCTCGCCTCGCTTCCTTCAAGCGTCGCCTCCCCGTCCTCGTCGCCTCCTTCGACGAGCTCGACGCCAGGGGCAAATCCCACCGCCGCTCCTCCAAAAATTTGGTACCATTTGATGAGTCGCCCCCGTTTCCCTCGAATTGTCCGATTTCCCTTGATCAGTCGTTATTATTTGCAAAAATCTCGAAGAAGAGTTTCGCATACGATTGAATATATTAGCTTAAATTTATTGCTTTTATTTAGTTGTTGCGTGCTGATCTCAAATAAGGATCTGGTAAATTTGTGCTGCCAAATTGTGGCTGTTTAGTTGATAGTTATATGTGAAGGTTGTTTCCTGAAGATGGCGTGGACTAGTAAGAAATCCTCAGTCTGGTTGTAGGGATTATTCAATTCGATTGGAATGATGAGTGGTGCCATAAGGATGCTTTTTCGCAACCGAAGTTTGCCCAGATTCACTAGCCTGAAATTGTAGAGAAAGAAAAACCAAACTTATCTGCGAAGATAACTCCTTATCTTTTCTTCTTTTTTCAAGACAAGCACAGGGGGTTCTGGCACCGGCCCAATTTATTGTGGTCATGAATTTTAAACTGGTGCAGGCGAGACTCATACTTAGGTCACCGGTAGCAACTCTCAACAATTATACCAATCGAACCAGTTGGCACCCATGAAGGTAGAGATAGTCTAGAGATATCAATAAGTTATTAAAAAGTTCCATGCACTACACTAAAATATTCATGCCATTAGCTTCTAGTTTTGTGAAATCAGATATGTGAATAAAACAGGATATGGTCAGAGAAATGAGAAGAATACATTGATTTTAATCATCTGCTAAGTAGCATGCATGGAGAGACCCCTTGTTTAGAAATTAGTAAAGAAAAAGGAAAAGGAGTTCAATGGTGTGATTGGAATGCTCACTCCAGAATTGGGGGATTTTTTAGTTCGAAGGGTTATCAGATATGGTACCAAATCACTCCAGAAAAATGACCAAAAATATCACTTGTAATACTTAATACCTGAAATATAATTGCACGGATGTGCCTTCATTCATGTCCTTCGAGGTGTTTTGTACTGAGATAAGAAATACCAATCTCCACCTTGTCTCATATATTTCTTTTTTCTGTTTCTTATCATATGCTTTGATCAGTCCAACCATAGGATAAACCTTCTCAAATGTAGATCGAATACACGAAAAGCTTGGATTTCAAGGTGGTAATTGTATCTATTATATCTGTGATGTTCTCTTTTTGAGTTGTACCTTTTCCCCCCTGAAAGTCATGCTATCATTGATAGTCTCCTGATCATGATGATATCAAGCATTAATAGTTTAGTCTTTGTTTCATAATAGACTTAGCGCTTAGCAGGGTTGATTGCTCTGTGTCTATCAAAGTGTACGTGTGACATCTTCCTGAGTAGCCAAATCACTCAATTGAAGTGCTTTTCTCATCATTTCTGTAGTTTCTGATGAATATCCTTACAAAGCTATTGTGGTTTGTAGCATCTTCTTCCAGCTAACAAGATTTTAGAGTCATAATCTACACTTGACATAGCTTTCTTTAAGTTATGGATGGATTACGTATTAGGTGGTTAAAAAGCTAGATGTACACAAGATGAGTGTAGTTGAAATTAGAATGCTGTAATGGATGTATGATAATATAAGAAAAGATAGAAGAAGAAATGAAGTCATTTGTAAAAAAATGAAGGTAGCACCAATTGAGAACAAATTGAAAGAAAGATGACCTAAATGGTTTGAATATTTATGTTATGGTCCTAATCCTAAGAATGCACTAGTACAAAGGAGTCTTTTGGTATAAGAAAAAAATGTATACCAAAAATATATGAAAGAAAATATAAAGAAAGACTCGATATTTCTCTGTCTTACAAAATGTTTGACTCTAAACTAAGTGAAATAGATAAAAAGGATTTATGTAACCAACCTTAACTAGTTTGAAATTAAAGTTTTATTGTTGTTGTATTTTTCTTCACACTACTACCTTGTAAATTTCCAAGCTTCTAGAACACCCCTCATACAGGTGAGTATCCTTTCATGGCTTGCCAATGCTCATATCTTGGATCTACCTCATACTGGTTCATGATATCAGTAACTTACTAAAGATTTTGCCAAGCTCATGCCCAACATACATAAAGCACTCAGCTGCAGTCTCATGTGATACAAAGACTTATTTTATCATCTTCCATATGTGCAGGATGTTCAAATGTTGGGGCACAAGATAGTTATGCCCTCGTTTTTTATGGCTAGGTTTCTCAAGCAAATAAGTTTATTTTGGTGTACTGCCATGCTTAGTTGGGAATCAGAATATGTCTTGACAGTAAGTTTAATGCATTTGAATTGGATCAGCCTCCTATTTCTCTGATATCTCTGGGCCTGAATAAAAAGTTTGACCTGAACATTAAATATCAGCAGAAGATTAGCCTCAAGGATTTCAAGGTTTTTAATAGCCTCAGGGGTTTCAAGGTTTTTAAAGGCCAATATCACATCTATCTTTGTGGTAGAAATTAAGATGAACTGAAATGCTGATTCATTTCAGCAAAGATGAAAAGCTGGCAAAGTTTTGAAAGAACCAATAAATGTCAATATCTTCGCTGATATGTAACCAGGAAATTGAAACATCAGCTGATACAGTAAAGGTTGAGATTAGCTGCCATCTGAGCTCTGGTCTAAGATGTAGCAGTTCACAAACCTATTAGAGAAAGTTAGAAAGAGTAAAAAAAATCTCGGCCAACCTTGATATCTTATTGGCTGATATTTTGTGAGGTATTGGTTTATGTCAGCTGAGATAACAATAAATGTCAAATTAGTGAGTACTAAATTCCAACAAAAACTGTTACATCAGTCAAGTTGAAAGTGGTGACCTCTCTTGGAAACTCTGGCCCTTTAGTTATTGGGTGTTTGATTCAAAATAATAAAATGCATGCTTTGCTGACTTTGCATTGCCTGTAAGTTAGGATTATATGTTAAAAATATATTTAGCTTACATTGTGTTATATTGCAGAATCTATATATTTTAATTTTCTGATATTTTTGTTAATGTTATCTTTCAGAAAGCCATTCTCTCAAATTTGATACAAGAAGTAGAGCCTTTGGATGTGAGTCTTATCCAAAAGATGTCCCAGCTAATACAGTGGATGCAATGAAGAGAACTATATCAGGCATGCTAGGTCTGCTCCCATCTGACCAGTTTCATGTCCTAGTGGAAGCATTTTGGGATCCCCTCTTCAAGTTGTTGGTTTCTTCAATGATGACTGGGTATGCTAGTTTGATAATTGAAAGATATTGCATGTTATAAAGTAGTGACTATTTATATTGGTTTATAATAAGTACATTTAATTTTATTGTGTAAAACCATGAATGATGATTCCAGCAGGTAGCTTATACTACTTATTACACTAAAGCCCTTTTTAGATTGGTTGTTGGGATGCCTTTAAGTGGCTGTCTCCCAGCAGCTATCTATGATAGTTGTTGGCCAACAGTTGGGGCTAACAGCTATCCCAAATAGGCTCTATGCCTTTAGGGTGGCCTGCAGTAAAAGATAAAATATTGAACTTCATTAGAAGGCTTTGTGTGTGTGTGTGTGAGAGAGAGAGAGAGAGGATTTGACTAGCAGCTCAAGACAAGGATCTAGGAATACTAAACTAATATGGAGAAGTACTGGAGCCACCGACGCAACAATTATGGTAATTAGTTATTAATTGAAACTCAAGCAATTGATCCTAATGTAGTTAGGCACGCATGCCTTGTATATGTAATAACTACTTATTTTAGTTTATTCCATGGTAAGCAGAACCAAATTGAACCGATCGAGAATTAGTTCATTTTTCAATTTTAGTTCGGTATGGACCTTGAAACAGTTTGAACTGTAAACTGCTGGATTCGGTCCGGTTTAGGTATAGGATTTATTTATTTATTTATTTATTGGGGAAGGGAGGGGAAGGGGGGGGGGAGAAGGGGGAGCTTGGGTGGCATGTGGGCTTTGTAAGCTCGCATTCTCTCTTTTATTTTTGTTCAAAATTATTTAAGTAAATGAAAAGAAAAGAGGAGAGAGGATGACATTTTTATTTACTTAAGATTTCTATTGGAATAAAGGAAAATATCTTTCATTTGAATTCAACAAAAATATCAGAAAAATCAAATTTCTTAAGAATAATAAGTCAATTCTCTCTCGCAAAAACAAATTCAGCATTTTTTAGGAAATAATGGGTTAACATATATCAAATTAAGATACTTCCACTCTAGATAAAAATCTTAGAAATTAATTTAACCTACAAATGAGAGAAAACAAACTATCAAGAGAAATTATTTTAAAATGTAATTTGTAAGACTTTAGTCCAATATTTGGTCAAACTTATAGGGTTTTCAAACTTAGACAGAATCAAGGTAATAATGGACCTCACACTGCCATATGCTAACTTGATCCATAACTCAACAAAACAATAACATTAAACTGATCATAAAATCCTAAAGTTAAAATGTATTTCTTCGGATTGAAACTATGATGTGTCAATAGATTGGAGGTTTCGGTGTTTTTCTTAATGGAGGGACCCTTAGTCTAGTGACATGTCTGAGTCTAGATTCTAAGAAATATATGTTTCAGTGTTTTTCTTAATGGAGGGACCCTTAGTCTAGTGACATGTATGAGTCTAGATTCTAAGAAATATATGTTTTAATCTTAAAATTTTGTAGCAAGTCTAATTTTATTCTTTTGATGAGCTGTGAATCAAGCGGTATAATTAGCATGAGTTTTATCGTTACTATAATCCAGTCTAAAACTAAAACCTTGAAGTGATTAAAACCTTACAAATTATATTTTTAGATAATTTTTTATATTTATTTTCTCACCCATTCTAAGTAAATTATTTTTTGCAATATTATTTGAAGCGGAAATATCCTATCTTGATATTTGCTAAGCCATAATTTTTTGAAATTCTCTAAATTTATTCTTAAAAGGGAGAGATGACTTTTTATTCTTAAAAAAATTATTTTTTTATATTTTTATTGAATTCAAATGAAAACTATTTCCCTTATTTCCTTTAGAAAATTTAAGTATATGAAAAGGAAAGAGGAAAAATCAAAGAGGATGATATTTATTTAAATGATTTTGCATGAAAATAAGATAGAAAAGAAAATATGAGAGCTCATGGGAGATTCTTAGGCTTGTATACTACGTAAAAAAAGAAAAAAATTGAACAACTATGAAAAATAAAAAATCGTAAAAAATGGCAAACCAGTCTGAACCATCAGTACGTTGCTGGTTTGGTTTTGATAAGTATTGAAATGTTCTTGTGCCAATTCGGTACTGGTTCACAATTTAAACTAGGTTTATCCTATGGTGTGTTTAAATTTTATTATTATATATCTAAAATCATGTTTTGGGCAAGAGGTTATTTGTATTAAGGTTTTAAATTCTGTAAGATGGCTTGTTATGTTTTCTCTATGAAATAGGATGCCACACTTTGTTGCTCCATCTTGATAGCCATTCTGATGGAGTATCCCAATAGGTACCTTTCATCTCTCCCCTTCTTTTGTTCTTTTCTTTCTTTCTTTGTCTTTCTTTGTCTTTTCCCCTTTTTTTTTTTTTTTTTTTTTTTCTTTCTTTCCCTTACTCCTTCTCTCCTTTATTTTTCTTCTCACTTGCTTTCCTTCACTCTTCTTTTTCTTTTCTTTTCTTTCCTTTTCTTGATTTCTTCTTTCTTATTCTTCACTCTCTTTCTGTCTTTCTTTCCTTTTTTACTTTTTTCTACTTTCTTTCTCTCACCTTTTCTTTTTCTTTCTTTCATATCATTTTTTGCTTTTCTTCTCATTTTCTTCATTTCTTTCTTTCTTCTTTTTTCTTCTTTCACTATGTGAATGGGTTTCAGAATCTTGCCTCTGTACCGGTCCCCCTTTGTTGCTAGAGCAGGGCAAGATGGTTGGGACGCCCCCCATCCTATTCGAAACCTTGATCTGTATAATAAAACTTTATGCTGCCTAGAGATGTGAATGGTTGATCATAGATCACTACCCTATGCAACAACTGTTTCTGGAATTAGAACATGCTTGTCATGTGAAAATTCGATCAATTTTGTGATGATAAATCAAGCAATTATTGAGGAAGAAGGATTGATTAAAAGGAGAGAGATGTGATGAATCACATTCTTAAATTTCTAAACAATAAAGAACAAATGAAAGAGAATGCTGAAATTGATAATCCTGTTCAAGTAGCTGGACAACAAAGCTTCTGATCAGAGATATGAAGTTTTAAATGGTAAATTGATAAAGGCAATGAATAATGATAAGCACTGGACATTAAAATAACTAATAAATAAATAAAAGATGGTTGTGACCAGCAAAGTTGATTAGAAATGTTTTGAGATGTAGCAGTAGATTTAAAAGTTCATACTGCTTTGCACAGGATGATTTCAGTTAGATCAGATGTCCTGAATTGGCAATAGTTATATTATTTGAACTCTGAGGTTGCTGCTGTTAAAGGCTAAATATGTCATCAGTTGGATGCATATCAGATAGCAACATGTACAACTTAATATTTTCTACATCCAAATCAATTCATCTCATTATATTTTTTATATTCTAACACAATGTAAATTGTTCAAACTTTTAGTTTGGAGAACTTGTTACTATGATGAAACACAACTGGAAAATCTACTCTGTATCTAATTAGCTTGAAGTATCCAATCTGTAGTTATCTGAGCACATTACTCTAACTACCTCAGTCTTGATCTTGCTAAGCTTATGGATTAATAATTTAGCCTATTTTATAAATTGAATGAATGGAATATTCCTTAATCTTCTTAAGAGGATTAATTAGTCAATTGAGCTACGCAATTGTTTGCATCCTCTCTTTTTTTTTTTTCAATTATTTTGTTTCTAGTCTATTATGTGGGATATATTGTGTGCCAGAGTATGATAAGTTCATCTTATGGAATGATTTTTGTTAATACCTTCATGCTTGTAAGACATTTGCTAAGTTTGGAATTTATATCACAAGGATCAGGGTTAGGTCACAGACACTGTATTGAAGATCATTACACTATTTTCAGAATTTTACTAAATTTTCTTTTACCCATTAAAACATATCTAGATCCTGAGGCTCCAGTTTTATCCCTTTTTTTTATTGGTACCACTCTGTGTAGTGCAATATTTTATGGAAGCAGAGGACAGGTGTTTATGTCTATTCATTCTTTATAAAAATGACTTTCTGTCTATCCATTTTTTATAACCATGCACCTCTCAGGTTGGTTACTGGCAGGAAACCAAGGTCATCCAAGTTATACATTTTCATTGCCTGTTTGAAATGGCTTTAGTAGTCATACCATTTTGCTGGTTATGAGGTCTTATAGGTCATGCGCCTTTTAGTCCTCTTCCATCATTAGTAATTATAACTTGAAGGTTTTGATCTTGAACAAATTTGACAACCTGTCAAGTATTTTGTCTTGGTTTATGTTCATCTTCCTTCAACATATGTACAAGTTATGTCTTTGAAAGTTATAACTCTTTTCTTTTTTCTGTTTTAATTAGTGAATCTGTGGAAGTTTAACCTTTAGATTGTCTATCTGAATTGCAGGTATACTTTACGAAATGCTGAATATAGGCTATTTCTTGAAAGAAACCTAGATATATATGAACATACTGAAAAAAGAGAAACAGAAATTGTAGAAGATGATAGTCCTGAGAAGATTGCTGATAGAACTACGACAATGTTCAATTTTTCTATAGAGAATGATCTGCTACTCAACCCTGAAAAAAATGAAGAGGCAAAATGTGAGAATGTGGGAGTTGAAGCTCTTGGCAAAATGACTCCCAAAGCTCAAGAATATATTCTTTACCTACAATCTCGTCTAAATTCTACGAAAAAGGTATCTCATTTTCTATTAACTAGGTGGTTTATTTCTAATGTTTAATTTGAAATTTTAATTAAAAATTTTAGCGATATTTTTGGGGACATTATAATGGAAATAAAGCTTGTTAGGTAAGTTTTTTTATTGTCGGCCAACTGTGAGATTATTTAAATAGAAATAGAAGTTTGACTAAATGGAGGAATGCCTTCTCTTTCCAAATGTAAGTAGGGTTTGCAATTGGTGTTGAATCACAATGGACACTTGTAAAAATCAAAACAAATGTGCATAGCAACTTTTTTCTCGAAGATATTGTGTAGTTTTAATATAAAAATCTAGCAAGTGAACGATATTGCAATTTGCGTTTTGCACATACAGAAAATGAGCTAGGCTCTTTGACCTCATTATAAAGCATGCAATTGGACTGTATTTAGCTTCTTTTGCCATGTCTTAGAAATCAATTACAGTATAAACACTTGGATCATTACTTAGCACATTTTATTGCACCATATGAAACACTAGTTTCTTTTCAATTTTTTTTTTTTTTTTTGAAATCTTGAAGTGGCATTTGATGTGATCTTGTTTCTCTTACTTGCTTTCAGCGCATGGTGTTATCCCAGCCTTTGCAATACATGTATTTGTTGGTTTAGAGTTAGGAACATGTACTATGGTACACTTTATTATTGCATTATGTGCGTGTATGTTAATACTTGTGTATTTTATCTTATTTAGAGACAGTTTATGGCCTATTGTTATTACACATGCTGAGATATCATGGGTGGTTCTCATTGTATTATTGTAATATTCCAACACTTGTTACCAAGGTCTACTATATTGACCAAGGTCTACCATACTGACCCTACCAATTGTACTGTATCTGTGCTTCACCGATATGGCATCGAATTTCAATTTAGTACGAAATGAACCAGTCCAAACTGAGCTGAATCATCCTGTATTTTCCTGTGCTGACTCATACTGCTCTATATCAAATAGTATTATGGTTAAGAGAAAAAAGAATGAGTACCTTGTCTCAATATGGGCTGTGTACCATACCACACTAACCCTTATCATATGGAATTGGTAATGTATCAGAACAAGTCTTGATGTTGATTTTGGACTTTAATACCAATCCATACCAACCATACCATACCATATTGGTAAAATACCGATACGGTACTGAATTTTGATTTGATATGAACTAAATTGGTCCAAATTGAGTGGAGCTGCCCCATATTATTCGAATACCATCCGATGCCGAGCAGTACCATGACTAAGAGTGAGAAAATATACTAGCTCCTCACCTCAGTATAGGATATGTACTGTATCATACTGGCTGTATCATTCTGAACTGATAATGTATCAATACAATTCTCAGTATAGGTTTTATGGACCCTACTTATCATACTAGTTACAGTCACACTAGTTGCATATACATCACTGAGCATCTCAGTAATGTGTAATCATCAGGCAAAGTTATCCTGAATCTGAATTTTTAGCAGGTGGTTCTGCTTAATTGTTATGCTCCATTGGTATGATGATTATAGGGCAGCTTCATTGTAACCACGTTTTGCTCATTCACATCCATCCACATAAAACTTGATGGATCTCTACTAATCAAAGATCTCAATGCTGTTTTTGAAGATTTTTCTATTGCACTCTTCCCCTGAATTGTGGTGCTTGATCGAACATTTTCTGCAGCTTCTAAGGAATGCTCCTAGTCTTGCCCTTTTCTGGTGTCATTGTAAAACTAGTATATTTTTAGTTGGTTCTACTCTTCAGACTACATTTGTGCCAATTGTTCATTGATATGTTTGGACCCCAAATGAATTTGTTTTAATTTGTGATTATCATATATCACTTGTGTAGTAAATATGTTTTTTCGAAACTGACAGGAACTGCATGACATCAAGAGGAAAAATTCTGCACTACAAATGCAACAATTTGTAGGAGAAAACAATGACTTGTTGGACTACTTAAGATCACTACAACCTGAAAAGGTTAGGTATATCATGCAAACTCTTCATTTAACTTCTTTTTGTGTCATAGAATCAGACCGATAAGTTCTTTCTAGCTATCTCTTATGCTCTTTAAACCATTCAGGTGTATTCAATTCCTTTTTTTCTACTAATGTGAAGTTAATGCTGAGCAATTGGGGAACTGGGGTTTAGGGAGTTGTCTTATCTGGAGTTTTGACTGGTGTGTTATATGGTTGTATTTAATGTTGTGGAGTTTTGGAGTGTTTCCTCACTGCTGATACTAATCTAGTTTGCAACTGTTAGAAATCTCTACTGTGATGAAGAATTCCAGTATATAAGTGCTCATTAAATTTTGTCTGATTTGATCTGCTATTAATAGTAATAATTGCAGATAAGTTTTGCCTAGTTGACTTTTAAATGTAGTATATTTGTCCCTCTGCTTTAAATTTAACAAATTACTGAAAAATTATAATTGAAATAATTTTCAGGTAATGATAGTGCTGGTAGGACAAGTATTGACCCAAAAATGTTCACGTGTTTCATAACTTAAAGGGGATTAAAGCACCTTATGTTGTTCTAACTACATCATTAAATTAGCGATCTGGAGCATACTGATGCAGTTATGTCAGGGCAAAGTATTGATCAATTAGATTTTTTGCATAAAGTATTACTCTCTTGCTTTAATTGCACACCATTGTACCCTCTTGCCAAAGAAGATGGTCTGTGTTTCCACACGCTTATTACATTGAATTGATGTGGGGCACCATATGTTTATTATCTCATTACATGCTATAGGAGCAAAAATACGTGAAGTACCGAGATGAGGTGATGGTGAACATGCTGGCTCCTAAATAATTTTCACCTGATGAGTCAGCACACAGTTAAAAAATACAATGTTCCGATTTAATTTTATAAAAGTTTGAGACGGCTAAGGGAAAGGGACCATGCTCTTAAGGGCATGCAAATGCAAATACAAAGCATTTTTTTCCAGATCTGTGGATTTTATAAACATCATTGTCATTACAATGCAATACCAGTTGACAGGGTTTTAGCAAGAACACTTTTCAGATAAAACTGTCTGCACAATCTACAAGGTTCCAAATACAATTCTATGCGTCTTTCTTCATTTTTTTTTTTGGCATCTTTAATCTACTTTTCATATTGTGAACAGAGAGTGAAAAGTCATTATTTCCATGCTTTTATAACATATTATATTGATTTTTGTGGGATGAACTTTCAAGCCTTTGTGTGGCAATATTCAAATGCATGCATCAAATTTTTTTTATCAATGCTCTTTTGTGATGCCAATAGTTGGTGATTTGGTTTCCTGATCATAATTTTCTTTTGGGGTGATTTAATGTTGGTGGATGCTTGCATATGGTTATTATGAATCTTGGTTCTCTCATTCTTGTGCATAGAATGATAAGTTTTGGTTGAAATTTTTGACAACCAAATTCCTCAAATATAGATTTATCATCATCGGACCTAATATGGAGCACCAGGTCGCTGACGACCAGTTATTTATGATTTTCTTGTCCCAGCCTTCATCTGACAAAATTTTGACACATAAGAGATGCATGCCACTGCCTAAGGTGCATGAACAACGTGGACTGCTGACATATTTATGCCAATCAAGAATATGTAATTCTAACCAATACATCTATATGTTTACCTTCAAAAAGGTATAGAATAGAGGCTTCAAAAATCAATGCTAATTCATAATCCTAGATGTTGGATGGAAGTCTAAAAGCATAACATTAGAGAATTAGTAAACTGGGCAAAGAAATATATTTTCTTAAACTATCAGGTTTTGATGATGCTCCTATACTGTTATTCTTTAAACATGTTATTCTTGCAGCAAGATGGACTAATGTCATCTAAACATATGACTTCATGCTCAAGCTGATAGGGGATGGATCAACTAGTGTGGCCCAGACCATGAATGTAGAGGGATAGCTACATCACAATAGAAACAAGTCAGGATGGCAGACAAGAATCAGACTAACAATTAAATGGGGATAATTAATTATAAAATTGAACTAGAGGGCTCATTGCCTCTGGCAACCTGGTTCTGATAATATATTAGCGAACCAATTGACCTCAAAACTTAAGCTGATAGAGAATGGGTTGAGAATGTATATTAAGATCAGCAACTAATTCGCTAAATATCTTTTGACTTCATTTGTTAATGGTTCATGTCATATAAATTCAAATGGCCTTCTGTGCAGGTTGTTGAACTTTCTGAGCCTACCTGTCCAGGGTTGGAAGAGACCATCCACTCTGTTGTACATGGTCTCCTTGCTGCTCTTTCTTCAAAAATGCATTCAGTGGCTTCTCCTCAGTCTGGTATGTCTGACAATGCCACAGGTGAGGCATTAAATATTGGAAAAGATGACTGTCCAGAACTTGTGGAGAACGCTTCCCTTCAGTTTCAGCCCCATATATCGGTCTCACGGGATTATCTTGCACGCCTTCTCTTCTGGTACGAGCAGCATGTCACATATGTGGTTCGTGGTTTGCAACTAATGGTTTTAAAATGTTGGAATTTGAACCTTGGTTTTGTAATGGTCACAGGTGCATGCTATTGGGCCACTACCTTAGAGGTCTTGAGTACCGGCTAGAGCTGATGCAACTTTTGACCATCTCTACAGTTACAGAGTCTGCTTCTCACAATGGTGATCATATTGCTTGACAGCTGATTCAAAGTTCATCTATTTTATATCCGTTACCATGGATGGGTGTTTGACGAGCCACTTCGAGCCTTTATTATTCCACTGAAAGGGTCACTCATTGTTAGGTGCAACCAAGGTAAACACTTGACTCTCGGCTTGTTGGAAATCAACAAGGCCAATGTTCCAAAGCAAATGATTATGCTAGGAAATGCTGGTTGAGAGATGCTACTCTTAAATTTACAGCTCTGGATCCAAGGACATGAAAATTGTAAATTTTATTTCCTGTTCCTGGATACCCTTGGGATGTTCAAGCTGCATTTTTTTCATTTGAACTGTGAATCTGAAGCTGTGCAAGAGGTGGTCTAATGGAGTTTGTGAACCAGGGGGTTTATTGTCAGGGTCACAAGTTTTTAAGTCGTTTGTTTTGTATGTCCATTATTTATGGCGTTATTATAATGTGCACCCTCTGCGGCTGATGCTGCCTAAGAAAAAATAATGCGTGTGCTACGTTTGTACGCCACTTTGTGGATGCATAATATGATCATATGCTGTGAATCAAATATCTTGCCCGTGAGAGTCATAAACTAATGGGATGTGTGGTTTGGGTCCCCTCTTTCCCGTTATCTTTCCATGCCTTTGTTTTTTGAAGCAATAACTCTTTTCCATATGCTTTAGGTGTTCAAGGCGTTCATCGTTGCTTTTGAATACCATTTCCGATCGCCTGCGACACCTTCACGGTAAGCAATACCTCTCGAAGTGCATCCTGAGCTTGATGTTCCCTCTCAATTACGTGGGCCTTTAAAGCCAACCTCTCTCTCTCTCTCTCTCTCTCTCTCTCTCTCTCTCTAAAGCCTCTGTTATTAGGCGTGTTATCCAACGCCTGACTGCCAGGAGTATCTTCTGTTCGGTTTAGCGTGCATGACCGTACCGTGAAGCAAACGCCGTCTGTGTCACACCCCGAAGGATGGCGGCAGGAGAGGTCTCTATATTTTTTGTGCCCTATTATTATTATTATTATTATTATGTTCCAAAGGGGATCAGCTGAACGGATGTTAGGGGTTCCAAGGACGCGTCAACTAACCTTTAGACGCGCAAGAAAAGAAAATACCGACTAATTTGCTGCATGATTCCACCGAGCCCAATGTGCTCCTAGTTTGGGTCCACGGGTGCAGGCAGATCTCTGCACTAGACTCTGAACGCAGACCCATCTTTATCACCTTTTTATTTTGAGCAAAAGCAGGTAGGGATTCCAAACTACAACCATCAACCACAAACTTTTGTGTCCATTTTTAGCCATCAGCGCCTACTCCCTACCAACAGGAACAGCTGAAACCTAATCGCATCTCATAACTCAAATAAATTGCCGAAGCCTGTCCCACGATCTCAGTTCAAAGGATAGATAGACAACAGCATCAATCACAGCTCCAGTCCATCTATAACCATTAACCACCACAGAGGAGTTCAAACAGCCCCCACATATCTCCAAGTTCGAGATCCAAAATAACAAAACACACTACTATATTCATAATCAACACTAGTAAGAGCCCTGCCAAACAAGACAAATCTCAAAAGAAAGGAGAAAACAAACACCAGATTAAGCTATCCTAAAGCCCAAAGAAACCGGTATCGTTGACGCCGATTAGTTACCAAGATTCAATCAAGGGACTAAAATTAACTAGTTGAATGGTTGGTCGTTTGGTAGGGTGCGGTGTCTGAGCCCACAGTACCACTAGGCTTGTGGGGGGCCCACTTGGGGCAGGCCGGGCTGAAGTGCGCCGACACCACCATGGAGTCCGCAGCTCTATGATCGGCGGGAAGCCCACGCACCGGGGGACCTTGTACTGGTTG
Source organism: Calamus simplicifolius (assembly GCA_900491605.1). Lineage (NCBI taxonomy): Eukaryota > Viridiplantae > Streptophyta > Magnoliopsida > Arecales > Arecaceae > Calamus > Calamus simplicifolius. The sequence goes on from UESW01001632.1 coordinate 610,654, forward strand.
ATGGACGCCCCTCTCGAAATGGCGTAGTCCATGAGTTTCTCGAACGTCCCGGCCTTCACCACCCTTATCTCCAGTGGTCCTATCGACCCGTCGGCCACCCGGCTCTGCCGGTAAACCGTGTTCATCGGTCCTCCATCTGAGACAGCATCTCTCGAGCACCTCCCCCTCTGGCCACCGCCCTTCCTCCCTCACCAGCAGCTCCCAGTATATCACGTAATGCCCCGGGATCGCCCGCGTGTCGGCCTGGCTCGTGTACTCCACTACGCTCGACCCGTACGGCCGCAACAGCGCCGACGCCCTCTCCACCGCCGCCTGCAGCTCCGCCTCGTCGGTCTTGTCCGACTCGATACTCAGCAAGACGTTCTTCCTCCTTATAAACCGAACTGCGGCGCAGTGTTATGGAACCCGGTCAAGCTTGGGTAGTGTTTGAAATATCCTAAAAGCCTAACTATAGCTGAGAATAAAGTTAATCAAAGAAGTAATTATAATTAATCATAATTAATCATAAATTATTTTCTCAATTTATTTTTTAAAAATATAAAAATAGTTATTCTATAGATTAATTTTTTTTTATTTGATATGATCAATGAGATAATCAAAGAATATTTCTACATAAACCCAGAGAATAAACTCTATCCTATATATTTATTTATACATAATATTTTTTCTATCAAACACTATCACTATCTTAGTATATCCCTAGCTCGGTACCAGTATAACCCGGTGCATGTCATGATGACTAGCTCGTACTCCTTGCCGACCTCGACATTAGCCAAGTCGACGAGCTTTGTTGGTGTCTCAGTCTGGGGGGAGGAACTCAAAGTAGGCCATGTTGGGCATGATGGTGTAGGAGACCTGGCTGGGCTTGCACATAGACCGCAGGTTCGGGCCGAAGAAGCGCTCGGAGGATGCGTACAGGGTGGAGGCCATCGGGAGGCCGCCGCTGTAGTACTCGAGCATCAGGATGTACTGCGCCATTGCTCCGGTGACGATGACGTCGAGGTACTTGGTGCCGGGCCAGATTCTGGTGATGATGCCGGCCCAGTTGTCGGTGGAGCACTCCGAGGTGATGAATTGGGCGAGGACAGGATCGAGGCGGAGGATCTCGAACATGGTGTCGCGGACGGCGGGGTCGGTGATCTTCGGATTGAGGGTGCCAAAGGCGATGTCGTCGGAGAGGTCCTGCCAATGGAGCTGGAGGAAGCGGATGGCGCGGAGGAGGGCGGAGGCGAAGATGGAGCCGAGGCAGAGGACGTCGAGGCGCTGGAGGAGGCCGTAGAGCATCTAGGCGTACATACTTTGGAACGAGTCGGTGCAGAGGATGGCAGCGGTGGAGCTAGTGTAGACGTTATAGGAGGGGTCGAAGGGGCGACACTTGAAGTGGTCGCTCTTGTAGTAGCTGGTGAGGATCGGCCGGGCCGTGAGGCCGCCGGGGGTCTTGGTCTCGGCCTTGACGAACATGAAGTAGAGGCCCTTGCCCTTGTCAAGGCCAGGCACGTATCTGTAATTGTTGCGCGTACCAAATATTTACAAACCATCAAAGAGATTTTGAGGGATTTAATAAAAAATTCTAAAAATTAATAATTGAATGAATGAATAATCTTCTTCGTACTTAATTTATAATTAACTTTATTTATACTATTTTTTTTTCCACATGAAATTTACCTGCCATTGATATTGGAGGATGCAGTTTAGCATATTAGCACATAACTCTTCATCTTGCCAAGTATTCATACAAGAAAATCGTAACACTGATGAATGTAAAAGTTTGTAGTATTCCATAGGTGATGGTTTTATTTTATTTTATTTTATCTGGTAACCATTTGCAGATAACTCATTCTTTTGAAAATAACTCTTAACAATATTCATTCACTAATTAATTAAGTGATAACTATATCTCTTTTAAAAATTAAAAATGCCTACTTTGATAGGAGTAGACTATTCAAGGGAGTTGAAAAGTTTCTCTATAAATAGAGATTTCTTTTGAAGGTTTTTCACATCATCATACCCAAAAAATCATAGAGAGATTGGCTCCCCAATCAAGAGCAAATCTGAAGAGCATACACCATCATTATGCGATTGCTCATTGATTGAAAGTACTCAATCAAGATCCACATCCTCTGAAGGTAGATCACAAACAGATTCAATGAATGAAGGTAATACATTGATCCTGTTATTATTTTATAAATTAATCTATAAAATATACATGTATAGATTCAATCTAACAGTTGGTATCAGAGCTTCAATACCTCTACCTTGTTTTGTTGCAAGTATTTCCATTATTTTGAGATACAATTAAATCTCCCATAGTAACAATTATTATCTCATTTTCATTGCTTGTGTGATAAAGAAAATCAGTGCATCATGGCTGTAAAGGGGCAAGGCATTCTTGGCCTCTATTTCACTACAAGTCAATATTGAAATAGTGATGCAAATTAAGCGACGCATCATTGCGTCGCTAAATTGCGACCACTTTGCGATGCCTTCATGACAACAAAACATTGCGACGCAATTAGCGACGCATTAGCGACTCAATAAATCAGAAAATCAAAAAAATTAATTTTTTTACTTAGCGACACAAATAATGCATTGCAATATTTTTAAATTAATTTTTTATAAAATATAATATGGAAAAAAATATTGCGCTGCAACTCAGTGCGTCGCAATGTTTTTAAAAGAATTAAATATATTAAATAGTGACGCATTAGCGATGCAATAAATCAGAAAATTAGAAAAATTATTTTTAATTTAGCGACGCACCAATTGCGTCGCAAATAATTTAAATAAAATTAATTTTTACAAATTATAAATATTAGAAAAAAATATTATGACCAACTCAGTGCGTCGCAATGTTTTTAAAAAATTAAATATGTTAAATAGCGATGCATTAGCGATACAATAAACAGAAAATTAAAAAAATTATTTTTTAATTTAGCGACGCAATAACTGCGTCGCAATTATTTTAAATAAAATTAATTTTTATAAAGTATAAATATGAGAAAAAATAATTATGATGCAACACAGTGCGTCGCAATATTTTTAAAAATTTTAATTATATTAAATAACGACACATTAGCGACGCAATAAATCAAAAAATTAGAAAAATAATTTTTAATTTAGCGATGCAATAATTACATCGCAATTATTTTAAATAAAATAAATTTTTATAAAATATAATTATGAAAAAAAATATTATGATGCAATTCAGTGCGTTGTAATATTTTAAAAAATTAATTATATTAAATAGCGATGCATTAGCGACACAATAAACCAAAAAATTAAAAAAATTATGTTTTAATTTAGCGATGAATTATTGCGTCGTAATTATTTTAAATAAAATTAATTTTTATAATATAATTATCATATTAAAAAATTACGATGCAATCCTTTGCGTCGCAATGTTTTTAAAAAAATTAATTATGTTAAATAGCGATCGGTCCGAGATCGGTCGTGGCCGAACGGAATCAGGGCTTGGATCGATCACAATCGTTGCCGATCGGATCGATCGCCGTGGTCCGAGATCGGTCGTGGCCGATCGAGATCAGGGCTGGGATCGATGGCAATCATCGGATCGACGCCGATCAGTCCGAGATCGATCATGGATGATCGGGATCAGGGCTTGGATCGATCGCAACCGTCGAATCGTTGCCGAACGGACCGATCACCACGGTCCAAGATCGGTCGTGGCCGATCGGGATCAGGGCTTGGATCGATCGCAACCATTGGATCGTCAGCGATCTCAGACCGATCGCAACGGTCTGGGATCATCGTGGCCGATCAGGATCAGGGCTTGGATCGATCGCAACCGTCAGATCGTCGCCGATCGGACCGATCGCCATGGTCGAGATTGGTCGTGGCTAATCGGGATCATGGCTTCGATCGATCGTAACCGTCGGATCGTCGCCGATCTTGGACGGATTGCAACGGTCCGAGATCGATCGTGGCCGATCGGGATCACGGCTTGGATCGATCGCAACCATCGGATCGTCGCCTATCGGATCGATCGTGACGGTCCGAGATCGTTCATCGCCGACCGGGATCGAACAGGGCTTGGATCGATCACAACCGTTGGATCATCGCCGATTGGACCGATCGCCACGGTCTGAGATCGGTCGTGGCCGATCGGAATCACGGCTTCGATCGATCGCAACCATCGGATCGTTGGCGATCTCGGACAGATTGCAACGGTCCGAGATCGGTCGTGGCCGATCGTGACCACGGCTTGGACCGATCGCAACCGTCAGATTGTCGCCTATCGGATCAATCGCGACAGTCCGAGATCGTTCATCACCGACCGGGATCGATCAGGGCTTCGATCGATCGCAACCGTCGGATCGTTGGCGATCTCAAACAGATTGCAACGGTCCGAGATCGGTCATGGCCGATCGTGACCAAGGCTTGGATCGATCGCAACCGTCAGATCGTCACCTATCGGATCGATCGCGACAGTCCGAGATCGTTCATCACCAATTGGGATTGATCAGGGCTTCGATCGATCGCAACCGTCGGATCGTCGCCGATTGGACCGATTGCCACGGTCCAAGATCGGTCGTGGCCGATCGGGATCATGGCTTGGATCAATCGCAACCGTCGGATTGTCAGCGATCGGATCGATCGCCACGGTCCAAGATCGGTCGTGGCTGATCGGGATCAGGGCTTGGATCGATCACCGCGGTCTGAGATCGGTCGTGGCCGATCAGGATCAGGGCTTGGATCGATCACAACCATCGGATCGACGCCGATTGGACCGATCGCCATAGTCCGAGATCGGTCGTGGACGATTGGGATCATGGCTTGGATCGATCGTAATCGTCGAATCGTCGGCGATCGGACCGATCGCCACGGTCCGAGATCGGTCGTGGCCGATCGGGATCACGGCTTGGATCGATTGCAATCGTCAGATTGTCAGCGATCTCGGACCGATCGCAACGGTCCGGGATCGGTCGTGGCCGATCGGGATTAGGGCTTGGATCGATCGTAACCATCGGATCATCAGCGATCGGACCGATTGCCACGGTCCGAGATCGGTCGTGGCCGATCGGGATCAAGGCTTGGATCGATCGCAACCGTCGATCGTCAGCGATCTCGGACCGATCGCAATGGTCCGGGATCGATCGTGGCCGATCGGGATCAGGGCTTGGATCGATTGCAACCGTCGGATCGTCGCTAATCAGACCGATCGCCATGGTCCGAGATCGGTCATGACCAATCGGGGTCACGGCTTCAATCAATCGCAACCATCGGATCATCGCCGATCTCAGACTGATTGCAATGGTCTGGGATCGGTCGTGACCGATCGGGATCATGGCTTCGATCGATCGCAACCATCAGATCATCGCCTATCGGATCGATCGGGATGGTTCGAGATCGTTCATCGCCGAACGGGATCGATCAGGGCTTGGATCGATCGCAACCGTCGGATCGTCGGCGATCAGACCGATCGCAACGGTCCGAGATCGGTCGTGGCCGATCGGGATCAGGGCTTGGATCGATCACAACCGTCGAATCGTCGCCGATCGGACCGATCGCCACGGTCCGAGATCGGTCGTGGCCGATCGGGATCAGGGCTGGGATCGATGGCAACCGTCGGATCGACACCGATCGGTCCGATCGCCACGGTCCGAGATCGATCATGGACGATCGGGATCAGGGCTTGGATCGATCGCAACCATCGGATCGTCGCCGATTGGACCGATCGCCACGGTCCTTGATCGATCGTGGCCGATCGGGATCACGGCTTGGATCGATCGCAACCGTCGGATTGTCGGAGATCGGACCGATCGCCACGGTCCGAGATCGGTCATGGCCGATCGAGATCAAGGCTTGGATCGATCGCAATCGTTGGATTGTCAGTGATCTCAGACTGATCGCAACGGTACGTTCAGGATCGGTCGTGGCCGATCGGAATTAGGGCTTGGATCGATCGCAACTGTTGGATCGTTGCAATCTCGGACCGATCGCAATGGTCCGGGATCGATCGTGGCTGATCGGGATCAGGGCTTGGATCGATCGCAACCATCAGATCATCGCCGATCGGACCGATCGCCATGGTCCGAGATCGGTCGTGGCTGATCGGGATCAGGGCTGGGATCGATGGCAACGTCGGATCGACGCCGATCGGTCCGATCGCCATGGTCCGAGATCGGTCGTGGACGATCAAGATTAGGGCTTGGATCGATCGCAACCATCGGATCGTCGCCGATTGGACCGATCGCCACGGTCCGAAATCGGTCGTGGCCATTCAGAATCATGGCTTGGATCGATCACAACCGTCGGATCGTCGGCGATCGGACCGATCGCCACGGTCCGAGATCTGTCATGGCCGATCGGGATCAGGGCTTGGATCGATCGCAACCGTTGGATCATCAGCGATCTCGGACCGATCGCAATAGTCCGGGATCGGTCGTGGTCGATCGGGATCAGGGCTTGGATCGATCGCAACCGTCGGATCATCGGCGATCGGATCGATCGCCACGGTCTGAGATCGGTCGTGGCCGATCGGGATCAGGGCTTGGATCGATCGCAACCGTCGGATCGTCCGCGATCTCGGACCGATCGCAACGGTTCGGGATCGATCATGGCCGATCGGGATCATGGCTTGGATCGATCGCAACCGTCGGATCGTCCGCGATCTCAGACCGATCGCAACGGTCAGGGATCGGTCGTGGCCGATCGGGATTAGGGCTTGGATCGATCGCAACCGTCGGATCGTCGCCGATCGGACCGATCGCCACGGTCCGAGATAAAATAATTTGTAATATTGCGACGCATTTATTGCGTCGCAATGTTTTTAAGAAGAATAATAGTAATATAAAAATTAAAAAAAATATTGCGACGCAATATGTGCGTCGTAATTATTTTTAAAAAATATAATTTTTATCAGTTATAATTATTAAAAAATATTGCGACGCATTAGCGATGCATTTTCCTAAAAAATAATTTTTTCGAAGAAAACAATTTTTAATTTTGCGATGCATGTATTGCGTCGCAATGTTTTTTAGAAAAATAAATGTAATTAAAAAATTTTAAAAAAAACATTGCGACGCATTATTTGCATCGCAATTATTTTTAGAAAATATAAATTTTATCAGTTATAAATATTTAAAAAATATTACGACGCATTTGCGATGTAATTTTCTAGAAAATAAAAATAATTTTCCTAGAGAAAATAATTTTTAATTTTGCAATACATTTATTGCGTCGCAATATTTTTAAGAAAAATAAATGTAATAAAAAAAATTAAAAAAATATTACGGCACAATATATGCGTCGCAATTATTTTTAGAAAATATAAATTTTATCAGTTATAAATATTTAAAAAATATTGCGATGCATTTGCAATGCAATTTCCTAGAAAATAAAAATAATTTTCTCAGAGAAAATAATTTTTAATATTGCGACGCACTTATTGCGTCACAATATTTTTAAGAAAAATAAATGTAATAAAAAAATTTAAAAAATATTACGACGCAATATATGCATCGTAATTATTTTTAGAAAATATAATTTTTTATAAATATTTAAAAAATATTGCGACGCATTTGCGATGCAATTTTCTGAAAAATAAAAATTATTTTCCAAGAGAAAACAATTTTTAATATTGCGATGCATTTATTGCATCGCAATGTTTTTAAGAAAAATAAATGTGATAAAAAAATTAAAAAAAATATTGTGACGCAATATATGCTTGCAATTATTTTTCAAAAAATATAATTTTTATTTGTTATAAATATTTAAAAAATATTGCGATTGCATCGCTAAGTTTTGCATAAAAAAATAAACAAGCCAAAGTAGCGATGGATTAGCGACGCATTGTTGCGTCGCTAATCCATAATAATAATGCGTCGCTAATCCATAATAATAATAAAAAAATAGCGAGTGATTAGCGACGCATATATTTCGTTGCTAATCACCACTATTTAAGGCTTGATCGGGCCGGCCCCCCCCCCGCTTCCCTCCTCTTCTTCTTCCTATTCCTACCCTAGTCGCCGCCGTCCGTCCGCTCCTCCTGCTGCCCCCATCCTCTCCTCTGGCAAAAGCTCCCCCCACTTCGGCGGCGTCCCCTCGCGACCGAGGTAAGCCCATCCTCCTTTTATTTTTTTTTAAAAAATAGGGTCCGACCACGGCCATGGCCGTAGCCATCTTCTCCGGCCACAGCCGCTGCCGTGGCCGTCCGTGGCTTGGCCACGGTGGCCAGGCCACCAAAAAAAAATTACTATTTGGGGGGGGGGGGGTTTCCCCACCCCCCCTTCGTCATCTCCGGCCACGGCTACTACCATGGCCGGTGTGGCCTGGCCACGAGGCCACCAAAAAAAAATTAACAATTTGGGGGGGGGGGGTTTCCCACCCCCCCCTTCGTCTTCTACGGCCACGGCCACGGCCGTGGCCGTCTTCTCCAGACGTGGCCAGGCCACCAAAAAAAAAATTGATAGTTGTGGGAAACAGGAGTCATAGCCTACGATATTTCTATGAAACAGAATTTCATCATGAGAGTTGCTTTGATGTGGACAATAAGTGACTTCCCAGCCTATGTAATGTTGTTTGGTTGGAGCACTACTGGACGTTTGGCATGCCCTCATTGTATGTATGATTCGGATGCATTTACATTGCAGAAGAGTGGTAAGCAATCATGGTTTGATAATCATAGGAAGTTCTTGCCCCCAAATCATCCTTACAGGCGTAACTTGATTGCCTTCCGGAAGAACAAAGCAGTCACAAAATTCACCGAACCGGTTAGGTCCGGCATGGATATATTTGATACTATAGAGCATTTGGGGTTGAGGTATGCTTGGGAACTAGATGCAGATAGAATAAATGGCCGTATATATAAAAAATATAACTAGAAGAAGTGGAGTATATTTTGGGATTTGCCTTATTGGAGCACAAATCTCATACAACTTGGATGTTATGCATATCGAGAAATTTTTTTTTGATAACATATTTAACACCGTGCTAAACATCCCGGGAAAAACAAAAGACACTGCAAAGTCAAGAGAAGAACTTAATCAGTATTGTAGAAGAGGTGATTTGAGGAGGAGTACCGACGGGACCTATCCTAAAGCCTGTTACACTCTTGACAAAAATTTACGAGAAGTTTTATGTAACTGGCTTAGAGGGTTAAAATTTCCAGATGGTTATGCCTCAAATATCGGTAGGTGTGTGGACATGCATAAGCTCAAGTTATTCGGCATGAAGAGTCACGACTGTCATATTTTCATGCAACGGTTATTGCCTATAGCTTTTCGTGAGTTGCTTCCGCAACATGTCTGGAAGGCATTGACAGAGCTCAGCTTGTTCTTCAAGGAGTTGTCTACCACAGTCATTACTTCTGCATCCATGGCAAGGCTTGAGGAGGAAATTCTAATTATTTTATGCAAGCTGGAGCGAATATTTCCTCCTAGTTTTTTTGACTCAATGGAGCATTTACCGGTTCACTTGCCATACGAAGCGAGCATAGCTGGTCCCGTGCAGTATCGCTGGATGTATCCTTTCGAGAGGTAAATATATATATCATTAAGACATATTGACATTTCAAATATTATTTCATTGCGAGAAAATTGGTTAATTTTTTGTCTCAACTTTACATATAGGTACCTTAAGAAGTTAAAAAATAATGTGCATAATAAGGCAAGGGTTGAAGGTTCTATATGCAATGCACACTTGGTCGAAGAAGTTTCAGCTTTTGCCTCGCATTACTTTGAGGGTCACGTCCACACGAGGAGCCAAAATCTTAGTCGTAACGATGACGTATGTATGGATGAAGGAGAACCTAATGACGGTAGAATATCAATTTTTAAAGGTATCGGTCGTTCATTTGGGGGGCAGAAGTCAAGAAATCTTAGCGATATGGAGTATAATGCAGCACATTATTATATCCTAATGAACTATAGAGAAGTCGATCCATATATTGAGTAAGTGTATACTTCAATGCTTAATTTGAACTTCTAATTTAAATTACAATATACCATAATATTTAATTGCTAATATCAGTTTTAATCCTTATCATCCCATAAGGATGTATTGTGATAGACAACGACAGATGAATCCCGACATCAATCAAGTTGTAATTGGACATAAGTTAGAAATAGAGTTCGCTTACTGGTTTTATGAATTTGTGAGTAGTATCACTCAATCAATTTCAGTAATGGCTTTAATTTTTCGAATTGGTTATGAATAGCTTATTAATTTATAGGTAAACGGTCCATGGTCCCCAATCGATAATATTTTCATTAAATGTCTATCGCAATGGCCATTGAAGACCGTAACAACCTCTACTGGCTATTTTGTTAATGGGTACACATTTCAGATTGAACGATTAGCAGCTTCAAGAGGCACGTAGAACTGGAGCGTGTGTGTTAAAGGAGAAAGTATTGGAGCAAATATGCAGGATTATTACGGAAAGTTAGTAGAGGTGGTTGAAGTTGAATATCCCGGTTGGCCTATGAAACGAACTGTATTATTTCATCGCGATTGGTTCGGTCCGATAGTTCCTGTGGGAAAAAGGGTTCATAACGACTACAATTTGGTTGAAGTGAACCATCGACGAAGATTGCATAAATATGACCCATTCATCCTTGCATCCCAAGCTCAGCAAGTGTTTTACTGCGGATATCCAAGTTTGCACAACGACAAGCGAGATTGGTGGGCTGTTTCTAAAATCGTCCCACGTTCAACAATCTTATTAGAGGAGAGTTTATCAAGTCAATCAGCCGAGTGCCCTGCATTTCAAGAGGATGAGATGGAAATGCATGCAATTGAGGACGACACAAGGGCTCCTGAAACATCACCTAGAGATCCAAATGGTGACGTCCAAGAAATTGCGGATGCAAATGTTCGGTTTCCTTCCGATGATAATGAAACTGAATTGCAGTCCGATACGACATCGGATTTTGAACCAACATTTCACGAAACAAATGACACCGATTAAACATAGAGGTTTTTTTAAATTCAACTTTATTGTATAAGTGGTAAATTTTTACATAGTCAATCATTAATTGTAATTTAATTGCATGAATCTTTAGTATTTTCAGTATGACGGGCATAGGTAGATCTACCGATGACATACAGAGTGAGCAGGGACGTAGCTCTGCTGCATCAGATCACATGAGCTTTGAAGATGGAGAGTTCGGATCTCCACACATCGCACAGCCTTCGATCTCTCCAGCAGTCGGTGGTGATCCTGCATTGGTATTACCATCCATCCAATCGGCACATACCTCCGAGAGTTCTTCCATCATCGGCCGTACCGTACTTCGACTTGATGCTCATGGGCTGTAAGTATATACTAATTAAAATATATGTTTATGTTTTTAAGTCAATTACTTATAAACATGCATTTTTTTAACAGATTTATTGAGCAGCATCATGTATCCAGCCACATCAGCGCCGTATTTTAAAGGCGTGCAGATCCCAGTGGCTACGATTGGCGCCATGTATCTCCAGCCACGAGAAAGTTTTATTTTTCTGAGTTTCAGGTAAACTTATTAAATATAATTTATCACTGATATAAAATTTCTTAATCTTAATAAATTCTGAAACTAACTATTTATTTTAATGCAGAAAAAGTTTACGTGGGACCCTGCCAGCCATGATGCCATTAGGGCAGCATGGGAGGCTCTTACGGGATGCCGATACTCCGACATGCTTCATCGTTGGAGGTCATTTGGCACGAGTGGCAGCAGGCCTGGCAGTCCGATGGCTGGTGCAGGAGGTCCGCATCAGCCAGCACGAACCGCCGATCCGAGAAGGGCGATCCTGGCATGGGTCTCTCCCGTCATACTTCGGGCTTCATTTCGATTCAGGAGCACAGACGCCGTATGGTAAGAAAATATAAATATTTTAATTACTAATTTAGTTATTTACAAATATTTGTATTAATATCAATTTTTTTATTGTTATAGTCTGAGCAGGAGGGCGGAGATCCTGGTGAGTTTCATCTATTCAGGGCGACACACACCAGGAGGGACGGTTCCTGGGTCGACACGCGATCATGGGAGGTTGCGGTAAGAAATTAGCTTTATGTAGTATCTGTTTAATTTCTAAAATTTTATTTCAAGAAATTTATTAACTCATTTATTGTTGATTTTATAATTCAAAGACACGAGTCGAGGAGCTTCGCTCCCATGTATCGCAGGTCGACTCCACTGATAGGGAGACGCCCGTCGAACTCTCAGCAGAGGAGAGTCGGCATATGTTTTTGGAGGCTGTTGGTGCCCAGCCGCGAGACCGCAGGGTCTATGGTCTGGGCACTAGAGCTTCTGCATAATTTTCCCATCAGGCCTCCAGCTCGCAATTTTTTGGTGATATTCCTGCCGAGCGTTTAGACGACATTCGGAGATCTATTACGGAGGAGGTTCGGCAGGACGTTCATCAGGAGGTTCGGCAGGAGGTCGAGCATGAGTTCGAGCAGCGTATGTGAGGCCGGGATCAGGAGCTTGCAGACGTGCGAGATCAGATGCGTCATTTACAGGATATGGTTAGCCGCTTGTCGCAGGGTCTCCAGCCTCCACGTGATCGCTCAGATTCTTGATGTATTTTTTTTTTCTTTTTATATGCTGTACATGAAAACTTCAAAATTTTAATATATGAATTATTTTTGAAAATTGAATGATTATTGTTTGGATCAATATGAATGAAGAATGTTTCTATCAATATTTAAATGTAACGAAATTGTATTAACTGTTTTAATTTTTAATATTTTATATTTTTTAAAAAATTAATTAGCGACTAAAATTGCATCGCTAATATTTTTAAAATATTATTATTAAATATTGCGACGCAATGACCTGGCGTCACAATAATTTAAAAAAAAATTAATAGCAACGCATTAGCAACTCAAATTGCATCGCTATTATATCTAAAATATTTTTAATAAATATTACGACGCAATGACCTTGCGTCACAATATTTTTAAAAAAAATTTCTTTGCAACACATTAGCGACTCAAATTGCATCGCTATTATATCAAAAATATTATTATTAAATATTACGATGCAACTAAATGCATCGCAATATTGCGACGCAATTGAATGCATCGCAATATTTAATAATAATTTTAAATATTAAAAATTAATTTTAAATTTAGCGATGCATTTGGATGCGTCGCATATTGCGATGCATTATTGCATCGCAGAGAGTCGCAATATTGCGACGCAATTGCGACAAATAAAGATTGCGACGGACATCTGAGCGATGCCGTCATTGCGTCGCTATTGCGTCGCAATAGCATGTTTAGCGATGCAATTGCGATGCATTTGAGCGTCGCAATATTTTTTTCCCTTGTAGTGTTTCCCTCATTTAAGGGTAATCCAAAAAGGAAGGCTAGTACCATGGACTATTTGATCCAACAGGCGTATGATAGGGATATTAGGAACGTACCATTAAGAGAAGCTACTGATAGTACCTTAGTGCATTTAACCCAATTACTTATGTACCGAAAGATTTAATAGGTCACCAAGAAGGTTGTTCATGACTACCAAAGAGGGCATTAGATCGAGTGGACTCCTAATATTTAGTTTTATTTCATAAAGCATTTTTGTTAAAAAGAAGCACCAACGAGATCCCAAGGTTCTCTCTCCCTCACGTTACTCTTGATATGGTTTAGATAAAAGAAAAATAATAATAAAATGAGGCCATTGAATGTTGACATGGTGGTTAAGGTTCAAGTTTTTGAATCTATCTCAGATTCGAATGGTGGGGTGTTTTTCTCGCATCACTCTAAAAAAAAATCTCTTTTGGCTAGTGGATGGATGTGCAATTTTTCTTGGAGTCGAGTCTTCCTCAATTTTCATGAAGTCTTTCACAATTCTTGGAGGGGCGATGGTCTTTCGCGCGGATTTCTTAGACGTGCGATGAGTCCACACGCGATAAAGTCTTTCATGCGCACATGAGTCCATCCTCGATAAGGTCTTCTGCGAGATGGTGTTGAAGGGCTCAATTCGGGATGGACACAAAAAAGGGGATAAGAAATTAAAATTTAAAATTAGCATATTATCTCCTCAATGATTTATTTTATTATATCATGTTATATGATTTGTTTTGTATTAAAACATGCCTTCTGAGCCTCTATGCCTACGGAGTTTTGCATAGACTGACCCAAAGGAATAACGAGCTACAACCAGACGTATTCTAATTAACAAAAATTTTTATTAAATGATAATTTTAAAATTGCATTAAATAGATGCTTGGTATGCTATTGCTCCTGTTATGTATATTAGATTTTATATGCTATGCATGAACAAAATTATATTTAGTGGTAGTGTGAAAAAGCATAATGCAAATCCTTTTAGGATTTGATTGATCAATTGGTGTCTAGAAAAGTGTTTTGGAAGGTAAAGAGATCGTGGTTTCTTAATTGATTTTGATTGATCTGGCCAATTAAATTGATGTCTAAGGAAAGCAATGGGAGGACCCCCACCTCTCTCCCATTGGCTTGACCAATTTGATTGATTCAGACCTTGATTTGAAAATGCTATGTTGATTAAGATCACTACTTAATGCATTCCTTCATGCTAAAATAAATTGGTTAATTTGTATGCATATAATAAAGTTCGAATGTCATGTGATCAATATGATTTTCATTAATTGAGGATTAGCCAAAGCATCTTTAATTACTCAAAATTATATATTGGGTTGCAAAGATCACATAAAGTTGGTGACATTAATGATAATTAATTATATTTAATGCAATAAATCTTATTCCATGGAAATTTTTATTATATTTATATAATTAATTAGGATAGGATAACAAATTATTTTCTTAATTACCCATAGAAATTAAGAAAGAAATATAATTTGTTAGTCACATCATTAAGTTAATAAATCTATTTAAGTATAATAACTTAGCCCTTAGGTAGCTATTATATGTTATTGATTTATATTATTGAATGCTTACATTGGTAAGATATGACATTAAGTTGTATGCCTTAAATTTAGTTATATGAACATGATTGTTTATTTTATGTAGTTATTTGCTTGTTAATATTTTGATATGAAATATGATGTTCTCAATTTAAGTGGTGACAATTACAAAGTATGAAGGAAAGAATTCTTCTTCAGTTAGGGTGCATGGACATTGACTATGCTATCAGGAAGGATGAACCATATTCGATTACATCTACTAGCACTCAGGCTGAGATTGCTACGTATGAACGATAGGACCGATCTAATCACCTCAATATGATGTTCATACGTACTAAGATTTATGCTAGCGTACATGGTTCAATTCCTAAGTGCAAAAATGTCAAGGAACTTTGAAGGCTATTGATGCACGGTTTAAGTCTTCAGATAAGGCCCTGGCTAGCACGCTAATGTTAAAGTTATCATCAATGAATCTTACTACTATTGGATGTGTGCGTGAGCACATCATGAAGATGAGGGATATTATAGCCAGCTAAAATCCTTAGAAGTTGTTGATATGTCAGAATCTTTCTTAGTGCACTTTATTCCGAATTCACTTTCACAACAATATATAGTTCCTTCAAAATATCTTACAATATATATAAGGATAAATGGTCAATTAATGAACTTTTGATCATGTGTGTTCAAGAGAAAGGGAGGTTGATTCTTGAAATGAAAGAAAGTGCACATTTAGCTACTTAGAGAAAGACTAAAGCTGCTAAAGCCAAACACAAAGGAAAGGATAAAATATCCATCCATACAGAAATCAAGAAGGAATCCAAGTGCTACTTTTGCAAAAAAAGGGCATATAAAGAAGGATTGCCTCGAATTCAAGGCTTGGCTTGATAAAAAGGGTACTCAAACCTCATTCATATGTTATGAATCCAATTTAATTTTTTGTCATAACAAATGATGGATTGATTTTGGTTTTACAATCCATGTTTTAAATACCTTGCATGGTTTTCTAAATCAAAGAAAACTAGTGAAAAGTGAACAAAACATCTATTCAGAAAATAAGATGAGTTCACATGTGGAAGCAATTGGGATGTGCATACTTGTTTTAAATTCTAATTTTGTTTTAGATTTGAAAAAGACTTTTTAGATTCTAAGTTTTTCAGAAATTTGATTTTAGTGTTAAGACTTGTACTCTCAGGATATTTCTTTTATTTTAATAAAAGCTATGTTGATTTATTTTATAAATCTAAGCTTATTGGGAGTGATACATTGTCTGACAATCTTTTTTAAATTATTTTAAAAATAATACCTCTTATAATGTGATGCATGCTCAAACTAACACAGACATGAAAAGATGTGTTGTGAATAAAAATTTTTCTATTTTGTGGCATCAAAGATTAGGTCACATATTCATTGAGAGAATTAAAAGATTAGTAAAAGATAAAGTACTTGATACTCTTGATTTTACTGATTTTGGTACTTGTGTGACTGCATTAAAAAAAAAAAAGCAAACCAATAAGTCTAAGAAAGATGCCAAGAGAGTTTAGAAATATTGAAAATCATATATACAGATATTTGTAATCCAGATATGGACTCGTATGGTCAGAAATACTTCATCTCATTTATTAATGACTATTCACGATATATGTATCTCTACTTGCTTCAAAATAAGAACGAAGCATTAGATGCCTTTAAGGTGTTCAAAGCAGAAGTAGAGAAACAATGCGACAAGCAAATTAAGATCGTGAGATCAGATAGAGGTAAAGAATATTATGGTAGATAAACTGAGGATGGATAGGCACCTAATCCGTTTGCTCAGTTTCTTAAGGAAAATAGAATTATTGTGTAATACACCATGCTGAGGTCTCCAGACAAAAATGGTATAGCTGAAAGAAGAAATCGAACACTATTGGACATGACAAGAAGCATGATTGGTAGCTCCATGCTACCTAAATCCTTGTAAACCGAAGCTCTTAAAATGACCATGTATATATTAAACTGAGTTTCAACCAAGACTGTTTCTAAAACACCATTTGAGTTATTAAAGGTTAAAAACCAAATTTGCGACATATACGTGTTTGGGGATGCCCATTTGAAGTAAGAGTTTATAATCTATAAGAAAGAAAATTGGACCCAAGAAAATTATAGGATATGCTGAGAAGTGCAAGGATTATAGATTTTATTGTCCATCTCACAATACTAGGATTATGGAATCAAAAATGCAATTTTTTTTTAAGAATGGCTTGATCAGTGGGTGTGATCAATCTCAATATTTGGCTTTTTCTGAGAAAGAACATTCAGGTATTCTAGCTTTCACTTCAAGTGAAAAATTGATTGTCATTCATAGTGCCCCTCAAGCTTAAATAAGTACTCGATAATCAGTCATTGAGATTCCATAAGCCGCTGATAATAATAATCTAGAAGATTCTGTTGTTCAGTAACAATCAATTGTACAAGATACTCCTCAGGAGGTCATTGACGCAACATTAAGAAGATCAATTTAAATAAAGAAATCAGTCATTCCTAGTGTGTGTATTTACAAAAATTTGACTATAATATTGGAGCTAAAAATGATCCTAAAATATTTTCACAAGCCATAAGTTCTAAGAAATCAAATGTATGGTATAATGCCATAAAAGGATGAGATGGATTCAATGACATCTAATTGAGTCTGGGATCTCATTGAGTTGTATGATGGTGTAAAAGCCATTAGATGTAAATGGTCTTTAAAATAAAGAAAGACTCACAAGGCAACACTGAGAGATATAAAGTAAGGCTCGTTGCCAAAGGGTTCATTCAGAGGGAAGAAATCGACTACACAGAGATATTT
The DNA here is from genome assembly GCA_900491605.1 of Calamus simplicifolius. Lineage (NCBI taxonomy): Eukaryota > Viridiplantae > Streptophyta > Magnoliopsida > Arecales > Arecaceae > Calamus > Calamus simplicifolius. The sequence continues at coordinate 628,337 of UESW01001632.1, forward strand.
TTTCCTATATCCAAAAAGATTCTCTCTAAATAATTATGGTATTGGTAGCTCATTTTAATTTTGAGTTATATCAAATGGATGTGAAAACTGTATTCCTTAATGGAGATTTAGAGGAAGATGTTTATATGAAACAACATGAAGGATTTTTCTCTAGCGATGGTGAGCATTTGGTTTACAAGCTTAACAAATCCATATATGGATTGAAACAATCCTCACGTCAGTGGTATTTAAAATATCATAATATGATCTCTTTTTTTTTTTAAAAAGAATATCATGAATCAATGTATATACCAAAGGTTAGTAAAAGCAACATTTATTTCTTAGTCTTATATGTGAATGATATTTTACTTGCAATCAATGATAAAAGGGTTGCTACATGAGGTAAAATAATTTCTCTTCAAGAATTTTGACATGAAAGATATGAGTAAGGCATCTTATATCATTAGCATTAAGATTTATAAGGAAAGATCTCAAGGCTTTTAGGATTGTCTCAAGAAATTTATATCAATAAAGTCTTGAAGAGATTTCAAATGAAAGATTATTCACCAAGTGTTACACCCATAGTGAAGGGTACAAGTTCACTTTGAACCAGTGCCCTAAAAATGAACATGAACGGAAACAGATGCACAATATTCTATATGCTTCAGCTGTTGGAAGCCTAATATATGCTCAGATTTGCATAAGACCTGACATTACATTTGCAGTAGAAATATTGAGAAAAGATATCAAAGTAATCCAGGTTTAGACCACTGGAGAGCTGCTAAAAACGTCATAAGTTATCTTCAAGGGACCAATGACTACATGCTCATGTATAGACGAACTGATCATTTAGAGGTAAAGGGTTACTCAGATTTGAATTTTGCTAGCTGCGTTGATTCTCGAAAATCAACATCAAGATTTATATTTATATTAGCCGATGGAGCAATATCATGGATGAGTGCAAAATAGACTTTGACTGTTACCTCTACTATGGAAACAGATTTTGTTGCAATTATTTTGAGGCTACATCGCACGGTGTATGATTGAAGAGTTTCATCTCAGGGCTTAGAATTGTTGATTCTATTAATAGGCTACTTAAATTATACTGTGATAATTCAGCAGCTGTATTTTTGACTAAAAATTACAAGAGAGGTAGTCAAAGTAAGCACATCGACATTAAGTATTTAGCCATAAGAGAACGAGTTAAAAAAAATATAGTGGTCATAGAATATGTTAGCACTGAATTGATGATAGCTGATCCTTTAACTAAAGGCATGCCAATTAAAATTTTAAGGATCATGTGGTACGAATAAAAATTGGTCCTATGATGTAATTTACTTGCATGGATGACTACTTGTACAATGAAACTCTTATTTAAGTTATTTATTTATTTCTCATTCGGGTGTACATATTTTTGACTTTTAAGAAATGATAAAAAATTTCTTTTAGACTCTGAATAAACATAGGGTTTATTCATTAAGTTAAGTTATCACATTTGGAATAGTGGTAAAGGAATTGAATGTATTGTAATACATGAAAGATAATACTCAATTATAGAGGACCTATCGCCATAATTCATGTATTTAATTTTTTGCTTAGTATTGAGGACTATGGATTAAAATAAAATATGTAAACCAAGTAAAAGAATATAGTATCTCGTAGGTGATGGTCATATTTTATGTTATTTTATCTAGCAATCACTTGCAAATAACTCCATCCTCTTGGAGATAACTCTCAATAATATTTATCCATTAATTAATTAAGTGATAAATATATCTTTTTTGAAAAATTAAAAATGATTACTTTGATGGGAATAGACAGTGGAAGGGAGTTAAAATTTTTTTTCTATAAGTAGAGATTCCTTCTGAAGGTTTTTTACATCATCATCATACGTGAGAAAACCATACGGAAGCCAGAGAGATTGGGTCTCTCATCAAGAGCAAATTCTAAGGACACCATTGTTGTGCGATTACTCATTGATTGGAAGCACTCAATCAAGATCCAGATCCTCTGGAGATAGATCACAAACAAATTCATTGGCTGAAGGTAATACATTAATCCTGTTATTATTTTTTAAATTAATCTATACAATATACCTGCAATCTAACAAAGTTACTGTCTTAAAAAATACCAGCTCCCTACACGTAGAATACTAGTTTATTCAACTGGCTACTTCTTCATGAATTGCAAGTAGATGGCCTTGTATGTGTCCCATAAATTGAAAAAGACATTAGCATACACACTAGTCTTATAATTCTTGCCAGACTGTCTAACCAAGTGCAATTCACTTGGTGTGAATATATGATTTTGCTATCACCTAAACCTCACCCATAGATCACATGCAGATTATCAGATGTTCTAATTTTGGCGAGCAGTAATCAGATATTTAGCGAGTTTGAGTTTGATGTGCCGCGCGCGCGCGGGGGTGTAAAGTACAGCAAACAATATTTTATATGGGCAAAATCCATTGAGGTGATCAAATGAAATAAGAGAAATAAAGAATACGCACATTGTTGGCCTGGGTGCTAATTAATGCGTCCACTCGGAATCCGAAGAGTCCCATAAGTGGGGGACTCTTCGGAATAGGAGCAGACTCTTCGGAAGATAAGCCTCGGGCTTATCCATCTGTGTGAGCCCTCTTTAAAATGTGAGACCAAAGGTGTCTTCTGAGAGAGAAGTCTTCGGAGAGGAAAGGTGTTCTGAGAGAAGACACAAAGGCTCTTCCTCCTCTTTCCTACGGCACCGCGGCTTTGGGGTGTGGATGCATTGAGGACTCTGGTAGCCCTCGACGGCCGACGATCTCGTTTCCGCTGCTGCCAATATTGAGGTATGTCCTTTATCTTTGGTACCTTCAACGGTACCTTCAATTGGTATCAGAGCGAGTTTGGTCGTCACCATACTTTGAATGGTGGCCGATGTGAGGAAGGCGGAGGAGCTGGCAACGATGGTTGCGCGCCGCCTATCTCCTAAGCCTTTGATTTCACAGCTGCCGCTCTACGATTCTGCAACACAAAAAAAAAGGATAAAAAGCACTGCTTGCATGTTTTTCGGAGAACAGGCGTCCAAACCTCTCGCGCTGAGTTACGAGATTTAATGAATCAAAGGTTTTCCATTCCTTCCTTCGATGGAAAGAAAGGATTGAGAGATTTAATTAATCAAATTCATTTTGTCCTTCCAAGAGTATCGTTTTTCCTCCCATTAAAGAATCCGAAAGGCCATCCACTTTTTAACGTGCAGACTGCTTTCATTTTTTTCCAAGAACTTTTGGTCTCGCGGCCAAGGGAGCTGCAGCGCACACACACAGAGAACAATAAATATGCAGAAAAATCAAACCAAAGCCAGCTAGACGCAAATCCGACCCATTCTGGCCCCACCTACCTGCCGTGGATGGGCCCAGCTTACAGCTTAGTAATTGTGATGCACTAAGTTAATCTTCATTAAAGAATGTAACATCACCCAGCTGCCACGAATGGGACTCTCCCTTGTCCCTGAGAGTCTATATGCACCCCAATTGCAGTTTTTTATGCACAGTTACAATCATATTTATTTCCGATAAATATTTCTGTATGCATAATTTATTTATGCTTAGTGTATAAATTTATTTATGCCTAGTGTATAAATGTGTTTTATGCATTTTTTTTGGCATAATATACTAATTTATGCATTAGGGGTGTTTGTCTTCTGCATGTATATTTATGCTTGGTGCATAAAGAATATATATGTTGTTTTTTAGTTGACATGCGGATTTGTTCCAAAATTTAAAAAGTGGATTACATAGATATGTTCTATGGAAACTTATCAGATTCTGTGTTCCATCTTATTGAATGAGTGATGATTATGAGCATAGCGAAATTTTCGATCTCATTCATAAGATAGAACATTTGAAATCTGATTTTTTTCCTCACTAACAGTAACATATGTGCCTGATGTCCATACCTTGCTTGACCAACAGAGAGTGATGGCCTCCAAATCTGTTATTGCTGATCTCAACAAAGGTGAGAAGCTAGATGGACAAAACTATGACATGTGGCATAGGAAAATCCAATACCTGCTGAATGACTTAGAAGTCTTGGAAACCCTGACAACTTGTATGACACCACCAGCGCCTGGCACTACTGAGCAACATCGCCTTGATCGGGAAGCCTATGACAATTGGGTCAAGAAAGATCGTTGTGCACGCTTTACTATGTTGAGCAGCATGCACAATGATCTTATTGGCAATTTTGAGCATTGCCAGACTGCTCAGGATATGTGGAACCAGCTCAAGATAAGGTTTGGTCAAACTTCGGCGACAAGGCTACGTGCCTTGAACCTTAGATTCATTCAGTATGTCAAGGATCCCGATCATTCCATGTCGACCCACCTTCGTGTGATGGGAAACATGATTAGGGATATGAAGGCTGCTGGAGTTGAACTTACTGATGAGCAACAGGTCCTAGCAGTGATTCGTTCACTACCTGACCCTCAGTGGAGTCAGATGAAGCTCTTGATGACTCATAGTGAGCACATCAAGACTTTTGAGGATATTGCTCGTCACCTTGAGCTAGAGGCTGATCGAATTGAGACTTCCCTTCCTTCGGCCTATGTGGTTACTGATGGGTCTTCGAGGCCCAAGAACAAACAGAAGGTAAAGGCACGTAACAGAAGTGCTCAGGGATATAAAGGGAAAAATGTGGCCAAACCTAAGAGAGGACGTCGAGGGGGCAAGAGAGATGTGACAAAGATTAAGTGCTACAACTGTGGAGCAAAAGGCCACTTTGCTCGTGATTGCACTGAGCCAAAGAAGGTAAGCTCCATATTAAGCTCTCTCTATGTTTGTTCATATGCATTAGTTGCTGACACTCTCCCCGATTGGATTGTAGATTCGGGAGCGAACAAACATATAGTGCGAGATCGAGCTGGGTTTGTGGATTTTCACCGGATACCTGTCAATACCCAGTTTGTCATGCTTGGGAATGGTCTGCGTGAGCAGGTTTTGGGAGTAGGAGCATATCGTGTTACGCTTCGTGGTGGACATGTGTTGATCCTACATGACGTTTTGTATGTTCCAACTATCCGGTGTAATCTTTGTTCTGTTCTTGCCCTGTTGACACTTGGTTACACTTTTAATTTTTCTGGTGACTGTATGTCAGTCTATCTTGATGGTGTTTTATCTTTTTGTGGATATTTGTCACAAGGTTTCTTTAGACTGGATGTTGAAATGAGTGCTTATTATCCCTCTTTCTCTTGTGCTTCTATTCCTGCCAATGATAGTTTTCTGTGGCATGCCCGACTTGGTCATGTGGGCCAAGATCGGATGGAAAGAATGGCTAAAGCTGGGCTATTGGGCCCTCTTACCAAGATAAGTCTACCTGTGTGTGAGTCTTGTCTAGCAGGAAAGGCAACAAGAAAGCCTTTTGGTAAGGCTTCTAGGGCCTCTCATCCATTAGAGCTAGTTCACTCTGATATCTGTGGACCCATGAGTGTCAAGGCGCGACATGGCGCTTCCTATTTCCTCACATTTATAGATGATTTTTCGCGATTCGGGTATGTATACCTGATTTCCCACCGCTATGAAGCGCTGAATTGTTTCAGACGATTTTTAGCTGAGGTAGAAAATCAAAAGGAGAGGTCTTTGAAGACTCTCCGGACTGATAGAGGTCGCGAATATCTATCTGAGCAATTCCAGCGGCTCTGTGAGGAAAAGGGGATACGCAGGCAGCTTACCATTCCTGGGACACCGCAACAGAATGGTGTTGCCGAGCGTCGCAACAGGACTTTACTAGACATGGTTAGGTCGATGATGGCGCAAGCAAATCTTCCGATTAGTTTCTGGGGCGATGCGTTGTTGACTGCTGCCTACATCCTTAACCGTGTACCTAGTAAAACGGTATCCTCCACTCCATATGAGCTATGGCATAGCATGCGACCCTCTGTGGATCATTTGCGCCCTTGGGGCTCAGCAGGATTTGTTCACAATGCCTCCCATAAGTTGGGAAAGCTGGGTCCTAAAGCCAGCAAAAAGGTGTTCATCCGGTACCCTGAGAATTCGAAGGGTTACGTGATGTATGGAGCACATCCTGATGGAGGGTTGACTGAAGTGGAGTCCAGAGACGTGGATTTTCTAGAGAATGAATTCCCGAGTATTGGTGAAATTAAAAAGGACCTGTCCCTGTATGAGTTACAGGAGGACCTTCCCACTATCTCTGGCGAGGGAGGAGATTTTCCACCTATCTCAGAGATCGCCACAGATAGTGGGAATGCTAGGCCCAGTGGGAGTGTCGCACCAGACATAAGGAGCGCACAAGCTGAGCCTAGTAGGAGCTCACCTATGAGGGTTGATGCACCATCTGAGAGCGGTCTTCAGGGTCCAGATCCACAGTTACGGAGAAGCAAACGTGGTCATATTCCACGACGATTTTTTGAAATCGAAGGGAATGTGTTTCTCTGCACTCCGTTGGATCCAGATGAGCCTGCTTCTGTTGAAGAGGCGCTCGATTCACCTGCTCATAGTGAGTGGCAAGCTGCTATGGAAGACGAGATGGTATCGATGGCCAAGAATCATGTGTGGGACTTGGTAGACCTTCCGCCTGGGCGCAAATCTATAGGAAATAAGTGGGTTCTTAAGATTAAGCGTAAGGCTGATGGGTCAATTGATAAGTACAAGGCTCGTCTAGTGGCAAAGGGCTATACCCAGATGGAGGGTATAGATTTTGAGGAGACATTTTCTCCTGTGGTGAGATTTGCCTCCATTCGCCTGATCCTAGCTATTGTAGCCCATTTAGATTTGGAGCTACAACAAATGGATGTTAAAACAGCGTTTCTTAATGGATGCTTGGATGAAGAGATCTATATGGATCAACCCTTGGGCTTTGTGACCAAAGGACAGGAGGGCAAAGTGTGCCGCCTTAGAAGATCCATATATGGTCTCAAGCAGTCATCTAGGCAATGGTACCTCAAGTTTCATGAAGCCATTACATCGATTGGCTTAGATATGATTGAGGAAGACCACTGTGTATACATTAAGAAATCAGAAGATGGGATTCTGATCTTGGCGTTGTATGTAGATGATATCCTAATTGCTGGGAGTTCTATTGGTGTGATCAATGCCACTAAGGAGTGGCTGTCCTCTGTCTTTGAGATGAAGGATATGGGTGAGGCGATTTTTGTGCTGGGAGTGAGGATCCTAAGGAATCGTGCTAAGAGGTTTCTTGGTTTGTCACAAGAAACGTATATTGAGAAAGTCTTAGAACGATTCCGAATGCACTATTCTAAACCCGTTGATACCCCAATAGAGAAGGGCTGTACTTTAAGCATCGATCAGTGCCCTAAAACTGATGAGGAGAGGGAAAAGATGAGCAGGATCCCCTATGCTAGTGCAGTAGGGAGCTTGATGTACGCTATGTTGTGTACTCGCCCTGACATTTGCTTTGCAGTCGGCTTGGTTATCCGATATCAAAGTAATCCAGGACTTGCTCATTGGGTTGCAGTTAAAAGGATTTTTCGTTACCTTCGTGGTACTGCCAATCTCACCCTATGCTATCAGGGTGGAGATTTGAGATTAAAGGGTTTTTGTGACTCTGATTGGGCTGGTGATAGAGATGAGCGTAGATCTACCACCGGATATGTGTTTATTTTTGGAGGTGGAGCTGTCACTTGGTGCAGTAAGAAACAAAGTTGTACCGCCCTGTCCACCATGGAAGCCGAATATATTGCTTGTTCGGCTGCTGTCCAGGAGGCTATATGGCTAAGGAGGTTCTTGAGGCGATTTGAGATATCTGCTACTCCACATGAGGCTATTCAGATCAGTTCTGACAGTATGGCAGCATTACAATATGCTAAGGATCCTAAGTACCATGGAAGGACCAAGCATATTGACATCAGATATCACTTCATTAGAGACATGGTCAAGCAAGGAGAAGTTATCCTACAGCATATCTCCACCGGCAGGATGCTGGCTGACCCTCTGACAAGCCTATTCCTAGGGATGTGTTCCAGGCTCATGTGAGGGGTCTAGGTCTGTATAGAGTGTGACAGACTGTGATATGTTTCAGACTTATATAGGAGTTTGTGTCTGTTTTTTGTCAGACAGGGATTGTATGGACATCAATGACTATGTGTTAAAGTTTATGAAATGTTTATTTTCATTATTATGATGAGTTCATATTTATAGGCACATATGTGTATAAATGTCACAGGCTTAGATCAGCCCACTCACACGGGTGATCGCCCTGACACTTTGTAGTGGGCAGGATGAGACTAATGTAGCCATTATAGATGCTTGAGTAGCAATGCATGAGTTGCAGAATGCATAAGTTGCAAAATGGGCTACATATATTATAACTGAATAGATTATAATAATAGTTGCCTCAGTATGGACTGAGATGAGACTCAGGAGAGTCGAGTACGGTGAACAATGCATATATGATGTATGCATTTTGATATGTCAACTAAATCGTACTAAGCCTGTTGTAGCCGAACTAGGAGCATTAGTGAGTGCTCGAGTCAAGCAACTTTGTGATGCTTGGACTTGTGTTCGTACGGTGTTTGAGTATGACATGGCCCATTGAGTGGGAGCTCCACCGTAACATGTATTATGTTACATGCTTAAGACGACCTTGTAAGGAGTAACGTGATATATACCCTCTCCGTTACTGTGTGAGCCTTACAACTATGTTGTATCCTTGGACTTGAACCTATATCATGAAGTTGGAGTTCAGGTTGACTTCCTTAGCCTTGTCCTCCAGGGTCATGGAATTGATACGGCCACATGAGACAATCCTAGGAAGTCAACTGGATAAAGATGGACTGGTATGAGTGTTCAAGGAAGATTATTCGTGACCACATCTTATGTTTGTGATCCATTGCCCGGGCAATCATGTGTATGAGTTGCATATGATTATGGATACTAACATTATGACTTTGTGTTTTTCAAGTACTGCTCAGAGTAGATCTCTTGAGGGATTGAGAGTACTTGATCAGGTGTGATCGAATTATCTAGGACACAGACGGGATTGGATTATATTCTAGTTCACTGCGTTAGTTATTTATTAACTTAATGCAGTTTATCCACTATGTGTCACTGTGTGAGTTTCGTCGGGTCGCACACCCCACCGCATTGCATGTTGAGAGAAAAGAGTTATTATGTTCCTTTGTGGACGAGTGGGAGATTGTTGGCCTGGGTGCTAATTAATGCGTCCACTCGGAATCCGAAGAGTCCCATAAGTGGGGGACTCTTCGGAATAGGAGCAGACTCTTCGGAAGATAAGCCTCGGGCTTATCCGTCTGTGAGCCCTCTTTAAAATGTGAGACCGAAGGTGTCTTCTGAGAGAGAAGTCTTCGGAGAGGAAAGGTGTTCTGAGAGAAAGACACAAAGGCTCTGCCTCCTCTTTCCTACGGCACCGCGGCTTTGGGGTGTGGATGCATTGAGGACTTGGTAGCCCTCGATGGCCGACGATCCCGTTTCCGCTGCTGTTTCCGCTGCTGCCAATATTGAGGTATGTACTTTATCTTTGGCACCTTCAACGGTACCTTCACACATGTTCATGACCGGCATGACAAGACTGAAGAGCAGCTGATGCCGGTCCATGTCTTCCTGAATGGTGGGCATCAACTTCCTCTCCCCAGCCGAAGTCCCAGAGCTACCACACCAATCATCACCATCTTTTTTTTATCATCACCACTACTAATAATAATAATACGACACCAATTAAATTCATCAACAACAACTAACTACTAACCTGGTGAGGAACTCCGAGATAGGGTGAGCAGAGAGAATAGCCGACCGGTCACCGTTGGCGATCCTCTGGATCTCCGGCTGCAGGTCCTCGTAAGTCACCACCGGAAGTTTTGCCTTGAACGTGCCCCGATCTGTTGCTCCCCCTAGTTATACCTCTGCAGGTACTCCGTCCGGACGTTCCGGCACAGAATCTCTACTAGCACCTTCTCCTGCACCCTATCCGTGTTCGCCGTCATCTCCTCTATAAACTGAAGCTTCTTCGCATCGTTCTCGCACGCCGCCGGACCCAGCGGTGTCGAAATGGTCGTCTCCACAACCATGGCTAAAAAACTATAGATTAAAACTAGAAGGAGAATTTTAGAGTGAGAAAGGGAAGAAGGATGAGAGCGGGATGGAGAGAGGGGTGTTCTCGTTTCTCAAGTGGAGGGCTATTTATAGAATGGGGTCTGGGGCATTGCCTAAGAGAGAGGAGGGTAAGGTAGGGCCCAGGGAGAGACGGAGGGCCGGGGGGATGGAGCCATGCACGTAGGGGACGGGGGTATCGTCGTCGGTGTTGGGCTGGGAGGAGGGCAGAGGGTGGCCCGGCATGGCGTCGGAGGCCCGGTTCGAGCCCGACACATGGGCCTGGGGTGTCGGACACGTAGGAAAGAGCCAGGTCGAAGGCTGTCGTGGCGTGCGTCATGGTGACAGGTGGCAGGTTGGGTAGGGTTGGGGTGGTGACCCACGATGACGATTGTCTGCCGGCGGCGCAGGCAACGGCCGTTGCTTGACGTGCCCTTGGGCGGACGGGGGGAAGATTATATTGATGTCTCTACTCTCCTCAGCCGTCAGGAAAATCCCTGCATTTTTATGATCGTAGTCTTGGTAGTTTAACACAAAATGTTTCCCCAAAGATACCTGCTGTCACCGCTCAGGCGGTGACCTGATGGTCAGAGTCATTTTCACGCTATCAGGAGGTCTCAGGTTTGATCGGAATGACATCGCGATCGACTCGAATAATTTTAAGATTTAGCCTTGGAGCCTGAAACTCCGGTGTTGGAGGAGCTAAGGTCTGTCTAACTTCCCTGTACTGACTGCCAACATAATTTTAAGGTTTAGCCTTGGAGCCTGAAACTCCGGTGTTGGAGGGGGTTGGAGGGGCTAAGGTCTGTCTAACTTCCCTGTACTGACTGCCAGCACCTGAGTGGGGCCAGGTTGACCAACTCGCCTTCGGACGGGAAATGGCTGCGTAAATCTAGCGCTGTGCATGGAACATACCCTGACGGAAAACGGGGCCGCATGGGACCTAGCTACGGGTCGGCAATTGCCCTCCTTCTCCTTTTTGTAACCAAAAAAAAAAAAAATACCTGCTGTCATATTGAAAGTTGACAGGAAGCTTTAGTTAGGTTACAATTTAGGAGCTGTTTTTTAAACCAGTATTTTTGACACCGATTCTTACCGATTCAGAAAGTAGGGTTAAAATTAAAAAAATCATTTCAAATGATAACATTATTTTAAATAATATTTTTAATATTTTTTATATCATCATCTAAGCAAATGAAAGAATCAAGTTATGGCGCTTCTTAAAACTTCTTCGTGTGAAAAAAAAGTTTTGAATGGAAGTGAAAATGTGAAAAATAAAAATAAAAAAAAAGCTTTATAAAAGTGTTATTGACGCTTTTATAAATAAAAGCGCTACTTCACTTGAAGTAGTATTTTTTTTTTGACTGCCATGGTAGTCATGAAAAATATCATTTAGCATTTTTCACTTTAATCCATTTTTTACAAATTTTTTCTCTTCCATTGCAATATTGTAAAATCGATTTCATTTAAGACCGATTTTAAAAAAAATGCTGCAATTTAGCCTAAATGACACCAATTTTAAAATAAACTCTACAATTTAACCTAAATAACATCGATTTTAAAAAGAACTCTGCAATTTAGCCTAACAGCTTTTTTTAATCAAAAAAATTTAGTGCCGAGCAAATTAAGGTTTTTATTTTTTATTTATTCCATGCGTTTCTCGTGCTGGAAGGTGAGAATGGGCGGCTTTCGATCATAGTTGTCAGAATCAGATCGAATCGATCGGTTGGACCGGTTAAATCGGGACCCGAAGGTCAAGCCGGTCTGGTTTTAATATAAAACCGAATGTGTAAATGATCCAGAATAACCCGGTCAACCCATCCGGTTCACCCATGAATCGATCAATCCAATCCGAATTGGTTTGGATCACGGGTTTTATTATCATGTTAACCTTAAATTTTTTTATTAAAAATTAATTTTATTAATATAAATATATTTTTATATTAATATAATTGATCAATGGTTGAATCAGTGATCCAACGGTTAAATCAGTGACTCGATGACTCAAGCCTTTGACCGGATCAATGTTCGGGCCGGGTCTGACATGGAATGGAGTGACCGAAAAGCAGGGGAGAGGGAAAAGGCTTGTACGTATAAGATATGGTTTTCAATGGAAATCGAGTATAATGTTAGCTGGCATATGACATGGACCGAGATAAGGTGGGTACTGGGTAATGCGTGAGTTCTTGAAGTGCGAGATGGGGAAAATAGGTTCCTTTTATGTGTTGCCTGATCACAAGTTACAGTCAACCTCAAATAAATCTTTATAATTAATTGTTTAATGATACATGGCAATTGATTGGTATTACTGAACCAACTCGACTATATACTTAACTCTTTGATGCAAAATTTTCCTTTAAATTGATTAATACGGCTACATGACCCGTGTGGCACAAAAGACATCCTAATATTCTACGGTATTGTTTAGAGTCTGATGCATAGAGCTATACTATAACTTAAATTATAGGCCTAATTGATATATATTCAACCTTTAGTGACCTTGATTTTAACATTTAGCTCCTGTTGATCATATACTTAACATCCGATTTATAATGTCAAATTTCTTTAAATTTTTATTTTTCACTGCACAGTAACTATATTTAGAAAACAATAACTATATTCAATGAAAAAATGCCTTTGAAAAGACTAAACATTATATGATTTATCACAAAAGAGCTAAATATTAAAGTTTTATCCACTAAAGAATTGAACATCAACTTATCCTAAAGAACCAAAGAGGTTTCAACCATAGAATGGATGCCATGCCGCCATTTTAACTGCAGATAATTATAGGATTTTAGGTTGAACTTGTCACTAACTTACGGCTCAATATACAACACTACAATTCTTTTACAAGCTTTCAAATGATGGTGTTATAGTGTGCTACAAATCAACTTGCAGCTGAGTTATAGCTAACCAAAAGCCTTTACAAGTAATTAAGCTAGATTGCTTAACTATTTTTCTATTAGGTATATATGATGGCTAGTTTTAAATTTTTTAGATGATCTTGAACAACTCTAGAATTCTTTAGATCCATTTTTTTTCTTATTTTTAGATTTGGATAAGTATTATGAACACATCTATTTTCATCTATTGATGAATTGAAGGGATATGTTTTTTACAACATGGGCTACTAGAGCATTCTATTTTATGTCTCGTGCTAACATTATTTTTTTTCCACAAAATTCCTATTACTCCTTATCTAATTGAGGTATGAAATACGATGCTAACAATATATGAAAGTTCTACTTTATCAGATAAAAATGATTCACATAATGGTACAACATTTGGCCTTCAAAATAAACCAAGTCAAGTTGTTTGCTTGATGATCCATGATCACATTGAATTTCATGGAGGTAAGAAACCATGTTATGCCATCAAACTAGATCAATCAAAGATGCATGAAAATTCTAGGCAGTAGAGGCAGAGTCATAAGCTCCATAAATTATGCTAAGTTAATGCAAAATTTGTTTGGAGCTTCGAGCTGACGTGCTGTTGGTATATGTACACGATGACATGAAGTTAATTGCAAATAGAGAAGCCTGTCAACATTGTAAAGCTGGTGAAATGTTAAAAAAAAGGAAAAACAACTATTTTCTTAGAAAAATAGGAAAATCAAGAAATTACTAATATAAGAGTTACGGGCATGATTAATTCACGATTAAGTTAATGTATATTGTATTTACATAAAATTAATTTTATCTAGAGCCTTTAAAGGAGCAATAAGTATAAAAGCTAGTCCACTTTCATAAGAAAGTTTACCACTCGTAAGGGCTAGCTAGAATCAGCAAGCTTGTCCTCAAGGCTTATTTAGTAGGATGTATATTGGGTGACAAATTCTTCTGAGTTCTTGGGTCATGAAATCTCAATGAAACCAAGTGACTCTTTGACAAATTCTCTTAAGTTTTTACCAATTAAATTATATTGGACTGTATGTACCAAACTATCCGATACAAGGCATACCAAATTGTATTAGTGCTGAATGGATATAATCATCATTTGAAATAGTACAAGACTCGTATTATTCCAAATCGCTCCATACTACTTAAAACTAATTTGTATTAACCTCATATTAATCTCAAACAATATCAAACTACTCTATACTGTGTCAAACCATTTGATTCAACTCGATACAAAGCAGTTTATAGGTTAAGACATCTTGGTTTATTTGGGTAATACATCATCAATTTAGTACGAAATGATCAGTACATCATCGGTTTAATAACATATGTTTCATTTTAAACTATACTAGTTCAGTACCAAAATAGTGCTGATTTTTAATACAATAAATCTTATTAACAATAAAGACTCGAGGTTGATGAAAGAATTTAAGAAAGAAAATAAAGTTTAATTATATCGATCAACTATGTAACTTTAATTTAGTGCACTGACACAAACTCTTTACTAAGGGATCTTGGTTGTATGTATTTCTATCAAAAGAAAAGTAGAAAAAAATTGTCACTCCATGACTTCATATCAAGCTCACACTGCTGTTAAGATAACATGCGGCAACCATAGGCCAAATGGACAATTTTTCTGTGTTGGCTACTAAAAAGTCTTGTTGCCCATCCTGATCATGTCATGCACCAAACCTTTGCATCAATGTTATAAATTAATCAACCATAACGTACTAGGATTGGTATCTAGTTATTATTAGGCGGAATCCTCAGCTCCTAGGGAAGGATGACCTATCTCTTGTCCTTTTGATGTCTTCAGTGCGATGAAATTGATTTGTTTTCAAAGGAGCAGGTACTAAGAACACAACAAACAAACCACTAGAGCAAGAAACGAGACGTGGACAGAAAATATAAAGGCATCTATATATGGTCACCAAAATATATAGAAATTTTAGGATGGTCCAAACAGGTTAGGCATGGTGTCATTTGTTAAGCCCTAGTTGTTATCCACCTACTACGTTGAAAACCGTTCAAAATTTCAATAGAAAAGACAACTAGAATCCAAACTGTGAATCCACAGTTCATACAGTATATCTTCGTTCTATAGGAGTTTTAGGACGGCAAGGAAGAGCAAAGACTCCGAGGTTCTAATCTTTCTCACGCTAGACACTCAAATCGACGTTGCATTAAATTTATAACCCGAATGGCAGAGAAGTGCGAACCATATTGTATAAAATACGATGGGAATGATAGAGATGTGTGAACGACATGCCATTCGTTGGATAAATATATGGCAAACTAACAACGCAGCGGTATACCCATCCATTTGCAGTGCCCAGAGACACGAAATTATCTGCAAAGTATAAACTCATTTGTGCAAGGTCTACAAAAATGAAAATAAGTAGAATGATTGAAGTCCAAAGTCTGTTAGAGTGCTTTCTTCGCCAAATGTTGCATGCATGACCTTGTTTATTAGCCACTAAGTCATCAGCTCTCTAACTACAGTTCAAACATATATGTAATATACCATCAGCGTATTTTCGTCATTCTTAGCTTCTTTTGCTTTTGGTTTCATTGCACTGACCGGTAACAAATTAGCCCATTTGAAAAAAACATACTGATATCAGCTACTTGTGCACCCATGTCCAAGTTTTGCTCCATGTCTCAGCGGTTAACCCGTGCTTCTATTGTCTTAAACAATTAGGTAGTGTTTAAAATAAGAAATAAGAGAGGATATCAATTTGAAATAGAAAAAAAAGAGGGGATATCCCTAAATAGAAAAAAAGAGGGGATATCCAGGAAGAGGGGAGGGGATATCCCCTTTTAGTTTCAAAAGCATAACTATAAAGGATAGCTAGGAATAAAGTTAACTATGGTTAACTATGGGATATCCCCTCAATTTATTCCCTAGAAAATGTAGGAATAGCTGGTTATCCCTTCAAAAAAGAGTAAAAAAAAGTTATCCTATGGATTTACCTTTTTGCATTTGATATGATCAATGGGATAGCCAAGGGATATCCTTAGGGATAGTCAAAGAATAAACTCTATCTTGTACACTTATCCATGGATAATATTTTTTCTATCAAGCACTACCTTAATTGCTTAAGACATAGCTATAAAGGATAGCTGGGAATAAAGTTAACCAAAGGGATAATCCATGGTTAACCATGAGTTATCCCCTCAATTTAGTCCCTAAAAAATGCAGGAATAGCTGGTTATCCCTTCAAATAAGAGTAAAAAAAAGTTATTTTATGGATTTACCTTTTTGCATTTGATATGATCAATGGGATAACTAAGGATATCCCTAGGGATAACAAGAGGATAAACTCTATCCCGTACACTTATCCATGGATAATATTTTTTCTATCAAATACTACCTAAGAACTCAAACTCCAAGCTGTATTGAAAATCTTGTTCGTATTTGAAAAGATTTGGCATATATGCTACATCCTCAAGGAGAGAAGAGCAGAAAGCCAACCAGTCGCCAGCCATGCATGTTCTTGATCATTTTGTGATGCTTTGCTTGCTTTGAAATCTGATGTTCACCTAGTTGGCGAGAATAAAGTTTTTAGTCCTAATTAGGGATCCATTACTATGAGAACATGATTATGGAAACTTCTTCCATCACACCAAAAACGCCTCGCTTTGTTTAGCCCAATCCCCCAAGGACAAAAACAGACAAAATGTTGCGTGGAAACCGGATTAAAGTGCTCTCTCTTCCAAGTCCATAAAAGTAAAGTCCTAACCGAAACGCTAGTGCACGCAAGGGACGCACGTTGGGTCCATAGAGTCATGTGATGTGTCCGGATACCCATGCAAAATTTAAAAGAGGAAGAGGAGAGTACAAAGTCTAAAAGAACAGGCGCCCATGGACCTCGTTCGCCATTCTTAATTCACCTCAAGCTATTGTCAAAGGATATACCTTTCCTTGTCTCACTCTCTTTCGTTACTGACAGGCTTTTATATATATATATATATTGGCCAATATTTAATTGTCTAGAAGTACTGCAACAACATTGTCTGAGTTAATGAGTCATACTGCACTGATCACTTGGGGTTCCCCATGCCGAAAGGAAATTTGAAGAAGATAGTTTGAATGAGGAAGTGCTGGAAGAAGCTCCATTATTATCGTTCCCACTTGGATTCGAATCACGCGTGGGATTTCATGTGAAGAGTGAGACAACGTCTGAGTCGATTGAGAAATGGTGATTGGAAAAGGAAAAGGGAAAGATTTGGGCTAAAAGAAAAGTTGGTTAAAATGGACATGCGAGCCCAGTAGGATAACCAACAAGCTTGAAGTAGTGACCGAGATGATTCTTTTGCTCGAAATCTATCCAGATATGATATCGTTCTCCATGGATGTGTGGTTCCTGCTGCACTAGATATGAGCCCAACTACCTTTTGAAACTAGAAGAAGTTTGAAGACGCCAAGTTAGCTCTACTTTATTTTCTTAGAAAGATTCGAAACTGTAGTTTGTTGAAAGTTAAGGTGATCGATTGTCAGAGGATGCTGAAAAGTGAGGCACCATTATATATTCTAATAAGACCACTTGGCTATGTAAATGGTCTGCAATTGAACCTATTATTGTGTTGAAACTAAACTTGATTATTGAAATTGCTGCATAGGAAGTTGTTATTGCTGCATAGGAAGTTGATATTATTTAATTACTGCATAGAAAATTGCTGTTATTTAATTGCATAGAAAATTACTGTTATTTAATTGCATAGGAAGTTGCTATTCTGAATTTAGTATTGTGGAAGACCAAGAGTCATTTTGTAATTATAAAAGGCCATGTATCCCTTCACGTTTCAGTATGAAAAAATAGAAAGAAACCAGAAATTTGCCCAAAAGAAAATATCTTCTCCTCTTCCAACAAATTTGGTATCAGAGCCACAAAAGATCCATGGCCTCCATGAACTTTGTTCTATCCCAAATACCCAAACTCACCAAAGACAACTATGACAACTGGAGTATCCAAATAAAGGCTTTGCTTGGATCCCTTGATGTTTGGGATCTTGTAGAAGATGGCTACATGGAGCCGACCGAAGGTGAAGCAATGCTTACACAAGAGCAAAGAAAGCAACATAAGGAATCAAAAAAGAAAGACAAGAAGGCTCTCTACACACTATACCAAAGTGTAGATGAAGGCACATTCGAGATTATCGCTGGAGCTGCAACATCAAAGGAGGCATGGGACTTATTGCATAAGGCACATAAAGGAGCAGAAAAGGTGAAAAAGATTCGGCTACAATCTTTGAGGTCTGAATTTGAATCTTTCAAAATGATAACTGGGGAGTCAATTTCTAATTATTTTTCAAGATTGATGTCTATAGTCAATCAATTGAAAAGAAATGGTGAAGAAATTACTAATGTTCGAATCATGGAGAAAATTTTGCGCTCTTTAGATGCAAAATTTGACTTCATTATTGTAGCCATTGAAGAATCAAAGGAATTAGAAGAGATGACCATAGAGCAACTCATGGGCTCTTTACAAGCACATGAGCAAAAGCTGTCTAAAAGGATGGAGGAGAAACCCATCGAGCAAGTACTTCAAACAAATCTTACACTACAAGAAAAAGGTGATCTTAAAGGTCAAACAAGTTTCCATGGTCGAGGCCGTGGAAGAAGAGGAAGAGGTGAAAGATTTCATCAAGATCAACCTCAAAGAAGTCAAGGAGACATAAGAGACCACCATGCCCGAGGTCGTGGTAGAGGAAGATTTTTAATCCTAGAGGAAGAGGAAGGTATGGACAACAAGCACTACAATGTTTTATTTGCAAAAAATATGGGCACTATGCTAAAGATTGTTGGTACAAAGATAATGTTAATTATGTTGATGAGAAAATTCATTTTACAAAAGAACAAGAAGAAGAAGTAACTCTACTTTTGGCCTACAATAACATTACTGGTGATATCAAAAGAAGTACTTGGTATCTAGACACAGGTGCTAGCAATCATATGTGTGGGATAAAGGACATGTTTTTTAAGATGGATGAAAGCTTCAAAGGCTCGGTGACTTTTGGAGACTTCTCTAAAAGGCCAGTTGAAGGGAAAGGTAAAATCCTTATCAAGCTTCAAAATGGCACTCAAAATTTTATTTCAGATGTCTATTATGTTCCAGATATTAAAAATAACATTCTTAGTTTGGGCCAATTGCTTGAAAAAGGCTATGACATTCACATGAAAGAATTGGGTCTTTCTATCAGAGACAACAACAATACTCTTATTGCACATGTTCCTATGTCAAAAAATAGAATGTTTGAGCTAAGTTTGCATGTTGATGGCTCCTCTTGTATGTTAACACAAAGTCTTGATGACTCTACTCTATGGCATCTTAGATATGGACATTTAAACTTTGATGGATTAAAACTTTTGTCTAGCAAGAATATGGTGACAGGAATGCCTTGGCTGAAAATGTCTAAGGAAAAATGTGAAACTCGCATAGTTGGAAAGCAACAAAGGAGAACCTTCATTTCAGGAAGATCAAGAAGAGCAACAAAACCATTGGAATTGATACATTCAGATGTTTGTGGCCCAATCAAACCAACAACTATGGGAGGTAATGAATATTATCTTTCCTTCACTGATGATTATTCTGGAAAGACATGGGTTTATTTATTAAAAAAAAAGAGTGAAGTGTTTCAGAAATTTAAGGAATTTAAGTTGCTTGTTGAAAAACAAAGTGGTTTTCAAATTAAAGCTTTGAGATCGGATCGTGGTGGTGAGTATTTATCCAAAGAGTTTTCAAATTTTTTCAAAGCACAAGGAATTTTTCATCAGGTTACTATGCCTTATTCACCTCAGCAAAATGGAGTTTCAGAAAGAAAAAATCGAACTATTTTAAATATGGTTCGATGTATGTTGAAAGATAAAAATATGCCTAAAGAATTTTGGGGAGAAGCAGTTGCTTGTGCAGTTTATTTGTTGAACAGATTTCCATCAAAAAGGCTTCACAATATGACACCTGAGCAAGCATGGAGTTCATACAAGCCTAAGGTTGATCATCTTTGCATTTTTGGAAGTGTTGCTTATGTCAAAGTGCCTGATGAGAAAAGGATCAAACTTGATGACAAAGGAGAAAAGTGTATTCTTTTAGGATATGCTGAAAATTCAAGTGGCTATAAGTTGTATAATCCTATTACAAAGAAGTGATTTTTTCAAGAGATGTTGAATTTGATGAAAAGCAAATGTGGAGCTGGCAAGATAACAATAAAATGCAAGAAAATAATGAAGAAGAAGAGTCACAACATCAAGAAGAAATTTCATCAACTCCACAACAAAGTCCAAGACATTCATCTCCACAAGAAAGTTCCAGTGGCTCATCCTCAAATAGAGCACACAAAACTCGGAGTGTGCAAGAATTGCTTGACGTCACAAGGCATCTTGATGCTAATGATTATACTATGTTTTATCTTTTTGCAGGTTATGATCCAATTGAGTTTTATGAAGCAAATAAAGAAGAAAAATGGAGAAATGGCATGCATGAAGAAATTTCATCAATAGAGAAAAATGACACTTGGGAACTCACAAATCTTTCCCAAGGTCATCAAGCCATTGGAGTCAAATGGGTGTATAAAACAAAAACAAATGCAAGTGGAGAAATAGAAAAATACAAAGCCCGCTTGGTAGTAAAAGGCTACAAACAACAATATGGCATTGACTATGATGAAGTTTTCTCTCCTGTTGCTCGAATGGAAACGGTACGCCTTCTCATTTCCTTAGCAGCACAAATGAAATGGAAAATTTTTCAAATGGATGTGAAATCAGCCTTTTTGAATGGATATTTGAATGAAGAAGTCTATGTAGAACAACCTTTGGGTTTCATTCAAAAAGGACAAGAAGACAAAGTCTACAAACTCAAACGAGCTCTTTATGGATTGAAACAGGCTCCACGAGCTTGGAATACAAGGATTGACAAGTATTTTGCTGAAAATGGTTTTCAAAAACGCCTTCTTGAACATTCTCTTTATATGAAGTCTAATCATGTTGGTGATGTTCTATTTGTTTGTCTATATGTGGATGATTTGATATTCATAGGAAGTAATCTTGCAATGATTGAAGTTTTCAAGACATCAATGATCAAAGAATTTGAAATGACAGATTTTGGCTTAATGTCTTATTTTTTGGGTATTGAAGTAAATCAATCAGATGAAGGCATATTTATTTCACAAAGCAAATATGCAAAGAAAATTTTGGAGAAATTCAAGATGAAGAATTGCAATTCAAGCACCACTCCAATTGAATACAATACTAAATTAAGTAAAGATGGAGAAGGAGATCTTGTCAATCCAACATATTATAAAAGTTTGGTTGGAAGCTTAAGATATCTTACAAATACAAGGCCAGATATTGCTTATAGTGTTGGAGTTATAAGTCGTTACATGGAGAAGCCAAGAATGGATCATTTAATTGTTGCAAAAAGAATCCTTCGATATATCAAAGGTACACAAGATTATGGTATTTTCTATTCATCTACTAATCCAGTAAAATTAGTTGGTTTTTGTGATAGCAATTGGACAGGAGATATTGATGATAGAAAAAGTACTAGTGGATTTGCCTTTTATATTGGAAGTGGAGCATTTACATGGTCTTCAAAGAAACAACAAATTGTTACACTTTCATCATGTGAAGCAGAGTATGTTGCTACAGCAAATTGTGTTTGTCATGCACTTTGGCTTCAAAGACTACTACAAGAAATGAAGATTTCACATGAAGAGCCAACCAACATTTTTGTTGATAATAAATCTGCTATACAACTTGCAAAAAATCCAGTTTTCCATGATCGAAGTAAGCATATTGATACAAGATTTCACTTCATTCGAGATTGTATCAAAAATCAAGAAGTACAACTTCTCCACATTTCAACAAAGATCAAGTAGCTGATATCTTCACAAAAGCCCTCAAGGAAGAAGAGTTCAAGAAGTTGAGAAGCATGCTTGGAGTCATGAAGACTCAAGTTTAAAGAGGGGTGTTGGAAACTAAACTTGATTATTAGAAATTGCTGCATAGGAAGTTGTTATTGCTGCATAGGAAGTTGATATTATTTAATTATTGCATAAGAAATTGCTGTTATTTAATTGCATAGAAAATTACTGTTATTTAATTGCATAGGAAGTTGCTATTCTGAATTTAGTATTGTGGAAGACCAAGAGTCATTTTGTAATTATAAAAGGCCATGTATCCCTTCACGTTTCAGTATGAAAAAATAGAAAGAAACCAGAAATTTGCCCAAAAGAAAATATCTTCTCCTCTTCCAACATATTGCACCATTAGAACACTAACACATTATCGTTTAGACTATCCCATTGTTTTATTGATTACTTTGAGGTATCAAAATTTGAGTTCAAGGATAATGGTTTAATTTTGAGGCCAAAAATAAACAAATAAATAAATTCACACGGTGAACTTGACCGGCCAGGCTAAGTTATTTTTAGTGATATATTATGATAACATAATGTTGTCCACATAGGTACAAAAGCTATATATGTTATTATATATGGACACTATATATTTTAAAGTGTATTGCATGAAAATCAGGAATATTTTGCCAGAGACATTCACACATGCTATGCACATCAGGTACTTAGCAATGCCAATACAAATTTTTAAAACAATCAGAGTCTTCAGGTAGGTTCATTAAAGTATGGCAACATAAAAGTATGTCATTGGACAAATAACATTGCTCTTTTGCAAAGTTTTCCACTTCTCATTGATATATATAGCTATCATAGGCTAGAATGTATCCACGTATTCTTCTATCATTAGAAAAGAGGCTACTATTTGTTTGAGTAAAGATCATGGGGTTTCCTCTAGACAAATAAAAATGTAAAGAGCATGAAAGGCATAATATCTTGCACAGATTTGCATAGAGTGATGCAAATTTTCTTTGTTCAATGATCTCTGGATCATATGTAGCACCGCCTCCTTTGGGGAAAGAAAATGTTGAGCATAGAAGATAGGTGCTTAGATTTTGAAAACTTAGGGTGACACAAAATTATCAAGGATTAATTGAAGAACTTTTAAGTGCGCACGAGAAGAGATTTTGTCCCATTTTCAATATAATAAGAACTCTTTTAAGCAATTTTTTTTTCATAGAAATCAAAGAGGCTGCATAAAAGATCGGCAGGCTTTGAAAGCTAGGACAATTAATGTGGTAGTGAAAGCTTTTCTTTGAGAAAATTTTAACATTGCAATAGAAATATTAAAACACCAGGTGTTTCTGGTAATTTATTATTTCTATGAAACTGTTTTTAATATTCTAATTTAATGTCTTATACATAATTAAGAAATTATGAGTTATAAGGTTCTTTGTGGATATCGTTCATAATTTATCATTTGCCTGTGGCTTTCTAAATGAGAAACGTGGGCAAGTAAGAGCCAAAGGCACACGGACCAATTAGCAACGTATAATGAATAGGATTAGCATAATGTAGTGTCACGCTTCAGATCCTATATTGGATCTAGAGGTGGCAACCCGCCGCATGCCGGGCATGCAAGGCATCCCGAAATATAACATTTAATACAAGAAGGGGTAATAATTATATTTCGTCCAATTTAAATGGTTCTTAATACAAACCATAATCATATGTTTTAGACTACATGCCAAAATACATAACTCAATGGGGTTACAACAAAGTACTGGATCTAAGCCACTCTGATAGCTGCTTCAACTACCCCATATCCCCATCTTCAGTTCTGTGGCTCTGAAAAACATTGTGAGATTTAAATGAGCTCACACTCAATAAGTAAGCCAACTATAATGTAATTTAATCACTTCATGCTTTTATAAACTAAATTTTTCCACAATAAATATCTGCCAAGCTCCCATATTTCAGATACATTTACCATGTTATCAAAACATGCATCATATGCTCAAAATAAATTTTGGAAGCAATTGCCATATATAGTATATCAAGAATATACATTTCAGGATAAAACCACTGTAAATAGCATGTAAAAAATGTATTTTTATACCAATGTCCCACGGCCACACACTATGTACACAGAACACCCCCCTCGGTGTAACACCCCCCTCGGGTGTATCCTCCCTAAATATCCCCTAGGAGTCAGGGTCCTGGAACCAGTGTCATGCACTCACATCCTGCCATATCCGGCTACAACACACCCCAAGAGTGTGTTCTCCATATACCCCCCTATGGAGATGGGTCCCGGTGCCATGTGGCATAATATTGCCATATCCTGTCACAGCACACCTCCTGGGTGTGTGTGCTCCATATACCCCCCTATGGAGTTGGGTCCCGGTGCCAAGTGAGTCATGCAACATATCACATCATACCATATCATAGCGGACCATAGTGGGACATATCATCATATACACAAAGTATCATTTGCTAAATAGCATGTATCGTTGCAAAAATGCAATCCATATACTTTTCATAAAAACATGTCACATACATGTATATTTATAAAACCTTTAACAATTTCAAAGTCATGCCAATTGATCAGTTGTCCACATAGATACCCAATTATTTATAAAATATAATAAATAATAAACTAATCATAGCAAAGGCTCATTTACAAATAATAATACCAATCCATTTTCTTATTTTTTAAATAATGCAATATATAATAATATAACATTTAAATACATAATTTTTCATATTTTAATAATTTATGAAAATTATGATAAATGACTTACTTACCTCCTGGCGCTAATCCAAAGATGTAATTCGGCTATTTAAGCACCTGGGTACCTACAGCATCAATTTCCCAATTTTTAGTCCCCAAAAGTAGCATATCAAAATAGCTTTTAGCTCTACCCAATTTTAATCCCGGGGCCAACTTGGGGCTTGAATATCTCCCAATACATAAGCCCAAATGGGAAAATAAAAATACCCCCAGAAACTAGAATCAACACTGATCCGGGGTATACTTTTATTTTTCCATTTTTGGCCCAATACAGGGTTCAAATCGTGGCCCAAAAATGGCTCGCGAAACGGCCCAATAGGGCCCAAAATGGGGGAACGGCCCGAACCGGCCCGCTCCCCCTACCCCCCCCCTCCCCTGTTTCGTCGAAACAGGGGAAGCATGTGCCGGCGGCCGGGGCCGCCGCCGGCCACTTCCCGGAGGGGCCCGGCCACCGCCGACCGGCCCGGAGCCGGCCGCCGCCGTGGCCGAGCTCCTCCCCTCTCTCTCTTCCTCTATTTCTCTCTCTCTCCCGTTGCCCGCCGCGGCTCTACCCATGCCGGTGGCACGGCCGGCCACACGGCCGGCCGGACCTCCACCGGACGCTGCCCCGGCGCCGGTGGAGGCCGCCGACAGCAGCCCGGGCCCGGCGAGCCGGCGGGCACTCCGCCGGGCCCGAACCAAGCCGCGGAGCGGCTTGGTTCCAAAGGGAGGGCCGCCGGCGGCCCTCCAATGTCCCACTCCGGCCGCCTCGAGCGGCCGGACCTCCCCTCCCCCTCCTCCGGCCGCCTCGAGCGGCCGGGCATGGTAACGGGAGGAATTCCTCCCGTTCCCTCTCTGTCACTCTCTGCCGAAACAGTGGAAAAGGGGGAACCTTACCTGGATTGATGGAGGTGGGTGGAGGGGAAGGCTCCCTCCTCCCTCCCCATTTATAGCAGCGTGGGGAGGCCTCCCTGCTTGAGAGAAGAGGGCGCCGCCCACTTTGACCGGCGGTGCTGGGGAGCCGCCCGCGTGCGGTACGGCTGCCGCCTCCCCTCCTCCAGAAGAAGACGGATCCTCACATGGTGAGGATCCGGGGCTCACATTCTCCCCTCCTTATAAAAATTTCGGCCTCGAAATTGGTGTACTTCATATAACATTTAGAATCCAAAGCTTTGATCATAAGAATTATTATCTTTTATTTATATACTAGATACAAATAGGTATGGATATTTCTTTTTCACTTCCTCCTCCAGCTCCCAAGTAGCCTCCCTCTCAGAATGGTTACTCCACTGAACCTTGACATAGGGAATGCTACGCCGTCTTAAGACTTGGTCCTTGCGGTCCACAATACGCACAGGATGCTCTTCATATGTCAGATCATTCCTTAACTGCATGGGCTCAAACTGTATCACATGGCTGGGGTCAGAAATGTACTTTCTCAACATAGATACATGAAATACATTGTGTACCCCAGAGAGCACTGGAGGTAATGCCAGGCTATAAGCCACCTCCCCTACTTTACTCAGAATCTCAAATGGCCCAATGTATCGTGGACTCAATTTACCTTTAATCCCAAATCTCATCACATTTTTGGTTGGTGATATCTTCAGAAAGACATGGTCTCCAACCTGAAATTCTAGCTCCCTTCTTCTCACATCTGCATAGCTCTTCTGTCGGCTCTGAGCTGTGCGGAGTCGTTCCTTAATCAACTGCACCTTCTCTACTGTCTGCCGAATCAGTTCAGGGCCCAACAATCTTCTCTCTCCCACATCATCCCAACATAAGGGGGATCTGCATTTTCTACCATACAAGGCCTCAAATGGAGCCATCTGGATACTGGCTTGGTAACTATTATTGTAAGCAAATTCCACTAAAGATAAGTGGTTGTCCCAAGCACCGCCCAAGTCCATCACACAGGCTCGCAACATGTCCTCCAGGGTCTGTATGGTCCTCTCAGACTGCCCATCTGTCTGAGGATGAAAGGCTGTGCTGAAGTTCAATTTGGTCCCCAGAGCCCTATGAAGACTCTTCCAAAATTGGGACACAAACCTAGTATCCCGATCTGATACAATAGATACGGGGACACCATGAAGCCTCACAATTTGTTCAATATACATGTTGGCTAATCTCTCACTGGAAATCCCAACTCTGAATGGCAGGAAATGGGCTGACTTCGTCAATCTGTCTACAATGACCCACACCGCATCATTGCTCCTAGGGGTCTTAGGCAGACCAGTCACGAAGTCCATAGTGATCTTCTCCCATTTCCACTGTGGAATCATCAGAGATTGAAGAGGTCCCGCAGGCCTTTGATGTTCAGCCTTCACTTGCTGACATATTAAACATTTGGCCACATACTGAGCAATCTCTCTTTTCATTCCCTTCCACCAAAAATTTTCTTTTAGGTCTCTGTACATCTTGGTGCCTCCTGGGTGCACTGTATAGGGAGAGTAGTGGGCCTCCCTCAGAATTTCTGCTCTTAGTTCCACCGCATTTGGCACACAGAGCCTGCCATCAAATCTCAGGGATCCATCCTCCATTATAGCAAATTCATTTTGAACCCCTGACTTCACAGCTTCTTTAATCTTTTTGCAGGTCCAAGTCTTCTTTCTGGGAGGACTTGATCCTGTCTATTAGAGTGGGTTGGAGTACAAGTGCTGCCACAAGTCCATCGGACCGCTGTACTCGCAATCCAACCTCCAACTTCTCAAGGTCCCTCCAGATGTGAGGTTGAGAAGTGATCATAGAAGCTAACTCCGAGGAGGACTTCCTACTCAAGGCATCAGCTACCACATTGGCCTTCCCTGGATGATAGTGCAGGTTCAGGTCATAATCTTTTAGTAGCTCCATCCACCTCCTCTGTCTCAAATTTAACTCCTTCTGAGTGAAGATGTATTTCAGACTTTTGTGGTCTGTATACACATCACATGTCTCTCCATACAGATAATGCCGCCAAATCTTCAAGGCAAAAATCACGGCGGCCAACTCCAGGTCATGGGTAGGATAGTTTTGCTCGTATGGCTTTAACTGCCGGAGGCATAGGCTATCACCTTCTCATTTTGCATCAGAACACATCCCAATCCCTTCCGAGAAGCATCCGTGAATAGGGTGAATCCTCCAGATCCTGACGGAAGGGTAAGGACGGGGGCTGATACTAGGCGTTGCTTCAGCTCCTGAAAACTTCTCTCACACTCCTCAGTCCAATCAAACTTCGCTTGTTTTTGGGTCAAGCGAGTCAGGGGTAGAGCAATGCGAGAGAAGCCTTCCACAAATCTGCGATAATATCCAGCCAGCCCCACGAAACTTCTTATTTCAGACACATTGGAAGGCCTACACCAGTTAACAACTGCCTCAATCTTCTTTGGATCCACAGATATGCCATCTTTAGATATTATATGACCCAAGAATGATACTTGGCTCAACCAGAAGTCACACTTCTGCAACTTGGCATAAAGCTTTTTCTCCCGAAGAGTTTGCAGAACAATCTTCAGGTGGTCCACATGCTCCTCCTGGCTTTTAGAATACACCAGGATGTCATCAATGAACACCACCACAAACTGGTCCAAGTATGGCTTAAAGATTCTGTTCATCAAGTCCATGAATGCTGCCGGGGCATTAGTCAACCCAAACGGCATCACCAAGAACTCGTAGTGGCCATACCTAGTCCTGAATGCTGTCTTAAGCACATCCCCAGCCTTGACCTTGAGTTGATGGTATCCTGACCGAAGATCAATCTTCGAGAATACCCGAGCTCCTTGGAGTTGATCAAATAGATCATCAATCCTTGGCAGAGGATACTTGTTCCGCACTGTTACCCTATTGATTTCTCGGTAATCAATGCAGAGCCGAAGACTTCCATCTTTCTTTTTGACAAATAATACTGGAGCACCCCAAGGAGATACACTAGGTCTGATGAATCCCCGGTCAAGGAGCTCCTGCAATTGGCTCTTCAACTCTTTTAGCTCAGCTGGGGCCATACGGTATGGGGCCTTGGATATAGGTCCAGTGCCAGGGGCCAAATCAATAGTGAACTCAACCTCCCGATCTGGGGGTAATTCGGTCAAATCATCTGGGAATACATCAGGAAATTCCCGAGCCACTGGAATATCCTCCAACTTGACCTCATCCTGCTGAAGATCTTTGACCACAGCAAGAAACCCTTGGCTACCCTTCTTCAAATACTTCGCGGCCTGTAGTGCTGACACGAACACCGAGGCCAGATGCTCCTGACTTCCAGTAAAACTGAATTCAGGTTGATTAGGAATTTTGAAGATCACCATCTTCCTGAAACAGTCTACTGAAGCATGATAGGAGGCCAACCAGTCCATCCCAAGGATAACATCGAATGATTTTAGTGGGAGGACGATTAGATCGGCCTTCAATCTCCTATCCCCCATGTTAATCAGGCAAGATCTGCATACTGAGTCTACCCTCATAACATCACCATTTGGGAGAGCAATGCACAACTCCTGCTCTAGGGGAACGGGTGTCAAAGATTCATCCTTAGCGAGATATGTGCCAGATACAAATGAATGCGTGGCACCCGGATCTACTAAGAATTGAGCATAAGCATTGCCTACTTTAATTATACCTGGTCACAAAATTTAGTTTATCTTAGATGTCATGAGGTTTAAGATCGGCAGAGTACTTAAGTAACAGTACCTGTCACAACGGAGTTGGAGAGCATAGAGTAAAGACCCTTCCCTGGGTCCTAGGCTGCTGCTGCTGGCCTCTGCCTTGATCCGCAGGAGGCTGCTGATCCCTCCGAAGGGGACAAGTGGCCATCTTGTGACCCACCTGCCCACATATGAAGCAGGCACCAGCCGTCCCGCGGCACCACTTGCCTGGGTGGGAGTTTCCGCATTGAGGGCAACGAGTTTCCGTACTCTTCGGTCCTGAGGGGGCCTGATAAGGACCTTTCTTCTTGGCCTGTCCTGAAGACTGGCCAGAAGGAGGCCCCTTCTTCTTCCTCTGTTGCTGCTCCCACTGCTTATGGACCACACCCATATCTCTCTCAATCACCAGGGCCTTGTTCACCACAGCACTGAATGTGGAGAGTTCAAAGGCATTGACTGCTTGCATCAGTCTAGGCCTCAGTCCCTCGGTGAACTTGATATCTTGGCTCTCTCAGTGGCGGCTATGTCTGGAGCAAACCGAGCCAACCGGGTAAACTCGGCTTCATACTGCGCCACAGAGAGATTTCCTTGCTCCAGTTTGACAAACTCCGACTGCATCTGCCTCTGCACACTATTGGGGAAGTATTTGTCATAGAAGACTTCCTTAAACTCTCCCCAGGAAACAGTCCGTCCATCCATTCGCTGCTCCACAAGTAGCCACCAATCATATGCCTCCCCCTGAAGGAGGTAGGTAGCGAATCTGATTCGCTCCTCCTCTTGGCTACCATGAGCTGCAAAGGCTTTCTCCATCTCCCTCATCCATTTTTCAGCATCGGCAGGGTTAGTGGATCCACAAAAGGGAGCAGGGGCCAAGCTCTTGAACTCAGCAAAGCTCCGGCCCCCTCCCCGCCAGGGCTGGGATGGAGCCGACTGAGCAGGCTGCGGAGCGGGAGAGGCAGGCCGAGCAGGCTGGATTTGCTGAATCTGTTGCTGCATGGCTTGCATAGCCTGCGACATTCCCGCCAGAGTCTGAAGCAACTGGGCTTGAAATTGTGGTTGATCATTGTCAGCTAAATTAACGGAACCAGAGCCTCCGGAAGCTTGCTGGCCTCCCTGCTGGCCCGAGTCACCAGCCTGGGAGTTCCCAATAGGCCGCAGACTCCTAGTGCGACGTGGCATCCTTAACTCCTGCCAGAGTTAGGTCCCAGTCAATAACCTTGTAAACCACAAAATTCAGGCTTCCAAAATATATTACTTGAAATTTTTAATAAAGTTATCACCCTCCCAATGTAATCCTAATGTTCTGCCTAGTGTCATCTGGTGTTTGTCCCTAAGGTTAAACCTAGGCTCTGATACCACATAAGCTGTCACGCCCCAGACCCTATATTGGATCTAGAGGTGGCAACCCGCCGCATGCCGGGCATGCAAGGCGTCCCGAAATATAACATTTAATACAAGAAGGGGTAATAATTATATTTCGTCCAATTTAAATGGTTCTTAATACAAACCATAATCATACGTTTTAGACTACATGCCAAATACATAACTCAATGGGGTTACAACAAAGTACTGGATCTAAGTCACTCTGATAGCTGCTTCAACTACCCCATATCCCCATCTTCAGTTCTGTGGCTCTGAAAAACATTGTGAGATTTAAATGAGCTCACACTCAATAAGTAAGCCAACTATAATGTAATTTAATCACTTCATGCTTTTATAAACTAAATTTTTCCACAATAAATATCTGCCAAGCTCCCATATTTCAGATACATTTACCATGTTATCAAAACATGCATCATATGCTCAAAATAAATTTTGGAAGCAATTGCCATATATAGTATATCAAGAATATACAATTTCAGGATAAAACCACTGTAAATAGCATGTAAAAAATATTTTTATACCAATGTCCCACGGCCACACACTATGTACACAGAACACCCCCTCGGGTGTAACACCCCCCTCGGGTGTATCCTCCCTAAATATCCCCTAGGAGTCAGGGTCCTGGAACCAGTGTCATGCACTCACATCCTGCCATATCCGGCTACAACACACCCCAAGAGTGTGTTCTCCATATACCCCCCTATGGAGATGGGTCCCGGTGCCATGTGGCATAATATTGCCATATCCTGTCACAGCACACCTCCTGGGTGTGTGTGCTCCATATACCCCCCTATGGAGTTGGGTCCCGGTGCCAAGTGAGTCATGCAACATATCACATCATACCATATCATAGCGGACCATAGTGGGACATATCATCATATACACAAAGTATCATTTGCTAAATAGCATGTATCGTTGCAAAAATGCAATCCATATACTTTTCATAAAAACATGTCACATACACATGTATATTTATAAAACCTTTAACAATTTCAAAGTCATGCCAATTGATCAGTTGTCCACATAGATACCCAATTATTTATAAAATATAATAAATAATAAACTAATCATAGCAAAGGCTCATTTACAAATAATAATACCAATCCATTTTCTTATTTTTCAAATAATGCAATATATAATAATATAACATTTAAATACATAATTTTTATTTTAATAATTTATAAAAATTATGATAAATGACTTACTTACCTCCTGGCGCTAATCCAAAGATGTAATTCGGCTATTTAAGCACCTGGGTACCTACAGCATCAATTTCCCAATTTTTAGTCCCCAAAAGTAGCATATCAAAATAGCTTTTAGCTCTACCCAATTTTAATCCCGGGGCCAACTTGGGGCTTGAATATCTCCCAATACATAAGCCCAAATGGAAAAATAAAATACCCCCAGAAACTAGAATCAACACTGATCCGGGGCATACTTTTATTTTTCCATTTTTGGCCCAATACAGGGTTCAAATCGCGGCCCAAAAATGGCTCGCGAAACGGCCCAATAGGGCCCAAAATGGGGGAACGGCCCGAACCGGCCCGCTCCCCCATCCCGCCTCCCCTGTTTCGTCGAAACAGGGGAAGCATGTGCCGGCGGCCGGGGCCGCCGCCGGCCACTTCCCGGAGGGGCCCGGCCACCGCCGACCGGCCCGGAGCCGGCCGCCGCCGTGGCCGAGCTCCTTCCCCTCTCTCTCTTCCTCTATTTCTCTCTCTCTCTCCATTGCCGCCGCGGCCTCTACCCATGCCGGTGGCACGGCCGGCCATCACGGCCGGCCGGACCTCCACCGGACGCTGCCCCGGCGGTGGAGGCCGCCGACAGCAGCCCGGGCCCGGCGAGCCGGCGGGCACTCCGCCGGGCCCGAACCAAGCCGCGGAGCGGCTTGGTTCCGCGATGAAGGGAGGGCCGCCGGCGGCCCTCCGCTGTCCCACTCCGGCCGCCTCGAGCGGCCGGAGCCTCCTCCTCCTCCTCCGGCCGCCTCGAGCGGCCGGGCATGGAAACGGGAGGAATTTCTCCCGATTTCCTCTCTCTGTCACCTGTTTCTCTCTGCCGAAACAGTGGACGAAGGGGGAACCTTACCTGGCACATTGATGAAGGTGGGTGGAGGGGAAGGCTCCCTCCTCCCTCCCCATTTATAGCAGCGTGGGGAGGCCTCCACTGTGCTTGAGAGAAGAGGGTGCCGCCCTCTTTGACCAGCGGTGCTGGGGAGCCGCCCGCGTGCGGTACGGCTGCGGCACCTCTCTCTCCTTCGGTCTAAGAAGACGGATCCTCACATGGTGAGGATCCGGGGCTCACATGTAGAAACTCAATAAAGCGAAAAAGGATAGCTTAATTATAAGACACCCTTTTTCTACCTGCCAGGTTAACATCACACGAGTTCGATTCATGGCAAAGGGAGGCGTGCTTGGTTTGGAATGGTTTTGTTTGTCTGGGTTAGGTGGGTTCCAAGGACATTAAAGAGAAAAAAGTTCATAAAGTTTCAGAATGTTATTCCACATTTTATGCGGAATATCGTCATCTACCATGATAGTAATAAAAATCCTCAAATAATATTTCTTTTTAAATTCCTATTCCTATTCAAGACTAAGGAATCAACGTTTCTTTCGGTTGTAAAAATGGAATTAAGTAATGGAATTGAGGCAGGGAAGGAATCAAGAGAAGAATGGAATCTATATAATGATTCAATATCTATTTAATGGAATGCTAAAACTTTTGTGACTGTTTTTTGTAGTAAAACTAGAAGAATAAAATCAAATTTATTGCAAGCAATTTATTCTACAGCCTAAAGTATTGTCCTTGGTATCTTATGCAGGATTTAGTATTTGAATGGCTGAACAGGAAATTAAGGTTTTACATAGACCATGTTATTGCCTACGTAAGTTTATTATATTTGATAGCTACTAAACCCTATTATGTATGCAGCAAGCTTGTTATCCAGGTTTATGCATAAACCTACTCAAATTCATTATGGGTTTTAGCGCTAAGAGAGTGTTGAAATACATCCAAGGTACTATTGATTTTGGTGTTTGGTATAAGAAGAATGTTGATGCAAAATTATTGAGATTTTGTGATAGTGATTAGGCTAGATATATTGATGATATGAGAAGGACTTCAGAATATATTTGTTCATTTAGTTCGGAAGCAGTTGCTTGGGTTTCTAAGAAACAACAAATAGTGGCACAATCATCAGCTGAGGCTAAATATGTTTCAGCATTATTTGCAGCTTCATAAGCAATATGGTTAAGATGTATTTTGAAGGATATTGGTAAGAAGCAAGAAGCTACTCCAATCTTGTATGATAATAAATTAACAATTTCTATGACTAAGAATCCAGTCTATCATAACCGTACAAGATATATTGCTATCAAACATCACTTTATTAAAGATACAGTGGAGAAAAAGATTCAAATCAAATATTACAGCTCCAATGATCAAGTTACATACATTTTTATTAAAGCACTTTCAAGAGAAGTTCTAGTAGTTTAGAGAATTATTGAATATCACAACAATAAATTAAGGGGGAGTGTTAAAATTTAATTCCTTATTGTTATCTATTAGTATTTTATTAGTAAGTCTGGTAGTTTGTTGAGTCAAAGTCAAATGTAATTAGTTATGTGTGTGTAACTTATGGTTGGATAGATAAGTATGATTTCAAAGTAAAAAATTAAATTTTGATCTTTGACTTCTTTTCGCCTTTCTTCTTGAAAGAAATTTTAGGCTAAAACTACAGCCGTCATACAAGTAATTAAGCTGAATTGTTTAACTATATATCTACTTGCTATATATTATGGCTAGTTTTAAATTTTCAGGATGGTTTTGAACAACTCTAGATTTCTTTTGAGCCATTTGTTTTTTTATTTTTGAATTTGGATAAGTATTATAAATACATTATTTTCATCTATGGATGAATCAAAGGGATATGTTTTCTACAACTTGGGCTACTAGAACATTATAATTTGTCTCATGCTAATGCTTTTTTTTTAATTACAAAATTCCTATTATTCCCTATCTAATTGATGGTATCAAACATGATATTAACAAAACTATGAAAGTGTTGCTTTATCAAAGAAAGATGATTCACATAATGGTACAACATTTGATCATAAAAATAAACCAGGTCTAGTTGTTTACTTGATGCTCCATGATCACAATGAATTTCATAGAGATAAAGCAACTGTCATGCCATCAAACTGAATCAATCAAAAGATGCTTGAAAATGCGTATGGCTCGGGTAGAATTACAAGTTCCATAAAGTATGATAAGGTAATGGAAAATTTATTGAGGTGACTAGTTGTTGGTTTTTTGCACACCATGACATGAGATTAATTTGCCTCTTGAGAAGTCAATCAAACAGTGTAAAGCCACTGCAATGTTAAAACAAAAATGAAAAACAGTTATTTTTCTTTAAAAATTAGAAAAAAGGTAAGCAATTATCGATATGGGTAATGGGATATGATGAATTCATGATTAAGTTCATGTGTAATGTGTTTGCATCAAATTAGTTGATCCAGAGCCTTTAAAGGTGTAGTGAAAATGAAAATTCAACGCTAGTCGGTTTCCACGGAAAAATTTACCACTCACAAGGGTCAAAATCATCCCTCTAGTCCTTACGGCATATTAATTTGAATATGTCCAGACTTCACACTACTTGCTAGCCTGGAATCTGACACCATAGGAAACTATACAAAGCAAGTCCCCAACTGTATGATGCCTGCACAAATTATCAATATAATTGCAGACGGCCTTCGAAACATGATAGTGGGTCATTGGGAGGAGGATGGTGGCATAAACAAATAGTACGACAACTTCGTAAAATTCTCTACTTCTTACTGATATGTTTTCTCCTTAAATAATCTGAGGTTATCTCTGACAGCCACTCGAGTTGCTTTCCTATGGTTACCTTCAAAATATCGACTAATGAAGTCTAAATGTATAGCACCTTCCCTTCAACTCAACTTCATCATTAGTACCCAGTAATCTAAGAATCAGTGCAATGTTTGTTCCTACAAATGGAACTGAATAGTTTCCAAACCAAAACCCCTCCTGCTTATCATCCCAGAGATACAATAGTGCATGTAGAAATGGCCTACTCCTCTTCATGATTGGAATGTTCAACATATGGCCGAAAGGGATGGCTGGTACCATCCCCTTTTACTCATGAGACATCATATATACTTGTTTCCCAGATATAGCAATTCAAGAGGGAAGGTGAATTAAATTTTTCAAAAATTAATTAACTAGCTAGCAAGTATGTGCACTTAAATATTTTTCAAAAAGAAATCAAGTATAGTACGATGAAGATAATATACAAGCAACAAAACAAATAACACAATTAAATACAAAGGATTTATAGTGGTTCGATGCCAACCCTGCACCTACATTCACTCCCCAAAACTCCTTGGGTATTCCACTATCACCACTAGCCTACCTGGCTAGCAAACTTGTTTACAGGCATAAGCAAGCCTTACACACTAGCCGTCCGAGCTAGTCTTCTTGTTTACGGGTACAAGGAGACCTTTCACTCTAGCCTTCCGGGCTAGCACACTTGTTTACGGGCATAAGCGAGTCTTACAAGATCAAGCACAATAATATACAATAAGCTCCTAATAAATGAGAAGATAAAATAATAACATACTTAGCAACTTGAAGAGCTCAACACAAAGTAGCTTCTTTCTTTAAGTACGCCAGAGCAATGATGAAGCCTTTGATTGAAGGTTGAATGCTCTTCAAAGAGGGTTGTCCGAGCTTTAATCATCACTGCAAGAATCAAAAGTAAATGCACTTTGGTGACTTTGTAACAATGAATGCAACTCTCCAATGCACCTCTCAAAATTAAATCTTTCTTTCAAGATATTTTTTCCTCCTTTCTTTCACTGATTTTTCACTTCTTTTCACATATTTTCTCTCTATTTTTTACTCCTTTTCTCTTTCTTTTTCTGTTCAAGAATCACTAATCAACAGCTCAATATATAACCAATACAAAAAATATAGCCGTTGCATAACCATTGTGAAATAGAGAAGAGAGAGAGCAGCAACAACAACACTTGGCAAGCTTACCTAAGAATTCTGGCCATCCAAGATGAAAATCTGGTTGCCTAACTCCAGAGATTAGATGCCCAAATGAAGGGATTTGAAGCCCCAACCATGGAATTACTGGATAGAAAAATCGAAGCAAGAACAAGCCAGCAAGACATCCAATTCCCAAATGAAAATAGCATCCCAAATTATAAAATTTGAAAAAGATTTTACAGGACTAAAATTTCTTTTCATTAATATTGTTCTCTTTATAGAGTTTACAGCATATACAAATCCTACCAAACAGGAAATTAAATAACTGATTTTAGGAAGAAAATAATTTTAGAAAGAAAATAATTTCTCACAATTACTTTCCTCAAATACAAAGAATGACAACTAATTAATTAGGAGGAAATAATTTCTATCAATTACTTTCCTCAAATACAAAGACTGACAACTAAGAAAATAATTCTAACAATTACTTTCCTCAAATATAAAGATTGTCAACTAATATTTTAATTATAGCTATACAATATTATTTTCATATTAGTTTTGATTTTCCAACACTTCCCCTCAAGCTGGCTTAAAGATATCTTCCATAGTCAGCTTGCCAACTAAAAAATCGAATTGCCTTTTGTGTAGTCCTTTGGTGAAGATATCAGCCACTTATTTCTCAGTAGGAATATAAGACATACAAACTGACCCATTATCGATCTTCTCTTTGATGAAATGCTTATCTACTTCTACATGTTTTGTGCGATCATGGAGAACTGGATTGTGAGCTATTGCAACTGCTGCCTTGTTATCGCAGTACAACTTTATAGGAGATGAATCTGTCACTTTTAATTCTTTCAGTAATCTTTTTATCCATATAATCTCACAAATACCATGAGCTACAGCTCTAAATTCAGCCTCAGCACTACTCCTAGCAACCATGTTCTATTTTTTACTTTGTCATGTAACCAAGTTGCCACCTACAAATGAACAATATCCAGAAGTAGACCTACAATCTACTATGCTTTCAGCCCAGTCTGCATCAGTATAAGCTTCAACTTGCAGGTGTCCTCTTGACTTAAAAATAAGTCCTTTACCCAGCGTCCCCTTTAGATACCTTAGAATACTAATTTTTTTTGAAATTGGGTTTCAATCATTTTGTAAAACTCTTTAAAAATCCTTTCTACTTTAGATTTTTGTCGCATTAAGTACACCCAACAAAGACGTATATGATCATCTATAAAGGTTACAAACTATTGTTTCTGAAATCGTTGTCATTTTTGAAGGTCCCCAAACATCACTGTGAAAAAGATAGAATGGTTTGAATGCATGGTACGGTTTTGGAATGTAAGATTTACGTTGGCTCTTTACCAATAAACAACTTTAACATTGAAATGATAGAGGGTCAATCTTTTGAAATAACATAGGAAACACATGTTTTAAATAAAAGAAACTAGGGTGGCCTAATCTATAATGCCAAACCATTATTTGATCACGAATAGAAAGGGAACTAATACTACTTAGTCCTTGAGCTATTTATTTCTAGGTAATTCATCCTCGAAATAATAGAGACCATCGATCATCCTAGCACTACCAATCATCTTCCCTGAGCTCCGGTCCTGAAAGATACAATGGCAATCATAGAAGACAACACAACAATTAGAATCTTTAGATAATTTTCTAACAAATAAGAGATTACAAGCAAGCTTAGGAACATGGAGAACAAATTTAAGATCTATTCCCTCAGAGATTTTTATTTGGTCTTTCCCTGCAATTGGTGCGAAGTTACCATATGTTATCCTAACCTTTTTATGCCCAGGACATGATGAATAGGATTCAAACATATTTGAGGAATTGATCATGTGGTCAGATGCCCCAGAATCGATAATCCATAGAGTAGATTTAAAATGACAGGATAGAGCATAAAATTGGTTACCTGCGTGTGCCATAGAGACTCTAGGAATACCAGATGTCGAGTTGGATTTCAACAGTGCAAGGAGATGCTCCATTTGCTCCTTGGTGAAGGAGTTGGTGTCTGCCTCATTAGCAGTAGGGATGGACTTGCTAGTTTTATCTCCTATTTTTCCCTTCCAATTTGTAGGTTTTCCATGGAGTTTCCAATAGTTCTCATGGGTATGACGAGGCTTGTTACAAAAATCACACCATGCTCGAGGTTTTCATTAGGTTTGCACTGAAAAATAGAAGAAGTAGAGGCTTGTTATGGCCTCCACCCGTGGTATACAAGGTTGAACCTTCAACAACACTTCCAGGTCCCTTCTTGCCCAACATCACATTCCTCCAACTTTTTTCTCTCCTAACTTCTGAAAAAACTTCACCAATTGAAGGTAAGGGTTGCCTTCCAATAATTCTCCCCCTCACCTCATCAAACTCGACATTAAGACCAGCCAAAAACTTGAAAATCCGACTGTCCTCCATTGTCTTTTTATAATGATATGCATCCTCAGTTGATTTTCACTCATGAGTGTTGAAGAGGTCAAGGTCTTGCCAAATCCGCTTCAAGTAATGGAAGTACTCTGTGACGTTATCCTCCCCTTGTTGTATCTCATCGAGGGTTAACTCAAAAATTTGTGATTGATTCCCTAGGTCAGAATACATTTGATTTACATTCTCCCAAAGCTCTTGTGCTGTTGGTTAGCACATGTAATTAGAGCTAATGTCTTCTTTCATATAATTCACAAGCCATGTCATCACCATAGAATTCTCAGTATCCCATGTAGCATAACTTGGATCATCAATTGCAGGAGCTTTCTTTTTACCTGTCAAGTAGCCTATCTTTCCACGTCCTCTGATGTACATCTAGACTGATTGAGACCATCTTAGAAAATTATCACCATTCAAGTGAATTGTGGTGATTTGGATAGAGTGAGATTCTATGGTGGCAGTATGGATTTTTGAAGAATCAGTGGTATTAGGATTATTCAAAGAAGATTGGAGAATAGTAGTGGACTCATTTGAAGTTTCAGACAAGGTTTCAGAAAGCAGGAACAGAATGAACAAGAGAAAGAAGAAGGGTTTCGGCAAGCAATTTGTTGGCTCTGATACCAACTTGAAAAAGATTTTACGGGAATAATTTTTTTTATTAAGATTGTTCTCTTTATAGAGTTTACATCATATACAAATCCTACCAAACAAAAAATTAAATCACTAATTTTAGGGAGAAAATAATTCTAGAGAGGAAATACTCACAATTACTTTTTTCAAATATAAAGATTGACAACTAACTAATTAAGAGAATAATTCCTATCAATTACTTTTCTTAAATACAAAGATTGACAACTAACTAATTAGAAGAAAATAATTCCTAACAATTACTTTCCTCAAATACAAATATTGACAATTAATAATCTAATTTATAGCTATACAAGATTATTTTTATATTTGTTTTGATTTTTCAATAATAAACGGCAAGCCAGAGGTAAAAGTAGCATGCCAATCCATAAAATCGGCAGCCTACTTTTGAAATCCGGCAAACCAAGTGTAGAACCGGTAGCCTATTTTTTTTGAAATAGAAAATCAAGCAAAAGTGCCAGCCGAGAGACTTGAAAAACCAGCAAGCCAACATTCTGAATTAGCATTCCAACTTTTGAGCATAGAAGCCACAAGCCGTAAGCACCAAAAAATCGGCAAGCCAACATCTTAAAATGGCATTTTATCTTTTGAGCATAGGAAATCAGCCGAGAGCATCAAATATTTGGCAAGCCAACAAACCACATTGGCATGCTAATTTTTGAACATGAAGTTACCAGCCAAGAGGGTCAAGAAATTGGTAGACTAAGTTTGAATCTGGCAAGCCAATTTAGAACATGCAAAATTTTGGAAAGTCCAAACCGAAGCCATAACAAAATCGGCAAACTAATTTCAATAATCGACTACCCAAAAATAAGAGCCAGAAAGCCACACCGAAAGCCTCAAGAAACTAGCATGCTAAAACAAATTTTGGCAAGCTAAAAATAAGCATCAGGGAGAGACGTCCGAAAGGCAACAAAAATTGACAAACCCATATGGAAACCAGCAAGCCAACAAAAAGTGCCAGGGAGCTTTAGAAAATTGGCATCCCAATAGTTCAAATTTGCAAACAAAAATTTAAGAACCAGACATCCATCTGAAGGCAATAGATAATTGATAAAGATAAAATCTGGCATTGAATAAATATCCTTTAAAGATTTCTTTGGTAGACATTCAAAATATTATAGAGTTATAAATAAGAACTTATAAGATAATTGAATCCAGTTCAAGACAATACAAATATAATTAAATTTGAAAGTCATTTTGTCGAATGAACCGTTCAAACATAAAATGTATAAAAATCGTTCAATGATTATAAAATTCAAATTTATTAAAGAATAATTTAATTACTACAATCTTTTTTGTACATTACCTGTGTTACCTTTCATTTTGAATCACAATATACATTGATTTGAAGTAACATCATCTTCTTGATGACTCATCTGAAATTTATTTAACTCAATCATAAGATCATTAATATCATATTTAATTATTTTGTAATCATCAAAATTAATATGAGGTCAACAATCTCCTCATTTTTGATGATGATAAAACCATTAAGTATACAACAAAAGATAAAAAATTTTAATCATGATATTCCTTGATAACTTGAAGCATAAGACGGTGCGTGCCAAAATTTAGCGTATCATACCAAAACTCTAAATTTCATAAAATATGATTTTTAAAAGATACATTGTATAACTCCCTCTTTGATTTTGAATATATGCATTATTTTGAAATACCATGATGTATGCATTTTTATATATGCTATTTTCTTTCTTTTTAAACGTATGCTTTTCTTTTCTTTTAAAAATACCATAATATATGCTATGCTCTCCTATGAACGCTATTCTCTCTCATAAATGAATTGTATGCTATTATTTCTCCCATGATTAAATTTTCTCCTCTATGATTGAACTGTATGCTATTCTCTCCTTTTTGTCATCAATCAAAAAGAGATGAAAGAATATGCATATTTTTTCTATTTGTCTTTTCTTCAATAGTAACAAGGAGTAGCAAAAATGAAGCATAAAAAGATCAATTATTTAATAACAATCATCATTCATAATTTAGTTGATACCAATTAAAAAAAATTTAAATTTAGGATCAAAATATCACTTTTTCATATTAGAGCAAGTTAGCAGGTTCTATAGTTTGATACCAATAAGAAAAATATATTCAGATCATTGCATCATGTAAGAGTTGATACCACTTAAGACATTTAATACTCAATACATAAAACCACTTTTATACATCAAAGCACTTATCACAATAAGTCATTTAATGCTCAATACATCAAAGTGCTTAATGCATCAAAGTATCTAATTATTCAAACAAATTTATTCGCCTCCTTACTAATTAAAAACATGATGAGCTACAATGTTAACAAATACCACAAAAAAAATGTTTGATTTCATATATGCTTACATTCTTCTTCCCCTAAATATTTCAAATTTGATCTATACACAATAAAAGTTTCATGCAAGAAACAATACTAATATCATATAATCCAAGCATTTTATAAATGTATCATACTAATCTCAATACATAGGCATGCACATTTCATAAGATATTTTGCATCACTTCTATCAAGTTCTTTTCATTTCACATATAAATAATTTATTATAAGACATGATCAAGAAATGATACCACATATAAAATAGGCATTTAATGATCCAAGACACACAATAGAATCATATCAAGCAAGGAGTATACCAATCAAACTAATACCAATTGTTGCTGATCATGGGCCCATGACCCATGTCACCTGTCAAATGTACCTATACATTTAGATTTTTTCATGCTAATTTTCTTTAAGATTTTCTTGATGTACATGGATTGGCTTATGAAGATTCTCTTCTTTGATTGTTTGATTTGAAGTCCGAGAATGTAATTGAGTTCACCCATCATACTCATCTCGAACTTTCCCTGCATGAACTTAGCAAAGTCTTGGCACAAGGTATCATTAGTAGTACCGAATCTATTATCATCTATATAAATTTGCACTATCAACATATTATCATTTTCTGTTTTAATAAATAATGATGCATCAATATTTCTCTAATAAATTTATTGTTAATTAAGAACGTAATAAGTCTATCTTACCACGTCCAGGGTACTTGTTTC
The DNA here is from genome assembly GCA_900491605.1 of Calamus simplicifolius. Taxonomy (NCBI): domain Eukaryota; kingdom Viridiplantae; phylum Streptophyta; class Magnoliopsida; order Arecales; family Arecaceae; genus Calamus; species Calamus simplicifolius. The sequence continues at coordinate 671,066 of UESW01001632.1, forward strand.
AAACCATATAAAGCTTTGTTCAATTGAATACACGATTTGAAAATAAGTAATTTTTAAATCCGGATGGTTGATCAACAAACACTTGTTCAACAATATATTTATTAAGGAAAGTGCTCTTAACATCCATTTGACATAATTTAAAATTCATATAAATTATAAATAAAAGAAGTAATCTAATAGTTTTTAATATATCAAGAAGAGCATGTGTTTCATCAAAATCAATATCTTTCTTGATTATATCCTTTAACTATCAATCTTGCTTTATTTCTAATGAATTATCATACCCATCCAACTTGTTTCTAAATATCCATTTAGTTTCAATAATTGAATGATCATGTGATCTACTAACTAGTGTCCATTAACATGCATGACATTTAGGTTCTATATAAGGAACAAAAGCTAAATTGTTACATGCATTCCTAAATGATGATCTAATCTTAATATCATGAGATGGATCACTTAAAATTAACTCTTTAGGGTGATTATGGATATACCTTCATTCTCTTTCAAATTCAGCATTACCTTGGGGTTCATCATATCAATTTCTTCTTCATGTATTGCTTGTATCGCTGAGTCTTCTTTCTCTTCCAAGGTGAGCTCCTTGATTTGATCTTCTGCATCATTTAAAATCTTTCTCTTCCTTAATGGAAGATCATTAAACTCATCGAATATAACATGAATCTAAGGTCATATTCTTTCTTTCTCCTATAATCATTACAAAAAAATTTTAAAGTAATAGTTTTTAAATTCCTTTCTATGAACACTTCTAATAGATAAAACATAAAAACCTTTTTTATTTGAAATGCTTCTAAAGAATTTTGAAGTGTAGGAAAAACTTTATTTTTGTTAGCTAAGAATAAAACTCATGCAAATTGAGAAAATCATCAATAATCATAAATCCATATGCAAATGTTCTAAAAGTCTAGAAGTTGAAATCATATTTTTAGACTTGAAAGAAATTCTAGTTTGTTTTCCAAAATTTGTATGCATCACAAATCTAATCTTTTTTGAAATTTAATTTTGGTAAACCTTTAATCAAATTCTTTTTGAATGATTTAGAAAGCAAAACCATGCTGACATGAGCAAGTCTATGATGCCATAACTAGATTCATTAATTTTAGCATTTATGATAACTAGACAATCGAAACTATGGTCATTCAAATCAATAATATAAACATTTCCAAATCTATGACCAATAAATTTCATGCAATTATCAGTAAGGTTAGTAACAATGCAAAGAGATAATTCAAAATAACTTTACAACATTGGCTAATGCTAAGCAAGTTATGATTCAATCCATTTGACATAATTTAAAATTCATATAAATTATAAATAAAAGAAGTAATCTAATAGTTTTTAATCTATCAAGAAGAGCATGTGTTTCATCAAAATCAATATCTTTCTTGATTATATCCTTTAGCTATCAATCTTGCTTTATTTCTAATGAAATTATCATACCCATCCAACTTGTTTCTAAATATCCATTTAGTTTCAATAATTGGATGATCATGTGATCTACTAACTAGTGTCCATTAACATGCATGACATTTAGGTTCTATATAAGGAACAAAAGCTAAATTGTTACATGCATTCCTAAATGATGATCTAATCTTAATATCATGAGATGGATCACTTAAAATTAACTCTTTAGGGTGATTATGGACATACCTTCATTCTCTTTCAAATTCAGCATTACCTTGGGGTTCATCATATCAATTTCTTCTTCATGTATTGCTTGTATCGCTGAGTCCTCTTTCTCTTCCAAGGTGAGCTCCTTGATTTGATCTTCTGCATCATTTAAAATCTTTCTCTTCCTTGATGGAAGATCATTAAACTCATCGAATATAACATGAATCTAAGGTCATATTCTTTCTTTCTCATATAATCATTACAAAAAAATTTTAAAGTGATAGTTTTCAAATTTCTTTCTATGAACACTTCTAATAGATAAAACATAAAAACCTTTTTTATTTCAAATGCTTCTAAAGAATTTTTGAAGTTCAGGAAAAACTTTATTTTTGTTAGCTAAGAATAAAACTCATGTAAATTGAGAAAATCATCAATAATCATAAATCCATATGCAAAGGTTCTAAAAGTCTTGAAGTTGAAATCATATTTTTAGACTTGAAAGAAATTCTAGTTTGTTTTTCAAAATTTGCATGCATCACAAATCTAATCTTTTTTGACATTTAATTTTGGTAAACCTTTAATCAAATTCTTTTTGAATGATTTAGAAAGCAAAACCATGCTGACATGAGCAAGTCTATGATGCCATAACTAGATTCATTAATTTTAGCATTTATGACAACTAGACAATCGAAACTATGGTCATTCAAATCAATAATATAAACATTTCCAAATCTATGACCAATAAATTTCGTGCAACTATCAGTAAGGTTAGTAACAATGCAAAGAGATAATTCAAAATAACTTTACAACATTGGCTAATGCTAAGCAAGTTATGATTCAATCCATTTATAAGCAAGATATTATCATTACAAATAAAGGGAGTGATATCATTTTTACCAATGCCAACAATTCTACTTTGGCTATTATTTCTAAAGTGATGAATTGAGATTCATCATCCAACATGTGTCTTGAACACCTGCATCTAAAATATCAAGTCTTGCTTCTAGGTACCCAAGCTTTCTTGGGTCTTTTAGTGTTAGTGAAAATAGTTCTTTTTGGAATCCAAATTTTTTTAATAATATTGCATGCATATGACTTATGACCTTTCAAATCATATTTAAAATATGTTATATTAGAAAAATTATTTTGAGAAACAAAAATATTTTTTAAAAGCATTTGTTTCTTTAAAGGATTATATCCTAAGCCTGATTTATTAAAAACTACTTTTTGATTTCCAAAAATCATATTAAGTTTGGCTGAGCTTAAAGTAAATTTATCAACAATGGGTTTATGCTTTTCAACTTCATTAATTTTTTCAATCTTTGTTTTCTTGTTTTAAAGAGTCATTTTCTTTGAAAACCTTTTTCTTTTCCAAAATTAAGTTTCTAGCTTGTTTTTTAATTCTTTATTCTTAGAACTAAGTTTTGCAAAATCATCAATTAATTTACAAAATACACTATGCAATTCTTCAAAAATAAAATCATCTAAAATGTTAGGACTTACTTTGCCATTATCCGTCATGAAACAAAGATTGGCCTTTTCATTCTCCTCTTCTTCTTCGGAGCTTGATGTGTCACTATCGCTTTAAGTGACTATCATAGCCTTCTTCTTGAATTTATTGGGACCTTTCTTTAGATATGGACAATCTGGCTTATAATGTCCCGGCTTATTACATTCATAACAAATAACATCATATTCTTTTTCATTACTTGGTTCTCCTTTCAATGATGGCCTCTTTCTTCCTTCAAATTTTTTTCTCATAAATTTCTTAAATTTTCTTGTAATGAGAGCCAAATCATTATCGCTATCACTTTCACTTGAAGATCCCTCATTTTTATCCATTTGGACTGCACTTTTTAGTGCTATAAATCATTTGTTTTTGGACTCTTCTTCATCAAGATGTTAACTTTGTTGAAGCTCATGAGTCATCAATGATCCAATCAATTCTTCAAGAGATAGAAGGTTAAGGTTCTTGGCTTCTTGTATGGTAGTAACTTTAGCTTCCCAAGACCTAGGTAATGATCTCAACATTTTTTTCATAAGAACATCATTAGTATAAGATTTTTCAAGGCTTTTCAACCCATTAATAATGTTAGTGAATCTTAAAATATATCAACAATACTTTCATATGATTCCATTCTAAACAATTCATACTTATGCATAAGCATATTTATTTTTGATTCTTTGACTTTGTTGGTACCCTCATGGGTAACCTCAAGTCTATCCCAAATTTCTTTAGCAGATATGCATGTAGAAATATGATTGAATTCATTTGCATCAAGAGAATAATATAAAACATTCATGGCTTTAGCATTGAGCTGAGTCATTTTCTTTCATGCACATCCCATTCCGTTTTCAGTTTGAAAATAATAATATCATCGGATTTAATAGTGGTGTGTGAAGTCCATTGACTATGATGCTCCATAAATCATAATCAAGTGCTTGAATAAAAATTTTCATACGTGCTTTTCAATAAGTGTAATTTATGCCATTAAAAAATGGTGGTCTATTAATAGTTTGTCCCTCATTCAATAAGATTTCCATGATCTTTGGCTCAAAGCTTTTTAAGGCTTAAAATCAAGAGCACCTACTTTGATACCACTTGTTGCCTAGATATAGCAATCCAAGAGGGGGGGATGAATTGGGTTTCTCAAAAATTAATTAACTAGCTAGCAAGTATATGCACTTAAATTTTTTGCATAAATAAATCAAGTATAGTGCAGTGAAGATAATATGCAAGCAACACAATAAATAAACAATCAAACACAAAGAATTTATAGTGGTTCGGTGCCAACTCTGCACCTATATCTACTCCCAAAGAACCCCTTGGGTATTCCACTATCACCATTAGTCACTTGGCTAGCAAACTTATTTACGGGCACAAGCAAGCCTTACACATTAGCTTCTGAGCTAGTCTTTTTATTTACGGGTATAAGGGGACCTTACACACTAGCCTTCCGAGCTAGTCTTTTTATTTATGGGTACAAGGAGACCTTTTACTCTAACCTTTCGGGCTAGCACACTTGTTTACAGGTACAAGCGAGCCTTACAAGATCAAGCACAATAATATCAAGTTAATATAATAAGTTCATAATAAATGAGCAGATAAAACAATGAAATACTTAGCAACTTGAAGAGTTCAACACAAAGTAGCTTCTTTCTTTAAGCACGCCGGAGCAATAATGAAGCCTTTGATTAAAAGGTTGAATGCTTTTCAAAGAGGGTTGTGGAGCTTTAATCACCACCGCAAGAATCAAAAGTAAATGTACTTTGGTGACTTTGTAACAATGAATGCAACTCTCCAATGCACCTCTCAAAAATAAATCTTTCTTTCAAGATATTTTTCTCTCTTTTTTTCACTAATTTTTTACTTCTTTTCACAGATTTTTCTCTCTATTTTTCACTTCTTTTCTCTTTCTTTTTCTGCTCAAGAATCACTAATCAACAGCTCAATATATAATCAACATAGAAAAATATAGCCGTTGCATAATCATTGTGAAATAGAGAAGAGAGAGAGAGCAACAACAACAACACTTGGCAAGCTTACCTAAGAAGTCTGGCCATCCAAGATGAAAATCTGGTTGCCTAACTCTAGAGATTAGATTCCCAAGTGAAGAGATTTGAAGCCTCAACTATAGAATTACTGGACAGAAAAATCGAAGAAAGAACAAGTCAGCAAGACACCCGATTCTGAAATGAAAATAGCATCCCAAATTATAAAATGACAAGCCAAGGGTAAAAGTAGCATGCCAATCCATAAAATTGACAGCCTAGTTTTGAAGTCCGGCAGACCAAGTGTAGAACTAGCAACCTATTTTTTTTGAAACTGAAAATCAGGCAAAAGTGCTAGCAGAGAGACTTGAAAAACCAGCAAGCCAACATTCCGAATTAGCATTTCAACTTTTGAGCACAGAAGCCACCAGCCGTAAGCACTGAAAAACCAGCAAGCCAACATCTTAAAATGGTATTCTATCTTTTGAGCACAGGAAATTAGCTGAGAGCTTCAAAAATCTGGCAAGCCAATAAACTACGTTAGTGTGCTAATTTTTGAACATAAAGTTACTAGCTGAGAGGGTCAAGAAACTGGCAGACAAAGTTTGAATCCGACAAGCCAATTTAGAACATAGAAATTTTCGGAAAGTCCAAACCAAAGCTATAGCAAAATCAGCATGCTAATTTCAATAACCGGTAGCCCAAAAATAAGAGCCAGGAAGCCACACCGAAAGCCTCAAAAACTAGCATGCCAAAACAAATATTGGCAAGCTAAAAATAAGCATTAGGGAGCCACATCCAAAAGGCAACAAAAAATGACAAGTCCATATGGAAACCAGCAAGCCAACAATAAGTGCCAGAGAGCTTTAGAAAATTGGCGTCCCAACAGTTCAAATTTGCAAACCAAAATTTAAGAACTAGGCATCCATCCGAAGGCAACAAATAATTGATAGAGACGGAATCTGACATTGAATAAATACCCTTTAAAGATTTCTTTGGCAGACATTCAAAATATCATAGAGTTATAAATAAGAACTTGTAAGATAATTGAATCAAGTTCAAGATAATATAAATATAATTAAACTTGAAAGTTATTTTATCGAATGAACCGTTCAAACATAAAACGTATAAAAATCATTCAATGATTATAAAATCTAAATTTATTGAAGAATAATTTAATCACTACAATCATATTTATACATTACCTGTATTACCTTTCATTTTGAATCACAATATACCTTGATTTGAAGTAACACCATCTTCTTGATGACTCATCTTAAATTTGTTTAACTCAATCACAAGATCATTAGTATCATACTTAATTATTTTGTAGTCATCAAAATCAATATAAGGTCAACAATACTAAATAAATAGGCCATCTCATCTGCAAAAAATTAAAATAACAGCTTCCATTAACCTATTTTTTGGACCAATGGAATATCCTGGAATTTCCTTGAGCTCTTCACAACTTGTAGCTTTTTAGGGGTTGACATACTTGGCTCGGGCATCTCCTTCCTGGTATCCATCTGCTGCATAAGAAAACGTATGCATGTTAAATTAAAAAAACTAAATTATGAGTATAATCAAACAATGAACTAAGCATATGACTAATAAAGGAGCAACTATGTATTGCATGCATCTTTGAGGACTAGTAAAGAATGAGCTAATGTGTGAGTAGTAAACTTGACTAGTAAACATATAATATTTGTCACAACCAAGCTACTGGTCAAAAAAAGAAGGCTTTCTTTTGTTTCCTAACTTGAAAGGACGAAGCCCTCTTACTAGTGTTTGATTCTTTGTCATCTATTTAGAAATAACAAAGTGTCCATTTTGCTCTCAAGACTTTGTATTCCACGCAACAGATTTTTGCCTCACTTGTATTACTTAATTTTAATATTAATTCAAGACTCTATAGGGCATGGACCAACCACATATACAATTGGACTATTCGATTTTAGTTTATCTTTATTAAGCATAGGACTCTTCTCAGTAAAACTCCTAATTTGGCTAGGATGTACAATAACTCCCCATAAATTTTATATTAAAAAATTTAAAAATTATTAGCCACATTTTTTTAATTTATTTTATAAATATTACTAAATATTGGCTTGATGAAACTTTATTCATAAGGTTGGTGCAATGCATCCAAAATACTTCTATCTAAGTTTCTTCTAAAATGCAAATAAGCATAAATACAAGCTGATATTGTTATAAAAGCATGAATAGGTTGAAAAATGAGGAGGCCGAAGGGTGGATAGAGTTGCTGCCAAAAATCAAGCAAAATCGAGCTGGCTAATGCTCAATGGAAGCTCGTGGAGCTCTATTAGTAGAATTAACAGCTAGTCAAGGGAGCAGAAATGGTAGATTCCAAGGCTGATTTGTATTAGTAGAATTAACAGCTAGTCAAGGGAGCAGAAATGGTAGATTCCAAGGCTGATTTGGTGCTCAGAAATGGCAGATTCCAAGGTTGATTTGATATGCAAAAATGACAGATTTCATGACTAATTTGGCGAGCCAAAGGACAAGTTTTGAATTTAAATTTTGAAATTCAAATTGCTAACTAAGGGCGCATCAAGGGGAGAATTGTTTAGGTAGAAAATCAGCATCATACCATAAGTGTAGAGTATATTGTATATATGCATAGAATTGATAGACATTTATTCTTACCTTACATAATCATGTGTATCTTATGTAATGGCTGATTTTTAGCCTTGTAATTAGTCCGATAACTTTTATATAAAGTGAGCAACCCTCACAAGAAGGGTATTGAGAACAAAACCTAAATTTGACATGGTATCAGAGCAACAAATTATTTTTGTGGTTTTCTCTTGGCTTGTTTGAATTCTTGATTTCTTGAGGGTTTCTTGGTGACCACAAATTATTTTCATGGTTTTCTCTTGGCTTGTTTGAATTCTTGATTTCTTGAGGGTTTCTTGGTGACTGTCGGATCTTGTTTTTTTTTCTGTTGCTTGGTGGCTGTCGATAGATTCTGAAGAGTAACTGTTGTGATTTCTCTGCTCTGTCAATTTTTTTATTATATCTGGAGAAAATTCTATTATTCGCCTTAATGGCAAGAACTACACCAGTTGGGAATTCCAGTTCAGGATATTTGTGAAAGGGAAGGAGTTATGGGGTCATTTGGATGGGTCTTCTAAGGCTCCAACTGATTCCAAGGAGCTTAGTTTATGGGAAAGCAAGGATGCTAAAATTGCTTCCTGGCTACTCAGCTCTGTTGAACCTCATATGGTCAATAATCTTCGTAGGTTCACTACTGTTAAGGAAATGTGGGATTACCTTCGGCAAATTTATTATCAAAATAATTCTGCCCGAAAGTTTCAATTGGAGTTAGACATTGGAAACTATCGCCAGGGGAATCTTTCTATTAAGCAATTTTATTCTGGTTTTATTAATTTATGGAGTGATTATTCTGGATTGGTGCATTCTCAGATTCCCAAAGAAGCTTTGGCAGCACTACAAGCGGTTCATTCTGAGAGCCAGCGGGATCAATTCTTGATGAAGCTCAGACCCGAGTTTGAAAGTGCACGAGCTGGGTTAATCAATCGCACACATGTCCCCTCTTTGGAGGATTGCTTGGGTGAACTCTTGCATGAAGAACAGCGTCTTGCCTCACAGCTTGGCCTTGATCAAAACATTGGTGGTTCTGAGATGGTTAATATGGCATACGCTGCTCAAGGCAAAGGACGATCTAGATCTCCATCACAATGTTATAGTTGCAAGGAAATTGAGCATATTGCAAAATATTGCAGCAAGAAATTCTGCAATTATTGCAAGAAGGAGGGTCATATCCTTAAGGATTGTCGTATACGCCCTCAGAATAAATCTGCTCCTATTTTTCATACTGTTGTTCAGTCTGCTTCTGTGCCTATGTCTTCCACTCTGCCCACAGTTCCAAGTTCTTCTTCCAACATTACGCCCGAGCAGGTTCAACAGATGATTATTTCTGCCCTTTTTGCTCTTGGTCTCTAAGGCAAGAAACATCTCCTTCCTTCTCCTTGGTTAATTGACTCTGCAGCTTCCAATCACATGACTGAAGTTTGGCAGCTTTACAAGATGTTCGTAAGTATGATGGTCAGCAACATATTCAGATTGCAGATGGCAGTACTCTTCCCATTACTGCAGTTGGAAATCTGGGGTCATCCTTTACTAATGTTTTTGTGTCTCCTAATTTATCTGCCAATCTCATTTCTGTTGGACAATTAGTAGAAGATAATTGTTCTATTCATTTTGATCGTTCTGGTTATCGTGTGCAGGATCAAGCGTCGGGATAGGAGATAGCGAAGGGGCCTAAAGTGGGATGTCTTTTTCCTCTTCATTCGTTTTTCATTCCTCGTTCAAATTTTGTTGGTTGTTCTGCTATTGCTAATAATAATAGCCATCTTTGGCATAAGAAATTGGGTCATCCCAACTCTGTAATTTTAACACATCTTATGAAACATGGTTATTTGAGTAATACAAATGAGTTTTCTTCCTTGCCTTTTGATTGTGCTCCTTGTAAACTAGAAAAAAGCAAATCTTTACCTTTTCCTTTGCAAGGTAGTCGTGCTTCTACATGCTTTGATATTATTCATTCTGATGTTTGGGGTATGAGTCCTGTTCTTTCTCATGCTCAATACCGATATTTTGTGACATTTATTGATGATTACAGTCGTTTTACGTGGGTCTATTTTCTTCGTTCTAAAGCTGATGTGTTTTCAACCTTCAAAACTTTTGTTGCCTATGTAGAAACTCAATTTTCTATCTGTATTAAGATCTTCCGTTCAGATTCTGGGGGAGAATACATGTCTCATGATTTTCAATCTTTTCTCCAACAGAAGGGTATTCTTTCTCAACGTTCGTGTCCTTACACCCCTCAACAAAATGGCATCGCCGAGCGTAAGAATAGACATCTTTTAGATGTTGTTCGTACATTGATGCTTGAATCTTCTGTACCTTCTAGATTTTGGGTAGAAGCATTATCTACAGCTGTATATTTGATTAATCGTCTACCTTCTCCTACCTTGCATCTTGATTCTCCATATTCTCGTTTGTTTGGTGTTTCTCCTAATTATAATTATTTGCATGTATTTGGTTACATTTGTTTTGTTCATTTACCTCCCATTGAACATCACAAGCTTTCTGTCCAATCTGTTCAGTGTGCTTTTCTTGGTTATAGTAACTCTCATAAAGGATTTGTGTGTTATGATGCGGATGTTAACAAGCTTCGTATTTCTCGCAATGTGATTTTCTTTGAAAATCAATATTTCTTTCCATCTCGTACTAATCTTGTTTCTTCCTCTATTTCACTTCCTGCATTTGATGATGTATCTCATACTCCTTCTAAGCCTGATATCGTGTATCAGCGACATCGTCCACTGCCTCTTCCTTCCTTTGAACCGCCACCTAATCCTGTCTCGCATGAGCCACGACGATCTACTAGGATTTCCTGGCCCCCAGATTGGTATGGTTTTTCTTCTTCGGCTCTTCAGGCTACTCTTGCTACTACTTTTGTGCCTAAGTCTTATTCTCATGCTTCTACTCAAGAGTGTTGGCGCCAAGCTATGCAGGATAAAATTCAGGCTCTTCAAGACAATCACACTTGGGACATCATCCCTTGTCTTGCTGGAGTTAAACTTATTGGGTGTAAATGAGTCTACACCATCAAGCTACGTGCTGATGGATCTATTGAAAGATATAAAGCTCGTCTAGTAGCACTCGGGAATAGACAGGAGTATGGGCTTGATTATGAGGAAACATTCGCTCCCGTTGCCAAAATGACTACTATCTGCACTATCATGGCCATTGCTGTTTCGAAAGGATGGTCGCTTCACCAGATGGATGTGAAGAATACATTTCTACATGGTGATATGAAGGAAGAAATATTTATGTCTCCTCCTCCTGGCTTGTTTCCTTCCTCTTCTGTTGAGGTTTGTCGCTTAAAGCGATCTCTGTATGGTTTGAAGCAGGCACCGCGGGCATGGTTTGAGAAGTTTCGTACTACTCTACTGGATTTCACTTTTTCTCAAAGTCAGTATGACTCCTCTCTATTCTTTCGCAAGACTAGCCTTGGGATTGTTATACTTTTTGTGTATGTCGATGATATTGTGATTACTGGATCTGATCTCCAGTTAATTGAGCAACTCCAACAGCATCTCAAATCTTCATTTCATATGAAAAATCTTGGTCCACTGAGGTATTTTCTTGGACTGGAGGTTCACCATTGCCCAAATGGCATGCTCTTACATCAGCATAAGTACACCCAAGAACTTCTTTCTTTAGCAGGCCTTCAAGACGCAAATCGGTTCTTACACCTATGGAGGTCAATTTAAAATTGCGTCAGGCGGATGGTGATCTCTTATCTGATCCTTCAATGTATCGGCAGCTAGTTGGCAATTTGAATTATTTGACCATTACTCGACCTGATATTTTGTTTGTTGTTCAGCAGGTTAGTCAGTTTATGCAGGCTCCTTGCCAGACACATTTGGCCGCTGTCCGTCGTCTTCTTCGATATCTCAAAGGGACATCTGGTCGTGATTTATTTTTTTCTCTGAGAATTCTTTACAGTTGAAGGGTTTTAGTGATGCCGACTGGGCTGGTTGTGCGGATACTCGTCGTTCTGTTACGGTTGGTGTATGTTTCTTGGCAACCCCTCATTTCTTGAAAGAGTAAGAAGCAGGCTCGTGTATCGAAGTCATCCACCGAGTCTGAATATCGGGCTATGTCATCTGCTTGTTCTGAAATTATATGGCTTCGAGGGTTGTTAGACGAACTTAGTGTTCCACAGCTTACTCCTACTCCTCTTCATGCTGATAATACCAGTGCTATTCAAATTGCTGCCAATCCTATTTTTCATGAGCGCACCAAACATATTGAAGTGGATTGTCATTCCATTCGTAAAGCTTTTGCTCGTCAGGAGATTACTCTTCCATACATTTCTACTGAACACCAAACTGCTGATGTCTTTACCAAGGCTCTCTCTCGTCCCCGACATCAGTTCTTAATTGACAAATTGATGCTTCTCAATCGCCCAGCATCAATTTGAGGGGGGATATTAGTAGAATTAACAGCTAGTCAAGGGAGCAAAATGGTAGATTCCAAGGCTGATTTGTATTAGTAGAATTAACAACTAGTCAAGGGAGCAGAAATGGTAGATTCCAAGGCTAATTTGGTGCTCAGAAATGGCAGATTCCAAGGCTGATTTGATATGCAAAAATGACAGATTTCATGACTAATTTGGCGAGCCAAAGGACCAGTTAAGCGGAAGTTTTGAATTTAAATTTTAAAATTTAAATTGGCTAACTAAGGGCGCATCAAGGGGAGAATTGTTTAGGCAGAAAATCAGCATCATTGCCATAAGTGTAGAGTATATTGTATATATGCATAGAATTGATAGACATTTATTCTTACCTTACATAATCATGTGTATCTTATGTAATGGCTGATTTTTAGCCTTGTAATTAGTCCGACAACTTTTATATAAAGTGAGCAACCCTCACAAGAAGGGTATTGAGAACAAAACCTAAATTTGACACTCCCCTGAGGACAACGAATGAGGATGGAAAGGCTCCTACCATTGAACAACCCTCTCCCGCTCACCAAATAACCAACCAAACAATCAAATAGAAGAAGAGACTGTTTCTTGGAGTAAAGGTAAAGTAGGCATTTAAAGTGAGGAAAGCTATTTCTTTCTCTAAAGAGTACGCAACTTTGGCCACTTGGGCTCCTTTGCTGCCTCGGCAGCGACTCGGCATATAGCTTTTCTAGCTTGGGAGCCCCCTCCTCCAGGGTTTATCAAAATCAATTTCGATGGGAGTGTTCGTGGTCGCTGTGCTGGCTCGGCATTTATTATTCGTGGGACTGATGGTGTGATGCTGGCGGCGGGTGGCTTTGGCCTCCTTGACTCTTTTGTCCCTCTAGCTGAGCTTTATGCAGCATGGACAGGTATTTCATATGTCACCTGGATACTCCATGCTTGATGTATTATTATCGAGGGTGACTCCACTACGGTTATCTGATGGGTTCGGCAGGATTATTGTGATCACATCCCTACCAACCCTCTTCTTTATGATATTTGGGCCACCCTCTGGGATGTTCCTGCTATCCAGATACGACATATCTACCAGGAAGCGAATGCGACAGCAGATTGGGTTGTGGCTTTAGTCGCATATCATTCTGGTTTTTGGGTTTGGAAATAGGGCGATCCATGCCCCCTTGTATTAAATCAAATATGATTTTCTGATGTATCTGGGTTGACTCGCCCAGACTAGTGTGATCACCCGTTCTTACCAAAAAAAAAATAGGCATTTAAAGTTAGGGAGGGAGTAAGAGCCAAGGGGACCAGGAGTTGGATAAAAAGTTAACAGGAGCCCGGTCCTTGCAGCGGCATCTTCGGATGGGCCCATCATCGAGTACCACTGTTTGTTAAAACCCTACTTGTTATCAACCTCCTACATTGACATCCGTTCAAAATTTCAATAGAAAAACATCTAGAATCTACATTTCATATAGCATATCTTTGCTTCATAGAAGTTTTAGGATGAGAAGGTGATGGGGAAACAACAACACAGTAATAACAAATCATAATATGCAGCGGAGATATATTCCCCAACTTGCAAGAATCTGTGAGGAGCAATAACAAAATTTATGGCAGCAATTGAATATCACAAACACACAAAAGATACCAAAATTTTTTAACGTGAAAAATCGCTCAAAGCAAAGGTAAAAACCACGGATCGTCCAGACCAAAGAAATGGCTCTTCTATAATCAAATAAGGGTACAAGAGAGTCTCAAACAAGAACACAAATGAGTGCTCACAGCCAACCAAACAATAAAGCTAAGAAGCTTACAATAGAGAACCAAGAAGTTTAACAAATCCAAAAATAGAGCTACTATCCGACCTGAGTTTTTCACACCTTAGACCTTGTTTCACCGATCCAACCGTTCAGAATAAATAACCAGACGTCCCAAACCAACTTTCAAAATTTCAGCCCGATCCAACGGTGAACGAATCTGCAGTAGCAATTTTACGGTGGCTGCTCTGAGTATGTGCGGGAAGGGCTTCTTCTTCTCTTTTCTCTCGAATGACGGCTCACTTCTCTCTTTTTCAAAAAAGTAACCCTAATATCACCCTTATAGACTCACCACTGATTAGAGATTCTTACCAAGTTGGATTCTTACCTAATCAGACTCACCACTGATTAGGGATTCTTACTAAGATGGACTCTTACCTAATCAGACTTATCACTGATTAGGGATTATTACCAAATCAGACTCACCACTTAGACAAGTGTGACACAAAGTGGGCTTACACATTTGGGCCTTTTCTCCACATAGGAAGGGAGCCCAAACCCAACATATCTTCTCCTTACAACTATGTGGAGATAACCGCCAAACTGGCGATCTCATAACAAGTTTTAAACTTCCCTCTTGGTAATGTTTTAGTCATCATATCAGCACCATTATTATCAGTATGAATTTTAGCCAACTCCAACAACTTAGCATCCAAAACATCACGTATCCAATGATACCTCGCATCAATATGTTTGGACCTTGAATGGAAAGTTGGATTCTTACCAAGATAGATAGCACTTTGACTGTCAACAAATAACAGATATTGGTTCTGAACAAAGCCTAGCTCCTGTAAGAATTTCTTCACCCATAGCAACTCCTTACATGCTTCAGTAATGGCAATGAACTCTGCCTTTGTAGTTGACAATGTTACACACCTCTGCAACTTAGACTGCCAAGCCATAGCTCCCCCTACAAATTTAAATATATAGCCCGAAGTGGACTTTCTGGAATCAATGTCTCTAGCCATATCTGAGTCTGAGTACCCCACCAATGTGGGCTCATCACCTCCAAAACAAAGCCTCATACTAGTTGTACCATAAAGATACCTTAAAATCCATTTCACTGCATTCTAATGCTCTCTACCTGGGTTTGACAGAAATCTACTGACAGTACCAATAGCATGTGCTATGTCTGGTCTTATGCATACCATTGCATACATCAAACTACCCACAACAGAAGCATAAGGAACCCATTCCATATCTAATTTCTCAACTTCATTTGAAGGACTTTGTTTAGCACTCAGCTTAAAATGAGTAGCAAGAGGAGTGCTTACAGCCTTAGTATTTTCCATCTAGAATCTTTGCAGCACCATTTCAATATAGTGTTCCTGTGACAGCCAAAGTTTCTTCTCTATTCTATCACGCATGATTCTTATACCAAGAATCTGCTTAGCAGCTCCCATGTCCTTATTACAAATGACTTGCCCAACTGCTTCTTTAACCTATCAATCCTAGAAACATTTTTCCCAACAATAAGCATGTCATCAACATACAATAACAGGATAATGAAGTCATCATCAGAAAACTTTTTAACAAAGACACAATGGTTAGAAGTAGTCTTCTTGTAGCCTTGCTCACATATGACAGGCTCAAACTTCTTGTACCATTGCCTCAGAGCCTGCTTTAAATCGTATAGGCTCTTTCTTAGCCTACACACATAGTCTTCTTTGCCTTCAACTTGAAAGCCATCAAGTTGCTTCATGTAAATCTCTTCCTCCAAATCACCATGAAGGAAAGCAGTTTTCACATCTATTTTTTCTACCTCCAAATCAAAAGTAGCAACCAAACTCAACATGGTTCTAATAGAAGACATCTTCACCACAGGTGAGAAAACCTCATTAAAATCAACACCCTTCCTCTGTCTGAAGCCTTTTACCACTAATCTGGCTTTATACCTTGGAGATACAGCATTACTATCATGTTTCACCCTGTAAATCCACCTATTTTTCAAGGCCCTCTTGCCTTTAGGCAACTTCACCAAATCATAAGTGTGATTGTCATGCAAAGATTGCATCTCATCTCGCATTGAGTCCAACCACTTTTGTTTTTCTTCACTCTCAATGGCCTCTTCTAAACACTCAGGTTCTCCCCCATCAGTCAAGGTCACATACTCATCAGATAAATACCTTGTAGATGGTTGTCTCTGCCTGTTAGACCTCCTGAGTTGACTTTGAGGTGGTTCAGGAGCATAACTAAGATTATCATCTTGTGACATCTCATGTTTCTCTTCAGCATCATTAGTTAGAACATCTAACTCATCTCCAAGCTGTTGATCATCAACATAATCATGTTGCTCATCTTGTTGAACACTACTCTTAGCATTATCCAGATTGTGAACAGGCAACCGAAATGGATCAACATCAATCAGCTTATTACCTTTTTTAGGTGTAGTCTTCTCCACGTTATCAATATCTTCAATGGTTTGGTCTTTCATGAACTCTACATCACGACTTCTAATAAGCTTTGTTTCAATAGGATCATAAAACCTATAACTAAATTCATCTTGACCATAACCTATAAAGATGCACTGTCTCATCTTAGCATCCAACTTGAATCTCTCATCCTTTGGAACATGCACAAATGCCTTGCAACTGAAGACTCACAAATGATCATATCTGACATTCTTGCCAAACCAAATTTTGTCTGGCGCCTCATTGTCCAAAGCAACTGCAGGACTAAGATTAATAACATGCACTGCCGTGTACAGTGCCTTACCCCAAAAGTGTTTGGGCAATTTTGCTTCAGAGAGCATACACCTCACTCTCTCAATCAATGTCCTATTCATCCTTTCTGCTAAACCATTCAGCTGAGGAGTTTTAGGAGGAGTCTTTTCATTTGCAATACCCTGCTGCTTGCAATAGACATCAAAGGGTCCACAATACTCACCACTATTGTCAGTACGAATACATTTCAGCTTCTTGCCTGACTGCTTCTCAACTAAAGCCTAAACTATTTGAACTTTTTCAACACCTGGTCTTTTGTCTTCAATGCATAGACCCATAGTTTCCTGAAATAATCATCAATAAAGGTAACAAAATAAAGTGCACCACTAAAGGATTTTACCTTCAATAGACCACAAACATCAGAATGCACCAATTCAAGCAACTCTGACTTCCTTGAGGGAGGATGCTTCTTAAAGGATACTCTGTTTTGTTTACCAGCCATGCAATGAGAACACTTCTCCAACTTTGCACTCTTCAATCCTAGAAGCACATCCTTTTTAGCTAAGCAGTTCAGCCTTTTTCACTGATATGACTAAGCCTTCGGTGCCACAAAGATGCCTCCATATCCATGACATTCATACTGTCTTTAGCAACCAAAGCTTTTGTCCAATACAGTTTAGAAATTTTCTCCCCTCTGGCCATAACCAAGTTACCTTTGGTGAGTTTCCACTTTCTAGAACCAAAGTGATTATCATAACTACCATCATCAAGCATCTGCATAGAAATCAAATTAAAGCAAACATCCGAAGCATGTTTGACTCCTCGAAGCAGCAGCTGCATTCCCATGTTGGTTTGCAGGCAAACATCACCAACACCAATCACCTTAGACACACCATCATTACCCATCTTTAACACTCCAAAGTCACCAGAAGTATAAGACGTGAAGAACTCCTTCCTTGGTGTAACATGTAGTGTAGCGCCACTATCAATTATCCACATGCTCTCATCTGATACAAGATTAACTGACTCATGGTCACACAGAATAATAAGATCATCATCGGTAGCAGTGGTAACAAGATCATCATCATCACAATCCTTCTCTTTCTGCTTACCCTTCTTGCTTTTGTTCTCCCTTTTCCTCAGAAAACAATTCTTCTGTATGTGCCCTATTTTGTGACAATAATGGCACTCCACATTCTTGTATCTTGACTTGGACTTGCTTCTGCTCTTCTCTCTACCACCCTTTGGTTCTTTTTTTTGACTTCTCCCCCTATTTTCAGTGACAAGCACCTCGGACTGAGATGAAGTACCCTATGCCTTCCTTCTCATCTCCTCATTAAGAGCACCACCCTTTGCCATATGCAAAGTAACAATACCATTAGGGGCTGAGTTTGTAATTGAAACCCAAAATGTCTCCCAAGACTCTAGTAGAGTATTCAGTAGCCATAGTCCCAAGACTTCATCATCAAACTTGATACTCATTCCTGACAATTGATCTAGGAGCCCTTGAAATTCATTCAAGTGACCTAAAATAGAAGTCCCCTCCTTGTACCTCAAATTCATCAGAGAATTCAACAAATATAATTTATTATTCCCTGATTTAGAGGCATACAATGATCCAATCTTCTCCGACAAGGCTCTAGCATGTGTCTCATTAGCAATGTAATTATAAACATTATCTTCTACATACTGCCGAGTAAAACCACAAACCTGCTGATGTTCAAATTCTCATTCCTCATCAGACTTAGAATCCGGCTTCTTAGTAGCAAACACAGGAAGATGCAAATTCTTCACAAATAGCAAATCCTTCATTTTGCCCTTCCACAAATGATAATTAGTGCCATTCAAACAAACTATCTTATTTGTATTTGCCTTCATCATTCAAGCAAGTCAAATAACCCCAAACCAAAGAGCTCCGATACCACTCTGATGGGAAAATAACAACACAGTAGTAACAAATCACAATATGCAGCAGAGATATATTCCCCCAACTTGCAAGAATCTGTGAGGAGCAATAACAAAATTTGTGACAACAATTGAATATCACAAACACACAAGAGACACCAAGATTTTTTAACGTGAAAAATCCCTCAAAGCAAGGGCAAAAACCACGGGTCATCCAAACCAAAGAAATAGCTCTACTATAATCAAATAAGGGTACAAGAGAGTCTCAAACAAGAACACAAATGAGTGCTCACAGCCAACCAAACAATAAAGCTAAGAAGCTTACAATAGAGAACCAAGAAGTTTAACATATCCAAAAATAGAGCTATTATCCGACCTGAGTTTTTCACACCTCAGACCTTGTTTCATCGATCCAATCGTTCAGAATGAAGAACCAGATGTTCCGAACCTACTGTCAAAATTTCAGCCCGATCCAACGGTGAACAAATCTACAGTAATGATTTTACGGTGGCTGCTCTGAGTATATGCGGGAAGGGCTTCTTCTTCTCTTCTCTCTCGAATGGCGGCTCACTTCTCTCTTTTTCAAAAAATTAACCCTAATATCACCCTAATAGACTCACCACTAATTAGGAATTCTTATCAAGATGGACTCTTACCTAATCAGACTCATTACTAATTAGGGATTCTTACCAAATCAGAATCACCACTTAGACAAGTGTGACATAAAGTTGGCTTACACATTTGGGTCTTTTCTCCACATAGAAAGAAAGCCCAAACCCAACAGAAGAAAGAGCAAATCAACTTTGATGAAAGTGTCCGTGGTAGAGCTGCTGGTTCTGCTTTTATATCCGTGGTCATTACGGTGATCTGTTGGCTGCTGAAGGTTTTGGTACTCTTGACTCTTCCGTCCCTATGTCTGAACTCTATGCGGCTTGAGCGGGTATTTCTTATGCTTTTCGTATTCTTAATGCCAAGAGGCTTTTGATTGAGGGTGATTCCATGTCGGTTATCTCTTGGCTGCAGAAGGAGAAGTGCCCTCTTGGCCCTGTGAATCCGATGCTTTCAGATATCTGGACTATCCTGCGGGAGTGTGACTGTGCCCAGATCCGCCATATTTATCGTGAAACCAATTCGGCAGCGAACTGGATGGCTAGTTCTGTGGCTCAGCATGCGGGATCATAGATATGGAAGTCATGTGACCCCTGTCCTTCTTTACTGCTGCAAATTTTGTATTCGGACCTATTAAGGCTGATTTGCACGAGATTAATGTGATCGTCCGCTTAAAAATTAAAAAAAAAAAAGACTATGAGGTTCTCTAATCTTGCTCACGCTAGACACACTAAAACCCGCAGTTTGAGTCAAAAACCAATGGAATGTGTGGTTTAAGTCCCCTCTTTCCCGTTCTTTCTGAATGCCTTTGTTTTTGAAGCCATGATACCTTCCCATCTGCCTCAATCTTTTGGTGCTCAAGGTGTTCACCATTGCTTTTAAATACCCTTTCCGACTCTCTCTCTCTCTCTCTCTCTCTCTTTTGTATGTGTGAAACCTCCATTATTTGAAGTACGATTCTACGTCTGACTGACAGAAGTATCTTCTGTTGACCGTGCATGACCGTACTGTGCATTAAACTGAAGCAAACGCCGAGCGCCCTGGCATATGGAACAGCTCGGGCACTCCCATAGCCTTCATGTGTCACCACGGAAAGGAACACGGCAGATTTTAAACTTCATGCACTAATCAATAATTATAAAATTATCTTTCAACATTATCCCCCTTAATTTTGCAATTTTCTTAATACCATCCATCCTTGATTTGAAATACAACTGAGAGAAAAATCCCTTATAGCACAAGCTCTTCTTTTGATATGAGTTTCTATGTCTTCTACGATCACTCTTTCTTCTATTTTCAGCTTCAACTCATTTAATTCTCTGGTTATATTTTCATATTTATTCTTAAGTCTTCATAGCTTTGATGCAAATTTTGCATCAAGATCTTGACTTCTTCTATTTCCTGAAAATGAATATCCTTAACAATAATGTTATAAATACCTTTCAAATAATTAATTGCTTGCAATGCTGCAATATTTTCAGCTTTGTTCTTTGTAACAATTGCATGACCGTCAATCATCAGTCTTCTACTTGCATCTTCAAACTCAACTATTGCAATAAAGATCATTGAGTGATCTAGTTTAGATTTTTTACAAGTGTACCTTTGGTAAAAAAATATAATTTTTAAGTATTTTTTAAGCATTAATTTGAATGGCACAACCACCACTATAGTCCTTTTATACTCCATTTTACACAATTAATGATGTTAATGAGGGTCTTTTATCTTTGACCTCTAAAGACTGTTCTTATTTTATTTTCTTTTGCAAAGTCTCTTTTTTTAGACTTGCACATTTCTCAACGTATTCCTTTTGACCCAAAGACTTAACATCTTGATAGAGGATATATTCATGACTTCACGAGCAACTCCTTTACGAGCACCTTCTGCACTCGGAGCTTTCTCTAGCTCTAAAATTACTCTCTGACTCTGGCTCTCTAGCTTTTTAGCTCTTTAACTCTCTTTCTTGCTTTAGGATCGATCTGGCTCTCTGGCTCTGATACCACTGCTGGTAATAGAGATTAAAAGATATAATGCTCAAGAAACATATTAGGAGTGGGAGGTAAATATTCGTTTGATATGATATGATATTTTTCTTCACATTGATAACACTCAAAACATTTGGCCCTTTTATAGTACATGAGGATGCCTTTCTAACTTTTTTCATGAATACAAATAAATCTTAGACTTCAACAACATTAATTATTGGCTCTTAGACTTCATCAGGATTCTTAGACTTTAACAACACCAATTATTGACTCTTAAATTTTACCAAGATTCTTGAACTTCATGCACTAATCATTAATTATAAAATTATCTTCCAACAGGACATGGGTGGATCGCTAGATTAGACTCTAACCGACTCTAACCGCAAACCTATCTTTATCCTCAACTTTTTTTTTATTTTGAACTAAATTGTGGACCCATCAAGAAGGTAGGGATTCCATACTTCCAAACTTTCAACTGATGCAGGGTAAAAAGGTCTCTGCATAAATTAATTGACATGAGTAGACGAATCAGGCCCACCTTGGCATCACGGCTAACCCTCCCCTTTAGCCGATACTAGGCCCACACCAAATATCTAGGCTATTAGATCATTGAATCACAAAGATCTTGGAACTCCTTTCTGAAACGATCATCTATAAGCGAAAATAGGAGCCTGATACGACTCCTCTTCTTTATAGTTCATGGGATCATGAATCCCCTTGATAAGGTATACGCCAGTTCTACCTTATCAACTCTCAACTTCGACAATAGCCCTATGAAAATCAGATAACAGCTTGCTAGATTCTCTTCCTTCAAATACTAAGCCCCAAGAGCCCTAAAAGGGGAGGAACCTTTCGGTGAGAACTCCAACCTCCTATTTATTCTTCTTTTGAGAAAACCTTCTCCTCATATATGAAGCTATGAATCTTTTGTTGGGAATTATGTATGCAAGACATGAATCTAATTCATGAAAATGCAGCGGAAGATAAAATACAAAATGCTCAGATGCCTAAGATCCTTAGGAACAGATTCATTAAATTAAAAATAAAATTTAAAACATTAGATTTATTAATACATGAGTCCTTTATCGATGTAGAAAAGAATGAAGCCGGTGAATCCTCTATCACTAGCCATCCATGCGTCCGGCCTCTAACGATGATCCACGCAGAGAAGAGTGGATGAAAACCTAGGGAGAGAGGGATGCTAGTGCCTTTTGAATTCCCTTCTTGAATTTTAAACCAGAAGATCTTTCGTAGTCTAAAGATCTAATCTTTTTCTACCATCCAAGAGGAGGAAGAGAGAAAACATATTTATAGAGAGAGGGAGAGAAAGAGACATTCCAAGAGAGAGAAAGAGACCTCTTTTCTCATTGCAACATTAATCCAAGGGAGAAGAAGAGACTCCCCTTTCTACGGCAACGTTAATTCAAGAAAAAGAAAGAGACTCCTTTCTTATGGTAACCTTAATCCAAGGAAGAGGAAGAGACTCCATCAATCATCTATGTGTCAAAATCTCATCCTTGAAATTAGGAATTAGTTGTCTCATAACTATATGCTTCTATAAATGTTCACCATCGAACTATAGAGATTTATCATGCCCCATCCCATGGGCATGAATTCATCTCCACATGGCTGAGATTTGCCATCTATACCCGAATAATCAGAGCCGTCCATCATATGGAACAAGCCAAATTTAGGTATCCAATTATTTGTTCATCATATGCAAATTATCTCTCCCTAAAATTTCTTCATCTATGATGGATCATATCCATTATTATTTTATCTCCTTTAAATTGGGTCTTATCCAATTATCTAATTGGTCATCTTATCTAAATTAAATCTAATTTAATTTTTATTTTAATTCATTCAAAATTTTTCTTAATGCATGTAACCCATTAAGCCCTTTAACATGTTGGAAATAATCATGTCCTAATCACTGACCCTAGAAATGATTGGACAACTCTTTGTCCAAATCAACAACATGATTATAGATCATGAGAGGCCTCTAGCAAAGCATCATGACCACCCAAGTACTAAGAGTTTTATTGACGTGACCATCAATAATACCTGTTCATGAACGGTTATCGTATGATTTAATCTCTTCATCACATATCCTAGATCAATTAGTGGTATGGATTGTGTAACCCTGTAATTGATCTTTGTTTACTTGATCTTAGAAAAATTGACTCATATGAATTAGTACTTCGAAACCATTTCGAATTCCAACTCAATCTTGCAAGGATTTAACAATCAATTTAATCCATCAAGTGACCATGGGATATAACTCTTTCTATCAAGGAAGATGAATCCTATCTTGATCAAACATCACCTTCATGTGCTTCATGTTATACCCAACCGATACCATATTTGCCACCCATAGTTAGAGCAACGTTTAGATGTTATCAAAGCATAACATTCCATACATAAGATGCAATAAAGATCTCAAGTCAAAGGATCACTCACACCACCATCATTAGAGATCAACCATTGACACTATATAGACTGTACGGGTAATTCAATGTATCGTTACCATAACGAGCATCTACACACCTATCCAAGTATCTTCATACTTCAGCTTGTGAAATTAGTTGTTCATCCCAAGGGTGAGGATATGCAATGTGTGTCAGTCTCATAGTGTTCGATGGTATCAGTCCCATCTACACATCGACTAGGAAAATTTAAAGAATCGAACCATAATATGTAATTTGAATCTCACAAATTGTAATCTCTATTACAAATTCTATATGTATGGTTCACATTCTTTTGAACTTTATCTTACAGACAAATATATCAAATATATAATAAATACATCTTGATAGATAAAGAAGTTATTTTATTTGATTTGTATTCATAAAATGTATATAGCATCCAATCCGATTGGATATAGGGCATACACTAACAATTTATTCATTTGTTCCTTTAGCTAGAAAATATGTAATATATTCCAGCCTTTTACTTATCCCTCCTTTCTTCCCAATTTATCTAAAAGGAAAGGAGTCATATTCTACTCGTGGGTTTGGTCGTGCTTTGAATGACATTTGTTGTTGATTGTTTTTGTCTGTAAAGCCATTGCACTTTTTTCTTTTGTATGTTCCTTGGTCATTTGATTGTCCTTTAACCTCTTCTACTTGTATGATAAGTTGATGAAGTATTGATTTCTCATTATCTGAGAGCATGTGTGATTTTGATTATTGGTTCAGTTATGATTGTTTGCCTGCATACAACTATTATAAAACTTGAAACTATATTCGACACATTTAAGCCAAACTCCATCGACTCATTTGATGAGCTTGGCCAGTCCTTCACCAGCCAATTCATCAATAACTGTCATTATCGGCGAATGTCGGATTCCCTCTCCAAACTGAAACAACGACTAGGGGAATCCCTGAAAAGTTTCTTGGGCCATTTTAATACGGCCATGTTGGAGGTTGGCCATCTCAACCATGTGGTGGTCATGTCCTTCTTAGCAGGTGGTGTATTAAAAGAGGAAGACTTCTACCTGGCTTTAGAAGTAAACTACCTCTGGAGCCTTTCTGACATGATGACCCTAGCAAACAAATATGCTAGGGTGAAAGAATCCATGAGATTGGCATGAGCTAAACAAACAAAGAGGAAGGAGAAAAATAACTCGAACAATCTCCGAGTATATTATTAGTAAAGTATTCTTGAACTAACTACTTTGCTCACTGTAATGAATTTCTTCATAGTAAAACACTCTTCTTCAAGTGACTCCAAATGACTATCTTTTCCAAGATGTTAATGAAAGGCAGGTCTCGCCGAATTGCTGACCCTATGGGTCCAATCCCTTCAAACTTTGGCACGATCGATCGAAGTTCTTCGAAACTTGGCAGGGCTAGGTAAAAACTCCTCTGAACCTCAGCATAGCTTATCGGAGTTTTTTGAACCTCGGCAAGGCCGAGCACTTTGATTCTCCAAACATCGATAGGCCGAGCACTTTACTCTTCCAATCCTCAGCACGGTCGATCAAAGTTCTATGTACCTTTGCAGGCCCAAGTAAAAGTTCCTTCTAGCCTCAGCACGGCCGATTGGAGTTCTCCAAAACTTGGCAGGGCCAGATAAAAACTCCTCCAAACCTTGGCATGGCTTATTAGAGTTCTTCAAATCTCAATAGGGCTAAGCTATTTTTGTACCTTAGTTGTGCTAAGTAAAAATATTCTTCGAACCTTGGCAGGGCCAAGCACTTTATTTCTTTGAACCTCAGTAGGACCGAGCTATCTCCGTACCTTGGTAGGGCTGAGCTATCTTCGTACGTACCTTGGCTGGCCTAAGAAAAAAAATCCTTTAAACCTCGACATGGCTATTCGAAGTTCTCCAAATCTCGGCAAGGCCGAGCACTTTGATTCTTTGAATCTTGATAGGATCGAGCACTTAATTTCTTCGAACCTCAGCAGGGCCGAGCTATCTTCATTCATCGGCAGGGCCGAGCTATCTTTGTAACTTGGCTAGGCCAAGTAAAAATATCCTTCGAACCTTGGAATAGTCGGTCAGAGTTCTCTGAACCTTGGTAGGGCCGAGCACTTTATTTCTCTGAACCTCGGTCTTACCGAGCTATCTCCGTACCTTGGTAGGACCGAGCTATCTCTATACCTTGGCTGGACCAAGTAAAAAATATCCTTCGAGCTTAGGTATGGCAAATAAGAGTTCTTCGAACCTCGGCACGGCCGAGCACTTTATTTCTTTGAACCTCGGCAGGGTAAATCTATCTTCATACCTTGGCTGGATTAAGTAAAAATATTCTTCAAACCTTGGCAAGGCTGAGCACTTTATTTCTCCGAAACTTGGTAGGGCCGAGCTATCTCTGTATATCAGTAGGGCTGAGCTATCTTCGTACCTTTACTGGACCAAGTAAAAATATTTTTCGAACCTCGACAGAGTCGAGCACTTTATTTCTCTGAACCTCGATGGGACCAAGCTATCTCCGTACCTCAGCTAGGCTAAGCTATCTCCATACCTTGCACTACAAGAAAATACTGAAATAGCGATGCAAATTTAGCGACGTAATTATGCATCGCTAAATTGCGACCACTTTGCGACGCCTCCATGACAACAAAACATTGCGACGCAATTAGCGACGCATTAGCGACTCAATAAACCAGAAAATAAAAAAAATTAATTTTTTTATTTAGCGACACAAATAATGCGTTGTAATATTTTTAAATTAATTTTTTATAAAATATAAATATAGAAAAAAAATATTGCGACGCAACTCAGTGCGTCACAATATTTTTAAAAAAATTAATTATGTTAAATAGTGATGCATTAGCAACGCAATAAATCAAAAAATTAGAAAAATTATTTTTAATTTAGCGACGCACCAATTGCATCGTAAATAATTTAAATAAAATTAATTTTTATAAAATATAAATATGAGAAAAAAATATTGCGATGCAACTTAGTGCGTCGCAATATTTTTTAAAAAAATTTAAATATGTTAAATAGTGACGCATTAGCGATGCAATAAATTAGAAAATTAGAAAAATTATTTTTAATTTAGCGATGCACTAACTGCGTCATAATTATTTAAATAAAATTAAATTTTATAAAATATAATTATAAATAAAAAAATTACGACGCAACCCTATGCATCGCAATGTTTTTTTAAAAATTAATTATGTTAAATAGTGATGCATTAGCGACGCAATAAATCAGAAAATTAGAGAAATTATTTTTAATTTAGCGACGCACTAATTGCATCGTAATTATTTTAAATAAAATTAATTTTTATAAAATATAATTATGAAATAAAAAAAATTACGATGCAAACCTGTGCGTCGCAATGTTTTTTAAAAAATTAATTATGTTAAATAGCGACGCAATAGCGACGCAATAAAATAGTAATTAATAAAAATAATTTTTATTTAGCGATGCAATTATTGCATTGCAATGTTTTTTAAAAAAATAAATTTTATAAAAATATTAAAAATAATTATGAAATAAAAATATTGTTTAAGGAAATCTGAATATTTTTTTTATATATATATATATATATATCTGTGTGTGTGTGTGTTAAACTCTAATCATATGAGAACTGGAGCGAGATAAGATACAAGAAGAATGAAAGTTAAATGACTAGCATCTAAAGAAAGACTTCGATCCAAACAGATAAACAAGGGGCCTAAAAGAACAAAGAAACGATCCAAAACAGGGGGTAAAAAAAGCCTAGAAAGGTAGACAACAAACCTTTAGAAACCGCGTCTAAGACAAACTCCAAAACCCTAGTATCCTTAGCTCTGATCGATCACTTAGGAGCGGCAACACGAACAAGATGAAACACGCCGACAACAGGAAAGATCTCTATCTGGAAACCCTAGGAAAAGCTCGCCGTCGCTCCCTTACGTGGATGAGATGGAGGTAGAGGGATCGGTTTACCGAGAAACCCTAGTATTAGGCTTTTAGGGAACGAGGAAAAGAAGCCCTCCTCCACGGCGATCTCTCGGCGTCTCTCCCCTCGCTCTCTTCGCGACTCACGCTCCCCCCCACCCTTTTAAAGTTTCCCAAACGGGACTACGAGCAGCCAAGCACCATCTAGAAGTGAAGCGGAAGGGCCGCGGCACTGTGCCCGTGAAACTGTCTTGGTCTACTAGCTTCAATCGATCGCAACCGTCGGATCATCACCGATCGGATCGATCACAACGGTCCGAGATCGGTCGTCGCCAACCGGGATCGATCATGGCTTCGATCGATAACAACCGTTGGGTCGACACCGATCGGATCGATCGTGACGGTCCGAGATCGATCGTCGCCGACCGGGATCGATCATGGCTTCGATCGATCACAACCGTCGGATCATCGCCGATCGGATCGATCGCGACGGTCCAAGATCGATCGTCGGCGACCGGGATCGATCATGGCTTTGATCGATTGCAACCGTCGGATCGTCGCCAATCGAATCGATCGCAACAGTCTGAGATCAGTCGTCGCTAATCGGGATCGATCATGGCTTCGATTGATCGCAACCGTCAGATCATCGCCGATTGGATCCATCGCGATGGTCCGAGATCTTTCCTCTTATTTCCTTCTCTTTCAAGAACACAAATCTTTCTATTTTCTCTCTTGTTACTCCCTCTTTCAAGAACGCAAATCATCATCCTCCTCCTCCTCCAAGCCTCTTGAACCCTAACCTTAACGCTAATTACTCTTCGTTATTTCCGGTTGTGTCTTGTTTGCTGTTCATTCTCTTGAAGAGCCATCATGGACAAAACAAACCGAAAGAGAAAGCACAGCGAGAACCAAGACAACGATCCTCTCGCCTCTGCCTCTCTCCTCCCAATTGCCGCAGCCTTACACTTCCAAACACCAGGTTCCCTTCCCTTCCGTCCCCTCCCCACCATCGCACCACTGCCGCCACAACCGCAACATCTCTCCTCTCCTCCCCCTGCCCAGCAGTCGAGATCGGTCATCCCGACTGGGATCGATCATAGCTTCGATCGATTACAACCGTCGGATCATCACCAATCGGATTGATCGCGACAGTCCGAGATCGGTCGTCGCCGACCGGGATCGATCATGGCTTCGATCGATCACAACCGTCGGATCGTTGCCGACCGGAATCGATCATGGCTTCGATCGATCGCAACCGTCGGATCGTCGCCAATCAGATCGATCGCAATGGTCCGAGATCGATCGTTGCCAACCGAGATCGATCATGCTTCGATCGATCGTAACCGTCAGATTTTCGCCGATCGGATTGATCGCAACGGTCCAAGATTAGTTGTCGCCGACCTGGATCAATCATGGCTTCGATCGATCGCAACCGTCGGATCGTCGCCGATCAGATCGATCGCAACGGTCCGAGATCCATCGTCGCCGACCGGGATCGATCATGGCTTCGATCGATCGCAACCGTCGGATCATCGCCGATCAGATCGATCGCGACGATTCGAGATCGGTCATCGCTGACCGGGATCGATCATGGCTTCGATCGATCGCAACTGTCGGATCGTCGCCGATCGGATCGATCGCAACGATCCGAGATCGATCGTCCCCGACCGGGATCGATCATGGCTTCGATGAATCGCAACTGTCGGATCGTCGCTGATCGGATCGATCGCGATGGTTCGAGATCCGTCGTCGCCGACCGGGATTGATCATTGCTTCGATCCATCACAACCATCGGATCATCACCAATCGGATCGATCGCAACAGTCCGAGATCGGTCGTCACCGACCGAGATCGATCATGGCTTCGATCGATCGCAACCGCCGGACAATCGCCGATCGGATCGATCGCGACGGTCCGAGATCGTCGTTGCCGATCGGGATCGATCATGGCTTCGACCGATCACAATCGTCAGATCATCGCCGATTGGATCGATCGCAACAGTTCAAGATCGATCGTCCCCTACCGGGATCGATCATGGCTTCGATCGATCGCAACCGTCGGATCGTCGCTGATCGGATCGATCGCGATGGTCCGATCCATCATCACCGATCGGGATCGATCATGGCTTTGATCGATCACAACCGTCGGATCACGCCGATCGGATCGATCGCGATGGTCCAAGATCTGTCGTCGCTAACCGGGATCGATCATGGCTTCGATCGATCGCAACCGTCAGATTGTCACCGATCGGATCGATCGTGATGATTCGAGATCGATCGTCGCCGACAGAATTGATCATGGCTTCGATCGATCGCAACCATCGGATCGTCATCGATCGGATCGATCGCAACGGTCAAAGATCGGTCGTTGCAATGATTTTTAGAAAAAAAAATGTTGTAAAAAAATTCAAAATAAATTATTTGCGATGCAATATTTGAATCGCAATTATTTAAAAAATATAATTTTTATCAGCTATATTATTTAAAAATATTGCGACGCATTAGCGACGCATTTTCCCAGAAAATAAAAATAATTTTCCAGAGAAAATAAGTTTTAATATTGCGATGCAAATATTGCGTCGCAATATTAAATTAGAAAAATAAATGTTGTAAAAAATTTAAAAATAAAACATTGCGATGCAATATATGCATCGCAATTATTTTTAAAAAATAATTTTTATCAAATATAATTATTTAAAAATATTGCGATGCATTAGCGATGCAATTTTCTAGAAAATAAAATAGTTTTCCCAGAGAAAAAATTTTTAATATTGCGACGCATATATTGCATCGCAATGTTTTTTAGAAAATAAATGTAATAAAAAATTTAAAAAAAAATTGCGACGCAATATATGCGTCGCAATTATTTTCAGAAAATATAATTTTTATCAGTTATAATTATTAAAAAAATATTGCGACGCATTAGCGATGTAATTTCTAGAAAATAAAAATAGTTTTCCAAAGAAAACAATTTTTAATATTGCGACGCATATATTGCGTCGCAATGTTTTTTAGAAAAATAAAAGTAATAAAAAATTTTAAAAAAATATTGCGATGCAATATATGCGTCGCAATTATTTTCAGAAAATGTAATTTTTATTAAATATAATTATTAGAAAAATATTGCGCATTAGCATTAATTTTCTAAAAAATAAAAATAATTTTTCCGCTGGACAATGGCGCCAAATTAGCGACTCATTAGCGACGCAATTAGTTGCGTCGCTAAGTTTTGCATAAAATAATAAAAAGGCCAAATTAGCGATGGATTAGCGACGCGTTGTTGCATCGCTAATCCATAATAAATTTAAAAAAATAGCGAGTGATTAGCGATGCAAATTTGCGTCGCTAATCACTACTATATAAGCTCTGGTCGAGCCCCCCCCCGCTTCTCTTCTTCTTCCTCTTCTTACCCTAACCGCCGCCGTCCCTCCTCCGGCTCCCCCGCCCTCTCCCCCGGCGGCAGCTCCCCCCACTCCGGCGGCGTCCCCTCTCGACCGAGGTAAGCCCCCCTCCCCTCATTTTTTTAAAAAAAACTCGTTCCGGCCACGGCCACGGCCGTGGCCTGGCCATGGTGGCCAGGCCACCAAAAAAAAATTTAACAAGGGGGGGTTTTCCCCACCCCCCCTTCGTCTGGCTATGGCCATGGCCGTGGCCGTTTTCTGGCCACGGCCGCTGCCGTGGCCTGGCCACGTGGCCAGGTGGCCAGGCCACGAAAAAAAAAATATAACAGGGGGGATTCCCCTTTGGTCTTCTGGCCACGGCCACGGCCGTGGCTGTCTTCTCCGGCCACGGTCGCTGCCGTGGCCGTGCCGTGGCCTAACGGTGGCCAGGCCACCAAAAAAAATTTAACAGGGGGGTTTTCCCCACCCCCCCTTCGTTGCTCGGCCACGGCCGCTGGCCGTTGCCGTCTGCCTGGCCACGTGGCCAGGCCACCAAAAAAAAAGTATAACAGGGGGGTTCCCCCACTTGGTCTTCTCCGGCCATGGCCGCTGCCGTGGCCGGCCGCCTGGCCACGGTGGCCAGGCCACCAAAAAAAAGTATAAACAGGGGGGTCGCACCCTAAATTTTATAAATTTAACCGTCATTAAATAGAGCTCATCAATCATGAGGCACGGCCGCTTAGTGCCCCATGCATCATTCAAGAGGATGAGATGGAAATGCTCATGCAATTGCAGGATTTCGACACAAGGGCTCCTAAAACATCACTTAGAGATCCAAATGGCAATGTCCAAGAAATAGCAGTGATGCAAATGTTCGGTTTCCTTCCGATGATAATGAAACTGAATCGCAGTTCGATACGGCATCGGATGTTGAACCAAGATTTCATGAAACAAATGAAACCGGCTAAACATAGAGGTTTTTTTAAATTCAATTTATTTTTATATATGTTATATTTTTACATATTCAATCATTAATCGTAATTACATTCATGAATCTTTAGTATTTTCAGTATGATGGGCCGAGGTAGATCTACCGACGACGGAGTGAGCAGGGACGTAGCCCTACCGCATCAGATCACACGAGCTTTGGAGATGGAGAGTTCCGATCTCCACACATCGCACAGCCTTCGGGTGATCCTGCATTTGTATTACCATCCAGCCGATCGGCACAGACCTCTGAGAGTTCTTCACCATCGGCTGCACCGTACTTCGACTGGATGCTCATGGTCTATAAGTATATACTAATTAAAAATATATGTTTATATTTTTAAGTCAATTACTTATAAACATAATTTTTTTAATAGATTTATTGAGCAGCATCATGTATCGAGCCACATCAGCTCCATATTTCAGAGGCGTGCAGATCCCAGTGGCTACGATTGGCGCCACGTATCTGCAGCCATGAGGGAGTTTTATTTTTCTGAGTTTCAGGTAAACTTATTAAATACAATTATCACTGATATAAATTTTTTAATCTTAATAAATTCTAAAAACTAACTGTTTATTTTAATATAAAAAAGTTTACGTGGGACCCTGCCAGCCATGATGCCATTAGGGCAGCATGGGAGGCTCTTACGGGATGCCGATACTCCGACATGCTTCATCGTTGGAGGTCATCGGGTCAGCGTCCTGCGCATGTGCCAGAGGGTATTTGGCATGAGTGGCAGCAGGCCTGGCAGTCCGATGGCTGGCGCAGGAGGTCTGCATCAGCCAGCACGAACCGCCGATCCGAGAGGGGCGTCCTGGCATAGGTCTCTCTCGCACACTTCGGGCTCCATTTCGATTCAGGAGCACAGACGCCGTATGGTAAGAAAATATAAATAATTTAATTACTAATTTAGTTATTTACAAATATTTGCATTAATATTAATTTTTTATTATTATAGTCTGAGCAGGAGGGCAGAGATCCTGGTGAGTTTCGTCTATTTAGGGCGACACACACTAGGAGGGACGGTTCCTGGGTCGATACGCGATCATGGAAGGTTGCGGTAAGAAATTAGCTTTATGTAGTATATGTTTAATTTCTAAAATTTTATTTAGAGAAATTTATTGATTCATTTATTATTGATTTTATAATTCAAAGACACGAGTCGAGGAGCTTCGCTCCCAAGCATCGCAGGTCGACTCCACTGATGGGGAGACGCCCGTCGAACTCTTAGCAGAGGAGAGTCGACGTGTATTTTTGGAGGCTATTGGTGCCCAACCGCGAGACCGCATGGTCTATGGTCTGGGCATTAGAGCTTCTGCATATTTTTCCCATCAGGCCTCCAGCTCGCGATATTCTGGTGATATTCCTACCGAGCGTTTAGACGACATTCGGAGATCTATTATGGAGGAGGTTCGGCAGGACGTTCGTCAGGAGGTTCGGCAGGAGTTCGAGCAGGAGTTTGAGCAGTGTATGCAAGGCCATCAGCAGGAGCTTGCAGACGTGCGAGATCAGATGCGTCAGTTGCAGGTTAGCCGCATGTTGCAGTGTTCCCAGCCTCCACATGATCGTGCGGATTCTTGATGTATTTTTTTTATATTTTGTACATGAAAACTTCAAAATTTTAATATATTAATTTTTTTGAAATTGAATGATTATTGTTTGGATCAATATGAGTGAAGAATATTTCGATCAATATTTAAATGTAATGAAATTGTATTAACCATTTTAATTTTTAATATTTTATTTTTTTAAAAAAAAATAGCGACGCATTAGCGACTGTAATTGCATCGCTAATATTTTTAAAATATTATTATTAAATATTACGACGCAATGACCCGGCGTCGCAATATTTTAAAAAAAAATTTAATTAGCGACGCATTAGCGGCTCACGTTGCATCGCTAATATATCTAAAATATTATTATTAAATATTGCGACGCAATGACCTGGCGTCGTAATTTTTTAAAAAAAATTTAATTAGCGATGCATTAGCGACTCAAATTGCATCGCTGCTATATCTAAAATATTATTATTAAATATTGCAATGCATTCAAGTGCGTCGCCATATTGCGATGCACTTGAATGCATCGCAATATTTAATAATAATATTAAATATTAAATATTAGTTTTAAAATTAGCGATGCATTTATGATGCGTCGCAATATTATGATGCATTGCTACGTCGCAGAGAGTCCTGTGAAGCAACGCAATTGCAACAAATTGAGACTGCGACGATCATCTAGGCGACACCGTCATTGCATCACAATAGCATGTTTAGCGACGCATTAGCGACGCATTTGGGCGTCGCAATATTTTTTTTCTCTTGTAGTGTTGGCTGGCCAAGTAAAAATATTCTTCAAACCTTGATAGGGATGAGTACTTTATTTCTCTAAAGCTTGGCAGGGCCAAGCTGTCTCTGTACCTTAGTTGGGCCAAGTAAAATATTCTTCGAACCTCGGCAGGGCCAAGCACTTTATTTCTCTGAACCTCAGTAGGGCAGAGTGCTCAATCTCTCTAAAACTTGGCAAGGCCGAGTACATTTCGACGGCTCGGCATTTACGGTGTCATAGTGCCGCAACTCTACTAATTCAATCTTCACCAATGAAATTCGACCATCAGGACTCTACTCCCTAAGCCCGAACATAAACATTAGATTAGGAAATGAGGGGCAAGTGATGCAAGGTAAAAGGTCTTCGCATAAATTGACTGATGTTGGCAAACGAACCGGCCCCCCCTTGGGATCACGATCGACCCTCCCCTTTGGCTGATACTCAGCCCGCGCTGAATATCACTACAAGAAAAAGGGTCATTTGCGAGGGAATTTGCGAGGGAAAAAGGGAAAAATCCATCGGAAATTTATATTTCCGACGGATTTCCGACGGATAAATGGTTGTCGGAAAAACCCTCCTCGGAAAATTTTTCCGAGGAATTTTTCCGAGGGAATATATTTCCGAGGGATTTGCCGAGGGAATTTATCCCTTGGAAATATCCGACGGATTTTCCGAGGGAAATTTTCCGAGGAATTTGCCGAGGGATTTTTCCGGGGGAAAAGTTCCGAGGGCTTTTCCGAGGGAAAGTTTCCGAGGGATTTTCCGATAGATTTTCCGAGGGAAATGTTCCGAGGGAATTTCCGAGGACAATATTTCGAGGGATTTTCCGAGGGAATTTCCGAGGACAATTTACCGAGGGATTTGCCGAGGGAAACTTTCCGAGGGAGTTTCCGAGGGCAATTTACCGAGGGATTTTCCGAGGGAATATTTTTGAGGATATTCCGAGGGATTTTCCGAGGGATTTTCCGAGGGAAAATTTCCGAGGGATTTTCCGAGGGATTTTCCGAGGGATTTTCCGAGGGATTTTTCGAGAAAAATTTCCGAGGGATTTTTCGAGGGATTTTCCGAGGTATTTTGCGAGAAAAAATTTTGCGAGGAGACCCTTGCAAAATAGCTTTTTTTTAAATACACCTGATTATATATATACAAATTATTCACAAATTTCATCATATCCAAGGATTCATAACATAACAAACTCATAACAAGCTCAAAATAGTTTATAGCAAGTTTATCATATCCAAGTTCATAACAAGCTCATAACAGAAGAAGTTATGACAAACTCATAACAAGCTCATATCCAAGTTCATAACAAGTTCATAACAAGCTCATAACAAATAAGTTCAAAAAAGTTGTACAAGTGTCATCATCATATCCAAAGTTTCATAACAAAAGAAAAAAGTATCACAAACAAGTATCATTCCAATTATAGAAAAAAAGGAAAATTATAAATCCTCCTCGTGATCATCATCATCATCATCATCATCATCGACGTTATCGCAATCACCATCATTTGCAGAGGTAGCAGCTGGAGATGGTGCTGAAACTGTAGATGGATTAACCTGCATCTTTTCCATCATAAGATGCATAAACTCCTCAGTACGGGAAATCCGGGCAGATAGCTCATTGTTTTGAGATGCTAATTGACTGTTTTGATTAGCTAACTCCTCATTTCGAGTAGCTAACTCCTCATTTCTGGAAGATACAGTCTGAAACATATTATAAATCCTCTCCCGCTCCTGAATCCACTCCTCGGAAACTCGTGAGGATGTGCGGCTAGAAGATGAGGAGCCTGTCAGCAAGCAAGCCTGGGATCCAAGTCCATAAATTCGTCCCTTATTGACTCCAACTGTATCTTTCCATACATGCATCATGGAGGGCTGAGGCTGCTGCTGTGATGATTCTGCACCATCCTCTCCGGTTGAGCTTTGACTTGATTCCACCTCTTGCCACTTCTGTATAAAATTATTCTGAAAAAGATATTAGATACAATTAGTTAAACATACAAAAAGTATAAATATATGAATTAAAGTAGAGTTTTTTAAATACTTACATGTGATGTCTCTGCCTTTTTATTTACCCACTGATTACCATCCTTTTTCTTTTGATGGGTGTGTCTGAAGAGCTCATCTAATGTAGGTGCTCGGTTCAACTTCTTTGTCTGAATT
Source organism: Calamus simplicifolius (assembly GCA_900491605.1). Classification (NCBI taxonomy): domain Eukaryota; kingdom Viridiplantae; phylum Streptophyta; class Magnoliopsida; order Arecales; family Arecaceae; genus Calamus; species Calamus simplicifolius. The sequence goes on from UESW01001632.1 coordinate 707,392, forward strand.
TCATAACAACATTATCAATTTTTAAAAAAAAATTATATGAAATAAGAACATCATATATGTAAAGAAAAAGATATTACCAAATTAGAATTTAATAACATAAATAATAATGAAATGTACAAATAGTCAGTTAATCCTAACAAACTTTTTGAGTTTTCCCATTGTACAACTCATAAATTCTTCTTTTGTCATGTTAGCTACAATTGTTTCATTGTATTCTCATTGGTAAGACTTCTCATATGCTATTATAGAAAAGCAATGTCATAGTCAGTTAATCCTAACAAACTTCTCAATTAAATTCCCAACAAATTAACTACTTAAAAAAAATATTTCCTAATGAATACCAATATGCAGCATACATCAGCAATCCTAGTGCATCTGGTCCATCAACTCATGAAATAGACATTTGAGGTGGTACAGTGAATTTGAGGTGGTACAGTGAACCCGATTACCCTTTTGTTGTTACATATTCATAAGTTGAAAAAAAGAAGGCAAAATAAATTATTATACATACCAATCTTGTTGCATGGTCATTAATGCTGATAGAACCACCAGTGTGAAGTGGGAAGCCCAATCCACCGCAATCGGATGCACGATTCTTCTTGTTCTTCTGACTTCTGCCTTTGAACTCATCACTATCCCAATATTTCCATAGCTCGTGCCATACACCCTCTCCAATCCAATCTGGCTTGCGGTCACGATTTTCACGAGCTTCGTTAAAAATGTCTGCAAGACGAGTTGAACCACGACGCTCCCAATTCCTCCGAATATAGTGCTCATCCTCTGGATCCCATTGAAATTTTTTCTAAAAAAAAAAAAAAAATTCAATATCAACAAAATGCATAGATACTTTAAATCAAGAAAGCATAATGCTTGAACAAGATACACAACCGACAAAAATAATGAATAACTCAAAACATGACATTCTGGAGACTCTTTGATTTTATCCCTACATTAATGCTGCCACTTCAGCACCAGACCAATTTTGTATGATATAAAATCTTCAGTATGACAAGTGATTTATAAATATACAAGAATGATTCCAATAGACAGAAAAACATAGGTTTCATATCAATGAGACAAAGAATAAAGTTGGAAGAGCAGTAGCAACTAAGAACATCGAAACTTTGATACTTAGCGCATTGTTACTAAGAACATCGAAACTGCTGAAACTGAAACTCTAGTCAAAGGCTAAAACTGAAACCTAAATTGAGTTTTATAACCTTGCATAAACCTAAATTTAGAGTTTCACTTTTACCCCTATGAAGTGCTGTAAGATGCCAACGAACATAATTTCCATTGGGCCAGTCAAAGAGAATATGTTTTGATATAAGATGTTCTTGTGGTCCTATTTCTCATACCAATGACATAATCCTTCTGGGTCATTCAAGAAAGCCATCAATTCTTATAGGACAGCATCCCCGTGCCATGGTCACCAAGGCAATGCGTTTGTCCAGACATGCTTCACTCCTCTCCTGTGAAATGGTTCCTCTGTTCTGAATGGGCACTGTCTTTGGCACAAGGGTGGTTCTAAGTTCAACTCCAATAATCAGCACTTATTGAAGTTTTATGTAGGGCTGGACATGGGTCAAGTACAGATTGGATCATCCAGGGTCTGATTTCTCAAAAAAAAGAGAAAAAATATTGGAGAATTGAATTTTGGAAATTTCTCTCTGGTGTTTACATGAAGGCCATCCTCCTCAGAGTGTGATATATTAGAAATCTTACTGTAGATCTCACATAATCAAACTCCATGATTCAAGTTTCTGATCATGAGAAATAGTAACTTAATTCCTACCATAGTTCTGTTTTCAAGTTAAATTATTAGTACAAGCTTTAGCACATTGCTTCTGGTCTAGATGGAACTAATTGCTCCTATAAGTAATTTGCATTTGTCGAGTCATTTCATATGAGAGAACATATGTGAATGACAACAGGTTCAACTATGGTAGATCAGTGAAAACAGTTGGAACTGTGGAGCAAGAATATCTTTGTATCTAAAATTGTTGAGCATGTTTTGAAACCAAACTCAAGTAAAAAAAATATTGTTACCTCAAACTCACGAAACCACATGTCTCGTGTCCTTTTTGGAATCTTCTTCCATGAAGAGTGAGGACCGTCATACTTGCTCTTAAGGATTTCAACCAAAGCATGGGTCACCATGTGGTCGTCATTGAAACTGTACATATTAAAAATAATCAAACAATCACATATATTCATTTTAATGGAATAAAATAGTATAATGATCTAAATGTTATATAGTTTTACCCATAGCCACTTGGAATTAATGGTGCCCTCTCTGATGTTTGTGTGTGCAAGCCCTCCTGGCTAGAAGTTGTGGTAGAAGTATGCACAGGTTGGACTGGCGGTGATTGCCCAGGTGGCACCACAGTATGAGAAGAGGAAGGGCTGTAAGTAGGGCTAGGTGTGTGTGGTATGGTATTTGGGTATGAAAAATAAAGTGATGGTGGCATAGTAGAGGAAGAGGGTGGGGTAGTGAAAGTGGTGGGAATGGAAGGTGGAATGGAACCAGGTGGTTCAGTAGTAAAAGTCCCTGAGATCATAGTAGGGAGATGTGGTGGAATAGAAGGGAAAGGAGATGGCATAGTAGAGAGATGTGGTGGAATAGAAGGGAAAGGAGATGGCATAGTAGAGAGATGTGGTGGAATAGGAGGGAAAGGAGATGGCATGGTTGAAGAGGGTGGTGAAATGGGAGAGGAAGATGGTGTGACAGTAACAGATGGTGGCGAGTGAAGCATCTGGGGGGCCATGGTGGTTGAGGTACTATTAAATTTGTGGTGGTTGTTTTTTTTGCGTGAGTCTTCTTTAACCGAGTAGTAGATAACTTTCCCTTCCCCTTCACAACTCGATCTGAAGATGACATCTATAGATGCACAATAATGTAAATATAAAACAAAACAAATTTCAAAATATTAAATAAGCATATATATAAACAAGTTATCATCTATTGACAAAAAAAGTAAAGAAATTATGTAGAAGCTATTGACAAAACAGGTTATCATCTATTCTCGATCTGAATCATCTTCATTAGTGAAATATTCTTCTTCCTCATCTTCTTCCTCTTGTTCCTCTTCTTCCTCTTGTTCTTCTTCTTCCTCTCCTTCAACTTCTTCTTCATCTTCTTTTTCTTCATTATCAATGGTGCCTTCAAGATATGCATCAACCTCCTCAAATAATCCTTCACTATCTCGTAAATTTTCAATGGCCTCATTATCATCTATTGCATTGACTCGAGAAATTTCCTCGTCTTGAAAAGCAGGCTCCAAAGTGTGGTCTTTATCTACTCGACCTCTCGGTCTTGTCTTGATCACCACCCACCACTCTACCTTATCTCTTATCCTCCCAGGATAAGGTACATAATATACTTGCACCACATGTTGGGGAAGAATGAATGGATCAAACTTTGCATACCTTCTATGATGTCGAATCTCAATAATATCATATTGTTTGTGCACTTTCATCCCCCGATTTTTTATAGGATCAAACCATTCACAATAAAATAGCATCACTGTTTTATCACCTTGTCCTGGGTACTGTAACTCCACCACCTCCTTAAGAATACCATAGAAGTCACTTTCATTATCACCATGTCCTCTGCTCTTAACACATACTCCACTATTGATTGTTTTTTTGCCCTCACTATATGCGTGTGTGTGGAATTTGAATCCACCAATGAAATACATGGGCCATGTTTTTACTACTCTCATAGGACCCCACGCTAAGTCATTCCAGTGTTGATTTTGTTTCATACTACATGGATTGTGCACCTAATCATATATTACAAAAACAATATATTAGACTTATGTTTCATATGAACAAATTATTTCAATTTGCATAAGAATTTAAAGCTTACATAATCTTTGAACCATGATACAAATGAAGCCTCAATTAGTGCATCTATCTGAGCATCACTAAGACATCCAGGTGTGGAAGCACGCACAAACTGCACAAACATACTAAAATACCATAAAATATTAGTTTTATTGGATTCATTGATTGAATATAAAGTTTTTATAAAGTTAAGGAGGATGTGACACTTACTCCAGATATGGCTTCACTTCATCACAATTTAATAATATATGTAATGTTGCAACAGTAAGCTCTGCATCAGTCAAATACCGTGTTCTACATTGACCAGATGGGTGGCCAAACTGACTGAATATTGAAAGAGTTGGTTGGAGCCTTTTTTCAAACTCTTCCCTACCATCATTTCGATTAGCTCCAATGCCCATAGCATGTATGTGAGGCTCAAAATAATATGAACAGAAGTAAGAAGTCTCTTGTGATAAGTATGCCTCACATATAGAGCCCTCAACGCGAGCTTTATTTTTGACCATTTTTTTCAACTTATTAAGGAACCTAAGAACATAGCATTGTATGTTAGCACATGTGATATATGAGAGATTATGTGGATAAAGATTTGAAACAAATATAGAAATATTATTCTTTACCTCTCAAAGGGATACATCCATCTGTATTGAATGGGTCCACCTACTCGTGCTTCATATGGTAGGTGAATAGGTAAATGTTCCATTGAGTCAAAGAAACTAGGTGGAAATATACGTTCCAACTTACATAAGATGATAGGGATATTGTGTTCCATTTGTACCAAATCCTTCACCCGCAGCATAGTTGAGCATAAGTCTCTAAAGAATATACTCAACTCAGTAAGAGGCTTCCATATTGGTTCCGGTAATGCAATAAATGCAATAGGCAACAAACGTTCCATAAATACATGACAATCATGACTCTTCATACCACATAACTTGCCTTCGTTCATATCTACACATCTACCTAGATTTGAAGCATATCCATCGGGCATTTTCAATCCTCTTATCCATTCACAAACAACTCTTTTTTGGTCTAGTGTAAAGCTATAATTTGCTTTTGGTTTCACCACCTTTCCATTAGGTAACTCATAGAGCTCCAAATCTCGCCGCCTACAATGCTCTTTCAAATCCATTCTTGATTTAACATTATCCTTTGTTTTGTTTTTTACATCCATAACAGTGTTGAAAATATTGTCAAACACATTTTTTTCTATGTGCATGACATCTAAATTGTGTCGGATTAAATTCGTTTTCCAATATGGTAATTCCCAAAATATGCTATGTTTTGTCCAATTATGACTTTCTCCATATCCACTATATTTACAAGGACCTGTTTCAGTTATTTTGGGATATCCACGAACTTTTTTCCATACTTGGTCACCTGTTAATCTGAGAGGAGGCTCCGATCTATCAATTTTGTTTTTTCGGAAGGCATTCTTATTTCTTCTGAACACATGATCAAAAGGCAAGAACTGACGATGACAATCAAACCATGTATTTTTACCCCCATGCTCCAAGCGAAAAGCCTTTGTTCTCTCCATACAATACGGACATGCTAATTTTCCAGCTGTACTCCACCCTGACAGCATGCCATATGCTGGAAAATCATTGATTGTCCACATTAAAGCAGCCCTTAATAGAAAATTTTGCTTTCTTGAAATGTCATAAGTAACTACACCCTCATTCCACATAACTTTTAATTCATCTATCAATGGTTGCAAATATACATCTATCCTGATCTTCGGATTATGCGGTCCAGGAATGAGCAAGGTTAAAAACATATATGGAGTGGTCATACACATATCAGGAGGCAGATTGTACGGCGTAACAATTACTGGCCAACAGGAGTATGCTGTAGCAGAGAGACTGTATGGAGTAAAGCCATCAGCACATAACCCAAGTCTAACATTTCTTGGCTCTAATGCAAACTCAGGATATGTACGATCAAAATGTTTCCATGCTTCTCCATCTGATGGATGGCACAAAACATCCTGTTCTCGTCTATTCTCATAATGCCATCTCATGTGCCCAGCCGACCTGTTCGAGGCGTAAAGCCTCTTAAGTCTAGGGATAAGTGGCAAATAATGCATCCTCTTATAAGATACTTGACTGTGATTCCCACTTCCCATCCTACCTGGTTTGTATCGAGGATGACCACAGAACTTGCAATCAGTTAAAGACTCATCATCCTTGTAATATAACATACATCCATTAGAGCAACAGTCTATTTTGTTAGCAGATAGGCCAAGCTTCGAAACTAAACTCTTTGTCTTATAGAAGTCAGGAGGTATTAAGTTACCGGAAGGACATATTTCTTTCATAAGCCCCGCAAATTGATTAAAACAATGCTGAGATATATTGTTATCAGACTTGATACTCATCATTCTAACAGCAACTGACAACTCTGAGTGATTAGTACAACCTGACCAGAGCGGCCGCTGTGCTGCATGCAACATCTCGTAAAACTTTTCAGCCTCTCTATTTGGAGGCTCCTCCACATAATTTGGAGCATCTCTATTCTGAAAAGCATCCACATTGCTATTATAAACATCTCCAAAATTCGGACCAGCAGCATCAAAAATCATGGCTTCGTATCTATCGGTTGGCTCATTATTATTCAATTGATCACCACTAGAAGCACTAAATTGAGCAGTACTTGAACCAGCAAATTGCATTTGATTAACACCATAATTCACTATTGGTTCAATTTCTCCATGTTCTGTCCAATACCAGTAGTCAGGTTTGAAACCTTTTTTATAAAGATGTACCTTTACTTCCTCTACAGTCAAGTACTTTGTGTTTTTGCACTTGAAACAAGGACACCTAATTTTCTTCTCACTCAAAAATATAGGTTGTTGGCATGCAAAGTGAATAAACCATTCCAACCCTATTAGAAACTCATCTGTATAACCCTTTCGGTCTGGTAAAAGTCTATTATACATCCAACTACGATAATGACGAATGTCCATAATAACGAAGCTTTAGAGTGTTTTCTTGATAACCAGCCTAAAACCATAAACAATTGAGGCATGTTAATTTTGAGTTTGTATGCATGTACTATACAAATGCTTGTTAACCATCGTTGTAGTAAATAATAAGTAATAGTTTATAGGTATTAATACAAATGGACCCTGAGAGGGAACAGAATACGTACTCTAAAAAGGTTTGATGGTGTTTCGGCTAGATCCAGAACAACTCTAGTACCTGAGAAGTGCTGATAATCCAGAACAACTGAGAAGTCACCCTGGATATATGAGAATTTCGCCTTAGCTCATGTCAGGAAATAAAACATATACCATCAAAAAATAGGATAAAAATCTTTCAGAGGAACTAGAACACTATGGGCTGTTCTTTTTTCTTATAGGAACATCTAAGGTTAATATATTTCATGGATATAAAGTAGTTGTAGCAGAACATATAAATATTTTCAAATACATTACAGTTCCATAATTTGATTAAAATGGTTTGTGCAAGGATTACTGAAACTTGAGAAGCACTTACAAAGAAATATAGGTGCTTGTGCTAGACATCACATGAATGATAGGCAGTAAATATAGAAATACCCAATTTGTATTGTGTAGTATAAGTTCATGTCATCTTTTCACCTTCTAATTAAAAAAGGGATAATTACACTAAGAATGATTGATGTGTCTAGGGTTCAAATTTGGTTACAGCTAACNCGGGCTAAGGGTAAAAAAAAGATCACGAGGCTTTGGGCTTAGTGGAGCCCAACCTCAGGTGAAATATGGCCTTGCCTAGGGGGGAATCTTTCAAAGTCTGGGTCCAACCGGGACTGGCCTAGTAGAAAGATATAATTGTTGTTGTGGTGGTTTCACTGTGCACTTTTAATCTTGAGGATCCGACTTTGAATCCCACCTTCAATGTTTTTTAACAGAAAACCATTTATGTTGATATATAAATAATATATAAATATATTGAAATATAATATATATATATAAAGTATAAATTTTTGGGTCGGGCTGGGTCAAGCCTGTTTTTCTTAAGCCTAAGCCTAGCTTGAAATATGAATGGTCTTAAAAAATCGAGCCCAGCTTGGCCCCATGTGCTAAAATATTTGGCTCGAGCCCTGTAATTTTCTGGCAGCTCTCAGGTCAGCCTATGCCCACCCATAGGGAGGGGATAACAAGGAAGAAAATAATAGAGATGGAGAGATAAGACCAATGAAGGGGACTTTACCAACCTTAAACTATCTGTTTTTAAATCTATCACCAAATTCCACAGGTTGCCCCTAGGTCAAGAACTCCTTGAGATTGAGCCCGTTGGACTGAACTTCTTGGTTGGGATGAATCTATTAGTATTTTTTTCTCCATTTGAGAATAGGGATGCATGTCAAATTATGATAGCATTGAGTGATCTAGGCGATCAGCATACGTAGTGTTCTAAACTGCTTCAAAAACATATACTATTAAGATCTACATTTGAAAAGCAAATAGATTGCTAAAATTCATAGATTTAACAATGGTACACCAACTATTTCGAACAAGGCAGTTTGGGGCAAACCAGTCTGTAATCAGGATGGTTTGGCATGTCAGTTTGGTATAAGTGGAGAACCGAACCAAGTCGCCCTGAACCAAACCAATTTGTTGGGTTTGGCTTGATTTGGTGTAGTTCATGGCTTGAACCCTCTGTTCCACCTAACTGATGTCACCGATATGGTTCGGTATGTCCCATATCGACCCATACTAGTTTGGTATGGAGAACCTTGGATTTAATACATAAGGGGCATATTAATAGTTGTATCTAGTGGATTGATGTATAGTAAATGAGACACTGATCACTTTACTGGCAACAAAGAAAGAAACAGAGTGATTTTTAATGATCAATATAAAATATTGCAATGTTTTTGTCATATCTTTGATTGGATGCAACTGTTAAAGTTGGAATGCTTTCTTAATTTTAAAATTCTTCCATCCATTGCAGTAGATAGAATCAATTTATATTAATCAGTGGAGTCTTGATTGTCTGATATCACTTTACTATTTAAATTGCCAAGATTGACAAGGATTTAGAATCACAATCTGATTACTGAGTTCTTGCTTCTTAACTAATGAGGATATACGAGCTCTATTACTTATATTTTGCTTTCAACTAATCAAAAGTGTTACTTGTATTGTGCTTTAGACAATGATTGAGGGTGTCTATCTTGTTTCCGTGTCTCAATAAATCATTTTATTCTGAAATTATAGTATCTTGTTTAAACTCATTATCAGAATATATGTACCTTATTGATTTGTTATAGTTTTACTATTCTTATTCTAAGATGCAGTGTCAGGATCAGGCATAGCTCAATATGGAATCTGTGTCACTCACTGGCTTTTCTGAAAGTTGGTGAGACCTAGACCTGATCCAGTCCTGAGTCCGGACCCATGTGTTTAGTTGGGTAGGTCCATAGCATAGATTGGATCAGGGTCACAGAAATTTTGGTATACTTTCATCGATTCTTGTTATAGTGAGTTGAGGGTGCCTGATACTACCTAGCTATTAGAAATGGACGTACTAGCACGAGCGCATGACTCCATTCAATGACCAAACATGTAGGGCAAGGGTGGTGTCCTTATCATTGGACTACCTAGCCAAAAGGCAAAGGTTGGATCAGACCAAAGTCGATTGATCAGCCAGCAAATTATATGCTTACGATAAATGATTGCTCACCATGCTAAACAAGTGCATTCTTTTGATAAATGACGGTGCCCTGTTTTCTGTGACCCAATAGAAAGTAACAGGTTGATTCATTCCCTAATCTGCGTTATCCTTTAGGACCTCTCATGCTATTATAGGCCATCCCTAAGTGGTCCTTCCATCATTAACTAGGGGGTTTCAGTAATGATGCAACTGATTAATTTCTTTAAAGGTAAAAAAAGGCCTGAAACGTAGATGGTTGGGACAAAGAAGAGTCCCTTTTATGAACAAGCCCAGAGCGAAAAACATAAAACAAAAACTCTCTTACCCTTTGCCGTCCTCTGCAACCTCTTTTCCTTTCCGGCACTGCAGCTTGGAGCGTAGAGTCTGCAACCTCTTTTCCGTCCTCTGCAACCTCTTTTCCTTTCCTCGACCTAGAGCATGAACTCAATTAGAAGGACAGTGGCACTGCGCTCATGAGAAGAGCATCACGGTCTCATGGATTCATGATGAAATAATAAAAAGCATATAAATAAAAACAAAAACATACCTGGGATTTCGTTGCTCGCCGGTCCGACGAAGTCACCAAGGCGAGCGGCGGCGACGATCGAAAAGTTCTGGTAGCTCCTAGGTCCGACGAAGTCACCACGGCGAGCGACGGCAACGAATGGGAGGACGGGACTCAGGATCTAGGGTTAAGAAACCAGAAAGAGGGGAGGGCAAGCGCCAAGCGGTCGAGCGGAGTATTCATGGGCCTCGTGGGTTTTGGCTAAGTTATAACGGGTTCGGGTTATCCCCGAACCCGGACCGATTATGGAGCTGTTGTTCTGTTTTGGAATTCCTAATTAAATGCTAATAACATCACTTAATAAGCATCAACTAATTGAGAGATATTTTTACAAGCACCACCACTTGCGTCTGAATTTTCTCATTGGCACGGTCGTTTGTGATTGCATGTTGCATTAGATAAGATAAATTGATTCTAAGACTCTGAGATATAATGGCAAGAACTTTAGTTCTCCACTTGAACGATGAATCGACACGTTAAGAATTTTTTTAAATATTATAAGCTTATAACCACAAATATTTCATCTGTTACAATTATTTACATGTGTGTACCATAAAGAACTGATTAACTAACGTGATCATCAACAAAAGTAATCATATCTGCATCAATTTAGATTTGATTTATAATAACAAAAGAACGAAGATGAATGACTGCAAGGGGAAAAATGAAATTGAAATAAGAATATGGAGCAGAGTGGTTCCGCAATAAATGACAAAAACCAAGTTGGCTCTATTCTCTTTGGAGCAGAGTGGTTCCGCAATAAATACAAGGCTCTAAAATCCCTTGAATCTCATCGTTATACTTATGCTATACAGATCATGGTCAAGGAAAGAATGTAAAACCCTTTCCTTATCAAAAATGTAAATCCCCCCTCCTCCCCATGGCCCATGCTGGTAGGGGTGGCAATTTTTGACACGACACGATAACTCGATACGAACATGACACGAATTAAATAGGTTTGGGTTGACTATTTTTTGGTACAAACCCGTATATGACACGACCCGCCAACACGAAATTTAAATGGGTCGTGTTCGGGTTCAACCGCTTAACCCGAATTAACCCAAATTGACCCGTGTATTTAATCGGGTTGACACGAACCTGTCTGACCTATTTTGACCCGAACCCATCACCCACTTCGCCCGCATGTACGCCGCCATGATCCGTCCGTCACCGCTACCCGAGGCCTCTAGATCAAACAAACAAAGCTGACTGTTCCACCAAACGAAGCTGGTTAAATAGTCAAAATTTATAATCTGATTAGATTGATCAAACAAGCAATGCAACCAATTTGACTTAATCTACTTCTTGGGAGCAACTTTTGTGACGGTTGAGTATAAATATCACAATCCCCTCTAACGAAAAGAAAGTGAAAAATAAAAGCAACTGCCGTTACTCTTTTTTTCAAGAAACTTCTTTCACTCTTAAGCAATTACGTTATAAATGATAAAATACTAATAATGACCATTTAATGATATTTTAGAGAGTTTAAATGACGATAATTTTTTACTCGCATTACTGCTCTCTTCGACTCTACCCTCCTTTCGCTGGCTCATTTTCCATTATAAAATCTCATGTGGGTTTTATTTCTTCCGTCCTCTCGGGTCACAAGTCGTGTCAGGTTAATCGTGTTTGAGTCAGGTCATGTTCGTGTCCAAATTCAGGTTAATCGTGTTTGAGTCAGGTCGTGTTCATATCCAAATTACCTAACCCGTTTAACTCACAGGTCGTATTTGGGTTGATGTGTTTTCAACCCGACCAAAACATGACACGACCCGGACACGACACAACACGACACGATTGCCACTCCTACATGCCGGAACCCTCACCGGCAACATCCTCAAGAATAACAGAACACGACACCTCAAGAACCCATTTTTATTAGAAATATCCATCGAAAAATCCCTCGCAAAATAATCAAACAATCCCTCGGAAAATCCCTCGGAAATTAATTTTGCGAGGGATTTTCCGAGGGATTTTTTTCATCAAAAATTTTATTAATAACTCATTAATGAAAGAAAATCCCTCGGAAAATCCCTCGCAAAATTAATTTTCGAGGGATTTTCCGAGGGTATTTTTTTATCAAATTTTTTTTACAAAGAACCCATTTTTGTTAGAAATATCCATCGGAAAATCCCTCGCAAAATAATCAAAAAATCCCTCAGAAAATCAAAATTAATTTTGCGAGGGATTTTCCGAGGGATTTTTTTCATCAAAAATTTTATTAATAACTCATTAATGAAAAAAATCCCTCGGAAAATCCCTCGCAAATTAATTTTCGAGGGATTTTCCGAGGGATTTTTTTCATCAAAAATTTTATTAATAACTCATTAATGAAAAACAATCCCTCGGAAAATCCCTTGCAAAATTAATTTCCGAGGGATTTTTCGAGGGTATTTTTTATCAAAATTTTTTACAAAGAACCCATTATTAATCATCAAAAAATCCCTCGGAAAATCCTCGAAATTAATTTTGCGAGGGATTTTCCGAGGGATTTTTTTTCATCAAAAATTTATTAATAACTCATTAATGAAAAAAATCCCTCGGAAAATCCCTCGCAAACTTAATTTCCGAGGGATTTTCGAGGGTATTTTTTTATCAAATTTTTTTACAAAGAACCCATTTTTGTTAGAAATATCCATCAAAATCCCTCGCAAAATAATCAAAAAAATCCCTCGGAAAATCCTCGGAAATTAATTTTGAGGGATTTTTCGAGGGATTTTTTTCATCAAAAATTTTATTAATAACTCATTAATGAAAAAAAATCCCTCGAAAATCCCTCGCAAAATTAATTTCCGAGGGATTTTCCGAGGGATTTTTTTATCAAAATTTTTTTACAAAGAACCCATTTTTGTTAGAAATATCCATCGGAAATCCCTCGCAAAATAATCAAAAAAATCCCTCGAAACTCCATCGGAAATTAAATTTGCGAGGGATTTTCCGAGGGATTTTTTTTTCATCAAAATTTTATTAATAACTCATTAATGAAAAAAATCCCTCGGAAAATCCCAAAATTAATTTCGAGGGATTTTGAGGGATTTTTTTATCAAAATTTTTTTACAAAGAACCCATTTTTGTTAGAAATATCCATCGGAAAATCCCTCGCAAAATTTATTTTGCGATGGATTTTGCGAGAAAATTTTTTTTTATCGGAATATTTTATAGTTTATGTTTTTTTATCGAAAAATCCTTGGAATTGCGAGGGATTTATTCCCTCGGAAAAATCCCTCGGTAAATTACACTTTTCTAGTAGTGATGTGGCTTCATCGGCTACATCAGTCGGAGCTCTCCACCTCGAGGGTGATGGTCTTTCTAGTCAGCGTCTTCACAAAAATCTGCATGCCACCCCAGAGATGGAGGACCATGTAGTGGGTGGACTCCTGGATGTTGTAATCAGCCAATGTATGGCCATCCTCGAGCTGCTTGCCAGCAAAGATGAGCCTATGCTGACTACAACATCGAAAAGGAGTCCATCCTCCACCTGGTCCTCCGTCTCCAGGGTGGCATGCAGATTTTCGTGGAGACGCTGACTAGGGAAATACCATCACCCTCGAGGTGTTGAGCTCCGACACCATTGACAATGGGAAGGCTTATAGTGGATTGGTGCTGTCGTTTGATACTAGTAACTGCAACTTTGCACTTCTTCATGAGGCTGAGCGTTCGATCCCATCATCCCTTCATCTCGATATCTGGGAGATGCTAGCTGATCTCTCCACATACTTACGTTTCACCTTTTGTTTTTAGGGAAGGAGGAGAGCCTTACATGCACTGGAACCAAAAGATCCAGCTGGGATGGGAGGATACCCAGATGGCTAAGGCTTCTTCTGATTGAGTTGAGCAAGCTGGGTGGTATGGGCATATTTGCATCAAGGTGTTTGTAGATCAACGCCTGGTGCTCGAGCTCCATCCACTGGGATGGAGTGAAAGGCCCCCTCATCCTTCCCAAAACCCCACTCATGTTTATAGTTGAGCTTGCAGAACCCAAACCTGAAATACCTAAGGCAAAAGAAGAGAAGTAGAGAGATAAGGAGAAGACAAGATAGGATTGGAGCCATATCAAATGATACAGAGAAGAAGAAGCAACAAGGTAAAGGAAAGGGGTGGGAAGAAGAATAAAACAACAACAGAACCCTCATAGAAGGCCTGGCAAAGAGCGTCATTACCCCATGACTTCACTGCAATATTT
>UESW01001633.1:0-90628 GCA_900491605.1 Calamus simplicifolius
TCTTATCTATGTTCTTTTTTTTTGACTTTCCTAACACTTTTATAGTTATTTTTCTAATACTATTAGCTATTTTTTTCCATATTGTATTGATTTCTCTATTTATACTCCAATTTTCTTCTTTCATCATTCTATATTTAAAAACTATAAGTTTTCCTGCTTTCAAATTTCACCACCTAATCTTTGAATTCTTATACTTTAATTCTTTTCTTCTATTTTCGAATATATATCCAATATATATATATATATATATAACCATTAATTTATGTTGAACTTTCACTCGATATAACCTTAGAATTTTTACAGAACACTCGATTAATCTTTCTGGTAAAGAAAAAATCTATTTGACTAGTGTTATATATACTTTTGAAAGTTATTAATGAGAGTCCATCTTTCTAAACAATGTGTTGGCTAATACAAAACCGTATGCCTTTGCAAATTATAAAATGACATTTTCTTCTTTATTTTTTATCTTTGAATATATAACTTTTATTCACTCTTCCAAAGCCTATATTATATTCTTCGACTTGTCCATTCAAATCTTCTCTAATAAATATTTTTTCTTCGTTAGGAATCTCTTGAATTAATCCATTCATATCCTTGTAAAAATTTTGCTTTGTTGCATTATCTAAATCTACTTGAGAATATAAGCACTAATAATATTAATTGATTTCTTATCTAGTACTAATTTAATTAAAATTATTTTATCTCCTATCCTCTTAATGACTATAACTTCATCTTTTATATTCTTATCTATAATAATTTGTATTCCATTTTTCTTTCTATCTTTATCCATATACTAAAGTTTAAACTATTAACTTGTTTTACTTTTTCTCTTATCCATTTAGTCTCTTGCAAGTAAGCTATTTTAATTCTCCTTCTAGTCATTGTATTTGTTAGTTCCATTATTTTTTTTTGTTAATGATCCTATATTCCATGTTGCTAAAGTTATTTTATTTTATTTTTATTTTTTAGACTAATATCTTTTTCCACACCCATCCACGAAGATGTGAGAACTCTTATTTACTTTCCATCATACTTGGACGCCGAGGTGATGAGTCACTTCCCGAGACTGCCTACTTCCACTACACTCATGATCTGGTGTAGCATATTGCTTCCAAGGACCATCTTATCTTTAACGATTTTCTCTATTAGATTATACTGGCCGTCAACCTATTGCAACCTTTGTTCTTTATTCGGGCTTGAGAATGGCTATGTATAAAACTTTATACCTAGGCGGATTTAGTTCAATCAGATAACAGGAAGCTCAAATTTGAAGGTAAAAGTTATTCAAACTTCATGTTTGCTTATAGTTATAAGGATAAAACTCAAGAAAGTACCCTCATGCATTTATGACATAGCCAATCATATTTCGAGGTTCTTGGCTTGTTTTTGTTTTTACACCTCCTGAAATATGAAGTTCATAAAACTGCTAGGATAGTTTTACTATTAATTCATTCTTAGCATCTTTTAGTTGCCACATAAACCTGCCATTTTCTTGAGGCTGTACTATTAATTTTTTTCCTGAAAACTGACTCAAAACACCATGGTCTTAATCCAAAAGCATATCTTTTAGAAGTTTTCAAATTTAGTTGAATAAGTAGCTTTTTGATTTCCTTTTTCTTTGGTCAAGTATGTAGCAGCCTGTGGACTCAGCCCACTTTTTTTAGAGAAGAAATATATTCCTTGATGGTAACTTGTTAGCCTTGCCCCAATTATGTGTTTTCTTTATGAATTAGAGTATGGTCCATCTTGAAGAACTATAATACAAGTGGCTATGAACTGGACATCAATCTTATGTTATGTGGTGTCAAATTCATTGCAAGTTACCCTTCTAAGGCCGAGAGAGGGGGTGGGGTGGGTGTTGCCATGGAACTTAAAATTGATGGTGGGATGAATAACATACTTTATCAATATTAGTTATGCAGTTTGAGCTTGCAAAATTACATAGGATTTGTCTGGAAATAGTCTAAATGGTTATCAAAGAAGCCAACAATTGATATGGTTGGGCCACACCCTGTCTGAGCTTGACACAGATTTTTTTTTTTTTTTTCTAAATTTTGAGCTAGGCTTAGGCCAAAATTGAGTTATGTCGCATCCTTGCTTTGGCCTAGCCTGAAGCCTAATTGGGCCCAACTGAATAAGCTTGCGTGGGCTGAAGGGCTGGGCTTGACCTGAATTGGCCCGGCTAACCCAAATTCTTTGCCTAATAAGTTCGCAATGAGTAGCTGAACCTGAAAGAGTCTTGGTAGAAGATCTTACTTATGAATCGAGGCTTGAATTGTTCTGGACCCGAGCTTTGGACTAGAAGTTAGTCCTGGACTAGGCCAACCATGAGTCCGAGCCTGTTCTGAAATTCATTCAGACACTATTTTTTGGCTTGAGCTCAACTCAAACAGACTTGGGCTGGTCCAAGGCCTGAGCCTAAGCTGGCCTGGCCCAGGTCGTTTCCAGCCCTAGATACAGCGATTTACATGGTTCATCACTTTGTCTCTTTCTGATGTGATGTATTCTCATCTTGTAAGAAATGTGAGGTAACTTCTGTCTTGTGTGCATATATCCCATAGTACATGTGGAATGGGGGGGCATGGCGTTGTAGTTCCTTCAACTTATCAGATTCTATATAGATACACTTGTTGCTAGTGTTTACAGCCATTTACAATATATTCATGTCGAATTTTACATTAAGAATGCCAGCTATCCCCTTTTACCACTAGAAAAAATTAGAAATACTGTGATATGAATTCTTTTAAATTATTTGGTTGAGCATGAGGTCTCTGTATTTTCAACAATTCTGCCACTAGCTCTAGCTGCAAATTTCTCTTATCTGGTTTCTTATCTTGTCCTTGCGGGAACAATTTTGCTTTGAAGGTTGAAGAAACTATATCAGAATTCAATAACTTGCATCAGAAACTTGAAGTGATTCCCTACACTGCATCATATGACAAACTTATCACACTTTGTTGCAATTTATCTAAGGTATGTGTCTGGTAAATATCTGGAAAATTTCTCTGTTCTGCTGTTATAGCTTATATTCAGATACTGTGAGAAACTTTACAAGGTAGTTACAATTGGAGAATTCAGATGTATGACTTTGGGATGAAATCCCTTTTTGTTCCTCTTCCTCAAGATCATAATGACTTGTATGGATGGTACATTCATTAACTCAAACTTTTTGTTGTTTTCAATAGTTAGCTTATTTAAAATGTTGCAAATGGCATCAATATGAATGATGAGCTATTAGCACTTGCCAAAAGAAATCCCAAAGGGCTGTAATCACCTCTCATCTATTAAGGAGCATATAATATATGACTGGTCACTCATGATTAATCTCTATTGAACATTTGTTGCCAATGATAATTATTTCAAGCCCGCTGTTTTTTAAATATGGCACCCACTGCAAAATAGAAATGAATATGCCTACAAAAGTATCCAAATTTGGATGGTGAAGAACAAATAACCTTGAAAAATTTGAAAGAAAATTGATGATGGAATATTGAAAACAAGAGAGATTTTTGGGAAAGAGGGCTTCCTTTAGGTTATGATAAGCTACGTTACAAAGATGAATGTACCTACAAAAGGTATTCAAATTTGTAGAAAAGAGCAATTAACCTTGAATACTTTCAAAGAAACTTCATGTTGGGATTTTAGATTCTAAATGCGTTTTCTCTTTGGAAATAATAAAGAACAAGTGATAACAAAATCTTTGAAGGTGTAAGCATATTAACAAAGATGCCAAAAGTTAGAGATTTCAAAATGCAGCTTATGATACTATGTGGTAAGTGCTTTTCATAAGAAGGTAGCAAAGGATTCTATACTTGCTAGGAAGTCTGAGAGGAACACTAAGCATATAGATTAAGTTCATGATTGGTAGAGGTCCATGCCTTGACATTAATATTTTTGTATCACATTTCAATCTATGCTTCATCATCCTCTTATAACAATTTCATAGCATTGTTCATGAGTTTGCTATCACGATAGTATAATTTCTAGCATCACCTTTATTCTTATTGCTACTATAGCTCTCTTTTTCCATTCTATTTGAATCATAATCATCCATCAAATGCTCTTGCTGCTAATAGTCTAAAAAGGAACTTGCTTGGGCCACGTGACTAGTGGCTAACCTCTTTTTGCACTATGTTCGCCATTCCAAGAATTTGTACTATTTTGGTACTGGTTTGGTTTGGTACAGTATGCCCCTATATTATACCAAACTATGATTTACCCATCTTGTAGATGCTGCATATATCCTTTTCACTTTAGAATAATTAATTTTTTTTAAATAATGAATTTTCTATCATGCATGCAAAAAAATATGATCAATGCTTTACAAAATACTTCTAAAATATCTATGGATAGTACTAATTTTGCATATTTTTAACTTAATTTAATATTTCTAATTATTTTTAATTAAAAATTCATTTTTAGTTACAAAAATATTGAAAAGTTGATTTTAATTCAGATTTTTGTAGCGCCCAAATAGAGTTGCTACGTTTGTGTTTCTCAGCCATTGAATACGTTCTAATCACCATTAAATTTTAAATTTATTGAAACTTAGGTCTAGATTATGAAATTATTAAACATGCCTAAATTTCAATAAATTGAAATGAAATTAGGGTAGAAAGTAGGCGGCATATCCCCATATCATGTTTTTGATTTTATATTCATTTTTTATTTTTAATTAGTTTTTAATTGAAAGATATATTTTAATTCAAAAAAATATTCAATGAATATTCAAGATTTTGGTTGGTATGAGTAAATTGTCCATATGTCTACAATATATCACAAAATTAGGTCAAAATCCTAAATTTTGGCATGGCTTCCCATATATTTTTCCTTGTTTGGCGTTTTTAAGGTGAAACAAGAGTGAGAGAATAAGAATGGGAGGAGCAATACTTGATTTTGGGCTAAAATCCTTCATCCTTTGGCTAAAATCCTTTGAAAAATGGGTGAGAAACCAAGTTTTGAAAAAAATAAGGAAGAGAGTGCTGAAAAATTTACGAGAGGCTCTTGGCCTCTCCCTCCCTTTTAAGTCATGGGAGAACCCCTACCCATGCTTGCACCTGAATTGAGCTGAACCGACCTATATTGCACTGAATCAGATGGTTCGATATGGTTCAGGGTAATACAGGTTAGTTTAGGCCTTAAACCATTTAGAATCAACGAATTGTTCCGATTCATTGTTGGGTATGGTATGTGTTGAATCGGATGGTTCGGGATAGTTCAGCTAGCCTTGCTTTTGCATGTTGGCTATAACTTGATACTGGAATCCTTGCTTAATTCCCTTGCTCCCCCACTTAAAACGTTAATTTTTTTTTGAAAATGTTGAAATTCTTGTTTAATTTGCACTCTTATGATAGGACTTAATAGGTAACTAATATAACAAAAAGCCAATCGAGACATGTTACTCCTCATGTATACCCTTACTATTTACCCTTGTCACCTTGAGTTTCCCTTCTTTGTTCAACATTGTTGCTTGTCCCTTTCAATCTTGTCCAATCTTTTCTAGCTCCCCTTCAATCTTGTCTAGCTCTTTGTTGGCCTTATTCACCCCATCTTACTATCACCTTTATGATTAGCTCCATTTAGCACACGGCTAGCCTTGTCAACCCCTACCAACCCAAGGTTAGATGAACCATGAACCAATATCAAAGAGATTTGATTCAATACCAATCAAAACTAGCAGTCGCAACTGAACCGAATAAGTAGCATACCACTAGTTTGGGTTAGCTCAGTATTTTTTACATTTTTTAAATTTTTCATTGATTTCTTTTTTTTTAACATGGTAAAAGGCTGGAGCCACCCTAGAGCTCTCATCTTCTCTCTTCTTTCTTTTTTTTTTCATTTACTTAAGATTTTAAATTTTTTAAGAATGAAAAGTCAACTCTCTTCCTCTCAAGAGCAAATTTGGAGAATTTCAGAGAATTATGCTTGAGTAAATATCATGTTAGGATACTTCCACTCCAGATAAAAATATCAGAAAGTCAATTTAACTTGAAAATAATGAAAAAAATAAAATATCAAGAAAAAATATTTTAAAATAATTTGTAAGGCTTTGGTTAACACTTGGTTAAACTTGTACAGTTTTCATACTTGTATATGATCACAATAACAATAAACCTTATAATACCTATACTTACTAGATCTATAGCTCATCAAATAATAAAGTTAAACTTGCCATAAATTCTAAGGTTAAAATGTATTTCTTAGGATTCAAACTTGATGTGTCACTAAATTGCCTTAGCTTAGTCAGATACATGGAATGATAGATAATAAACAACAAATCCAAGGAAAAAGAAGCAATAAAGTTTAGTAGTGGATTCTTCAACTTTACCTTTGGAGTAAGTAAGTATACGAGAGTAGGTGAGAATCACTTTCTTGTTCTTTTTATTTTGTCTATCAGAAAGATCCTTAAACAATGGCTCTCTACTTATCTGTTAGTTGGTCTTTCTTAAAAAAAAAAGTTAATTTCCTTAAAAAATAAAGAAAAAAAAAGATTAGTTCTTCTGGTCTAGTGGCACGTCATCTACGAGTTGATCTTTCTTAAAGGAAAACAATTTAAATAAATTTCCTTACAAAGTAAAGAAAAACCAAAAGATTAGTCCTCCCATCTAGTGACGCGTCATAATTTGGACCTGAAGAGATACATCTTAATCTTGGGATTTTATGGCAAGTTTGTCCTAAATAGGGCGGTTTGAAATGGTTTTGTAGACCTTGGCACAACATTGGGCTTTAGATGAGATTATATGAGATCTAGCTTGTGTATTGATGAAACATTGGGCTTTGATGCCATATAACTTGGGCATGTCAAGCTTTTTCTATATTTAAAAATTTATGCTAAGATGATAGGCATTGATACAACTTTGATGGTGCTATAAGCCCAGAACCTACCAGCCCAACATGTTCATTGGCTAAGGATGATTCAAGATGTTAGAAACTTTTGTTTGGTTTGGGCGCAAAAATCTCATCCTCACCCTCAGTTGGGTGAGTTATAATTAGCTTAAAACCAGTTCTGATCCAAGAAACACTTGAATTCAACTCAACCTGATAAATAATATATCTGCAGACTAAGACATTTCTAGAAAGAACCCTTTACATGTCTGGCGTGTTACTAGTTCAACACAGACTGAATTATCTCTTCTTATGGGAGCCTCCTCAAATCATCACTTTACATGTCCATACTTTTTGGGTCAATTTTTCATCACTTTATTCTTAATTTGTGCAACTTCCACTGCTTCTAATATTTTGTTTTTCAAAATGTGATACTCAACTCAACTAAGCCTTTTCCCAACTACATGGGGTCGACTACATGAATATGCTTCTTCCACTCTGCTCTATTCATGACTAAGTTGACACTCAAATTACAAATAGTTATATCTTTTTAATTATTTTTGTTCATGTCAGTTTAGGTCTACCTCTACCTCTATCATTACCATGGATTGTTAAAAGATCACTCCATCATTTTATCTTCAATTGGAGCTACTTCTTTTATTTTTTTTGTATATATGTATTTTAATTCTATCTTTTAAAGTTTTACCATATCGATCTTAACATGCATATTTCTGTTACATTTAATTTATTCACATGTTATTGCAGTATTACCCAATACTCTATTCCATTTAGCAAAGCTGGTCTAATAGCGGTTTTATAGAAACTTTTTTTAATTTTAATGGGATGCGTCGATTATACAATACTCTCGAAGCACACCACTTAATTCGTCATGTTTTAACTCTATGATATATATTTACCTATTTTACCTTCTTGCTAAATAATAGATTCCAAATACCTAAATTTTTACTCCTTGGTATTCTTGGCTTGCAATCTTCATTGTCTCTTCATTTGTATTTCTACTTTCACTAAAATTATATTTCATGTATTTAGTCTTAGTTCTACTAATCTTGAAATCCTGAGATTCTAAAGCCTCTCCAAATCTTTAACTTAGCATTTAATTCAGATTTAGTTTCATCAATCAACCCTATATCATCTCCAAATTGCATTTCATGTATTTTTTGAAAATGTGATATATGACAAAAATATTTATTTTGGCAAGGAAAAATAAAAAATAACTCATATTGTCAGAGAATCAGTCAGTATTTAGAGATATATTAACTTATTTTTGATTGATATTTCACCGGTCGATATTTTATGCATATCACATGAACATGTTCCCAATATGAATGCAAACTAATATATCTGTTGTTACAGTGGCTACTATATCAGGTTTAGAGGCTTTCAATACATCATGTATGTGCATAAAAATTCTATATTGGGACCTTTATATAATAGAATTTTGAAAGAATGAGCATTATTTAATATTCTTATTATTTTTATATACAAATCTCCATGTTAGTTCTAAATATATAATTATATCGGTAAGCAGTCAAATAATCATATAACACTAATCATACCATCATTTTCCATTATAATGACCAATTATCTTTTTCAAAATAGTCTCCACTCTAAGGCTGAATCAGTAAAATTTAGACCATCATGTATTCCATAACAATAGTTAAACAGTCTCCGAGAGGGTTGTTTTGATATATAGGAAAAGGAAATTTGGAGTCAAAATGTTTCTTTTTAAATGGAAACCCATTGTCTAGCCAGAAAAGTAATTTCATGCAAGCAGAAGCTATTCATGAGGCAACATGTCAAATAACAATCTCCAATTGTGAAATGGCAGTATGGAGCTAATATTTGGCATGTGTAAGAATGACCAGAGGGGCTTTGCCTCCATGGACCTGGCATAGCGTAGGAAGCTTTGCACATGCCATGGAATGTGTTTCTTTTATCTTCCTTTTTTGGATGTGATGATTTGTCAAACTGATAAACACTGGTTCTCAATCATGCCATGTGTGTTGGGAAACCAGCATCCAAATTATTAAGGATGCTTATTTACTATTTTCTGTTTCATGCAGTTTCTTGGTTTATCTGGGAATCAAGAGTCCCAAGTCCTCCTATACACATTTTTCCTATTTCATACATTTTTTTCTTTTTCTTTTTTCTTTTTTTTTCTCTTGCAATCTTCACATATGAGATTTTGTTGGGAGTCCAAAGGTCATGTCAGTAGTTTCCATTATAAATATTATTTGATTATTAGATAACATATTGAGCAGCCAAGGATGTTATAGCCTTTATGTGTATGTTACATCTGTCACAATGACAAATGATTCAATTCTTGGTGAGACGGGGCCAGGATGGCCGTCTTATCTCATTTTAGAGAGATTTCGGGACTAACTTCGACCGTCTCGTTTCATTCTATTTGGGCCATAATGCATTATAGTATCAATTTTAAATAGATCTAATTTATCATAAAAATATATTTAAAATATACTTAATAAATTTAATTTATTTTAGTTCAAATATATTTTAAAATCAAATAAAACACTAAAGATTCACAAATAACTTTTTTTTAAAGAAAAAAGCTTTTCAAGCAAGTATTGGAATGCTTGATTGAGTTGGAGATCGGGATAGGATGAGTCACAAGATGTCTCATTCTGTAGGAAAATCGGATCATCTTTGTCTCATGAGATTTAAAACCTTGACAACAACCATTATGCAATGGTCATAATATGATCATTTGAGACTTTCCTCTTACCCGGTTGATTTAGAAATACTTCATATATGTTAACCTAATCAAATGTTGACATAAGGTATTGTTCTTCATTTTCCATTATAATGGCTATGAACAATTGCCCCATCTATTGCCATTTTGTAAACATGATTTTAAGACCTGATACTTTGAATGATGGTTGCCAGACAATAACATTGAGAGTTCATTTTTCACTGTTGCGAGAATACTAAACATAAGAAAAGAAGTTATGATGGTTTATATAAAAATCTTTTATTACTGATATCTGTTATGAAAAGAGAAAGATAAAATGTGATAATGAAATGAGTCATTTCTCTACACAGTTTGTTTGTATATCACTAGTCTAGCAGGAAAAAAAACCGGTATTGACACTAAGATGGGAGCTGGATGGGTCTAATGCCAGGCCCTGGTTAAACATTCTTTGTCTAGGTGTGTGGGATGTGGGAAGAGTTGAGAGTGTCTGCTTTTGGCTTATTGCATATCTTACACATTGATGCAGGGACAAAATCTGATGACATGTGACACATATTAGGAAGCTATTAGCAGAGTCCAAGCTAAGGATTTTGTAGCCTTGACTTTATTTTGAGCTATTACTATTTAATGCCAGTTTAGTAACTTGAACTGTCTCTTAATATGTCTGGCCACCTAGTAAGTTGTAATCTGCATGGGTATATGTCTAGCATTTATCAGACATTGTTAGAAGGTCTATCTTGTGTTACTATATATCATGAAGCCTTTGATGTAGTGTCTCTTTATATATCAATCATTTTTTTCATTCACATGCACAAATTTGTGTTGAAATGTACTATTGATGTTTATTCCAGCTATTTTTTCTCTGCAATTAATTTCTATTTCTAAACCATTTGCCCTCTTCCATTTTTTTGCCTTTTGTTTTCTCTAAACTTATAGTTAACCCTTTTTTATGACTTGTTGCAGGTTGATGCAGCCCTTGATCTAGCTGACCATATGTGTCAATCTCATTTAAATGTACCAATTGAATCTTTCCATCCAATATTACATGCTTGTGAGCAGTTTTGTGAGCTTAACATGGTATGTTTTGACTTTTCCGTTACGACAATTTAACATTATTCCCTGTACTGGAGGTTAGCTCTGGGTGGATTTCTAGTCCATAACTATATTATGTAAATGTAAGATCCAGCTGTTTTTGCTCAATATTCAAAGCTGTGACTTGTTGGCCCAGATATAATAGAAGTGATCATTGAAAATATATCATAAATTTCTGTAGGAACAAAATATTACATCAAGGATTGAGAAGCCTGCACTGACACCCCTACCATTCACTGATCAGCACAGCAGCCCCCATGCCACATGCAGGTGCTGATGCATGGCATGTCTTCCCAAATGCCTGGTGTGGTGTGGCATAGCATGATCAGCATCTCAATCCCTGTGTCACATAAATATCCATTGTATGATTCTGCATAAATATCCATTGTTTGATTCTGTTGGACATCTGGAGCCAAGTGCTTGCAAATCTAGGTTTCTGTTCCCCTGGAATGAGCTAATGGCTTTTGGGGGTAATATAATGACTGAGGGCTTTACTTGGTGCTAAACAACTATTTTTTCTCACATACGCAGTGAAATTGGTGCCAGTTAGTCTCTGTTTGGTTGTGAGGAAGCTTTAGGAAAAGGAAGATAAAAGGAAATATTTTACTGGAAAAGGAACAATTATTTTTTCAGTTGCTTGGTTGTCAGAAATCTGCTGGTTGGAAAACGAAAAGTAGTCTCCATACTTTAAGATAAATGTTTAGTTTTCCAGTGCTGTTTTGGTTAATTAGAAGTTTTATTTCCAATATAAATCGAAAGAATTTTACCAAAGCAAACGTTAACAAAACACATTACCTTGGAGCAGCAAAAATGAACCCTCAGGCTCATTGCTTTTCAATATTTGGATGCTAATTTGTAATTAACTGCAGTTGAAATTTTGATGTCTTATTTTCTTTTTGCACCCTCTTTTCAATTGATTCAGCAAGTTTGATGCTCTGATTCTTACTAATTTTGCTTAAAATGCTGCTTTGATACATGTACTTAAGTGATAATTTGCTACTGCAGCAGTTAAACATGCACTCGCACCCCATTTCTCATGTTTTATGCAGTTCGTTAATATCAGTACGTTCTAATTAAAGTGCTACCATTTCTGACCTTAGGTCCATCCAATTTACTCTTTAATCCGGCGGCATAACTTAAAACCAAAAGAAGACACCTTCAAAGCCATGATAAGTTTGTGTGTGAAGATGAAAGATGTAAGTTTTTTCTCAGCATTGCAACTTGCCTTATTACTTTTTGTTCTTTGGTGATTTAATGGGCTATCTTTATTTCAGCACAAAAAATGCTCATTTTGATACATGAGATGATTTCTCTTGCTGTGCCTCAATAAATAATATGCTGATAAATGTCAAATGCGATGATGATAATAGAGAAGCTATTTATAGTACTGCTAATTGCTTTTAGTTTCTAATTGTTTTCTATCCTTTATATGCCTACATATATTTAGTAATATAACATAATGCTAGCCTTTTCTTAGGATGTTCTTGTGACCCTTCAGACCTATCATTCAGTTAGCATGGAAATATGGTGATATCGTTCTAAATTAATATCCCTAATGAAGTTTGTTTTGGAGAAAATTTTAGTCATGGATTTATTAATTTACAACAAAAGTAAAAGGAGGTACAATGTGCAAGTATCTTCATCTATCTTTGAGGCAACCAATTTATCAGCATATATTGCTTTGACTTGGATGCAGTGCTCTTTTTACTTGTCTTATTAATCCAATATAGAAAAAAAGTTAACAATAGCTCATGGAGTAAAATGAAGCAAGGGATTTAGGATAGTTGATTGAATACAAAGAGTTTTAAAGAAAAATGAAAGAGATATAAAAAGAATAAGGTGAACCAAGAAGAATTAGCACTCTTTGTTCTTTTTTGTGGAATTGGGTAGATGGATTCTCAAGGTTCACTTTCTTAGTCCTTTTAAATAACCAATGGGATCTTCAAAATATTCTGTAGCATTTCATTGTACTATTTCATATGGATACACATTAAACAAGCGAAGATACTCACTGTTAAACTCTCCAGTAAGTTCTCATTCAATTCTGACATTTGAAAATTGAATACTAGAAGATATTATTAGTTTTTGGGAATCTTTAGCATTTGCTAGACTTGTGGGTTATCTTTCTGCCAAATTAAGGATCTTTTTTGGTAGGCTATAAAATCATGAAATTTTGTGATCTAAATGTTTCTGAAGTTAGAATTTATGATTTTGTAATGCAAGGTGTTTGTTGTGCAGTGACTTGCCAACGAATTCTTGAAATCATGAAATTGAAAATATCTTTGTGGAGTAAATTTTCCAAATTTCTCTTCCTAGTGTATTATGTTTTTTACCTTATCCTTTTAAAACTAAACGTTAAATAATTCTTGACCTTCCAATATATTACGTTGTTAAGGACGAGGAGAAAATCCTGATTTTGAAACTAATTAGGTTCAAATGCTGCCTGATGCTCGGTGCAAGAGAAAGAGCAAGGTTCAGGCTGCAGATGGTTCTTGCTGACCTTCAAACATGAGAATGTCATGGTGTCATATGTTGAAGCCTGGTTGGTATTACGACCACTATATGCTAGAATCTAAATTTAATCCTAGTCAAAATAAATGTTCTACTTTCAGAATAATTTATAGAATCAGACACTATGCTAGATTGCTTGGATCCCAAAATTAGTTGGCCTCGAAAAATCATGACATGAGTTGGATTGCAAAGAGGTCAAAACAGCCTTGTTGTACATCAGATAGCTGGAGGCATGTTACTTATCTTGAGGCTTGTACTTGTATCACATACTGCTCTTCGATTTGGTACGTGTATTTCAGTGCAAGATTAGTCCTTCAAAGATTAGGCTTTAGGGTGCATCATCAACCCTAATGTGTAAGTGGTGTTGTTACCATCAAATACTTAAAAACCATGATAAATAAATTTTTCATTCTTTTATTTTACTTTTGTCGATATTTTCCATCTCATTCCTGAACAATTCCAATTCTTTTCTGCTCCCTCCTATGGTCTATAGTTTCTTCAGAAAATTGATTTTCACACTAATTTCAATGGTAGAGCTATTGGCCCATAAGTATCTTTTAAACTGCACACCCCCCTTCTCTCTCTGTCTCCCTGCTCGCACACATGTGTACAGATATTGTATTTATCCATGATATTGCTATTAATGTTTCAGTATCATTCCGTCCAATACATAAGCTTCTAAGCTGTTCCATTGCGTATTGCTTTGTTTAAAAATTCCACCTGTCCAGCTCCAGCTCCAGCTCCAGCTCATTGATCTATCATCCATTCTTAAATAGCTAAGAAACTTGCTTCTAGTCTTCTAGTCCAACTTTAAGACTAGTGCTTATATTGTTTCCAGGTATCCGGGTTTATTCTCTATTAAATATAGTGGATTACCAGCAGTCGTTTTGTTTCCTATTAAACTGGTTTGTTATCTCTTGAAGTATTTGATATATTTGAAAAAAAATCATTTGCTGGAATAGCTTTATTGTATACATTCATAAATACATGAGACTAGTCAATTTTTTTATTGGTCTATTTAAGTTTTTGAGTGAATGATTATTATGTTATATATGGTACCTAGTTTTACAAATATCCCATCTGATTGCTGTTAAAGGGCGGTGTTTAGTACAATTTAATGGTGTATGCAGTTTGAAGGTGCATACAATCTGCTGACAGATGCAGAAGAGATGAATGAAATGCCCACTGCAAGCATGTATAATGCTATCATGGCTGGATATTTTAGAGAGGCAAGTATATTATAATAATTTATTATTGTATATTTTAAAGTTTTCATTTTTAGTTGTTACATATTAGAGACATCTTTTTTACTCATTCAAAAATTTGATCATGAATGGTTATTATATTGCATATACATTCTACCCATATAATTATCATCACTG
Source organism: Calamus simplicifolius (assembly GCA_900491605.1). NCBI lineage: Eukaryota > Viridiplantae > Streptophyta > Magnoliopsida > Arecales > Arecaceae > Calamus > Calamus simplicifolius. Next base: position 14,545 of record UESW01001633.1, read on the forward strand.
AGCATATCACCTTTTGTTAGTCACACCATCTTATTGCATACGTGGGTTCTTCATGTTTGATTCATAAGAACTTGGATATACATTTCTTGAATAGTGAAGATGTCCTTTTTTTTTTTGGAAGAGGGGGGGGGGGGGGGGTTGTTATTACTGGGTTCCATAGGGGCCTGTTCATTTCTATGTCAGAAGTAGAAGAACCTAGAACTAGAGTTTTGCTGTTTGTGCTGTTATGACTAGTTACCACAAGGGCCTATTGATTTTGTGTTGGAAGTGTGAAATTTCAAATTCCAAGGACTAGAGTTTGGCTTTTTTTTTTTTTTTTCCTTTGTTATGATCTGGGTTCCTTAAGGGCCTCTTTGTTTCTTGTCAGAAGTGTGAGATTCCAAGTTTTGGAGTTCTGTTTGTTTTGTAGGAATTTGGGGCATGGTAAGTGGATTGGTAATAAAGGTTCACACTCCCAATACCAGCCCTCATATTGGTACTAAGGTTTTAAATTTCGTGGGATAAAGGTATCTTGATTTTTGTTTGGAATGAAACATCATGTGTTCTGTTCCGTCTCGATCCTTGAGCCGATTAGATGTCCTGATACTTGCTTAGGATTTTTTTCTTAAAAAAATATTTGTAAAGTTTTAGGATTTTATTTAATTTTTAAACATATTTGAAATTCAAAAGTTATATCTTTGTGATAAATTAAATTGATTTAAAATTAAAATTATAATATTATGGCTGAAATAGGATGGAACAAGATGACCAAGATTGGTTCCGGAATCTCTTTGGGACGAGATGTCTTGGCTGTCTTGGTCTTTCTCACCAAGACTTAAATCATTGATTGGTACCATACTAATAAAGTGTTGGCACACCTGGTATGTTGGTCAGTTCAGGTGTTTAGCATACCGAGACTCGATACGCACCTCATATTTAGTTTTTGTTTAGTGTCAGTATGGTACAGTATGCTCGGTATGAGGTGGAAGTATTGGTACAGTGTACCAAACAACAAACACTTAAATATTATTAAAATGTCTAACTTGTGGGGGGGAAGTGGGAGTGCATAAATTAGCATTAATTTGCTTTGTTCACCCACATGGAACTTGACTTTGAGTCTCTACAAATTTGGCCTTTTGAGAAAACTAGAAACTTGAGTAACAAGTTTAGGCTTATTTAGGGGTAAATAAATAGTTGGAAGTGCACATGTTCACCCAAGGTCTGCTGCATCAACCTAGGTTTGTTATATTGACTGTACCATACCGGTAAAGTACTGAGTTTCGATTCGATATGAATCGAATTGGTCTGGACTAACCTGTATCACCCAATATAGAGTCGTAAAGAGAGAAGAATTGGCCATGTCTTAATATAGAGTACATACCATATTATACTGACATATGTCGTATTGAACTTGTAATGTACTGGTATGACTCTTGGTACTGATTTTGGGGACCTTGCTTCTGGTTGAACTTGAGCTTGGGCTTCTTTGTTATGAGGAAGCAAATAGGTCCAAAAGGTTATGCTCCCAATTGTGGCATAGTGGAATTACAAATGTAGTTATTCTTGAAGGTCTACATCTCTTGCATGGTTGAAATGCGGAGATGCTTTCCTTGATTTTAGCCAAGTGTTTCTGGAAACACTACCATCCCATCGGTTACACCAGGATTGACAAATTTAATTATTCTTTCTATCCTTATTCTGTTTCTCAGCTAGATAGCCACTTTTTACATTTGGTTAGAGCACTTTTAATTTGGGTAAAATTGGAATTTCAGAAAATGACAACCTTTTGGTCTACTGAACCTGTTTAACTAGCTTACCCCATTTAACCCACGACGCAAAATTACTACCCTAAAGCAGTGGAATAACATTAACCCATCAAAATTGTCCATTTCTTCATCTAGTTTCACTCATCCCGTTTAATCCTGTTTTGCTTTCCCTGGATCAAATGGGGTCTTAAAAAATAGAATGATATGCTTCTTGGCAGCACATGGAAAACTGGATAATGAATCTTATCCTTGCATATATTTTTCTGTTTGCTTGGCTTTGGTGAACACACAGAACATGTTAATAGATTGACTTTTGATGGTGGGGATTCAATGGATGATATCTATTTTGTAATAGATTAACTTGGTAAACCATGATAATTAGTGATGGTGGATGAAACAATGTTGTTTTATCTCTATTTGGACTTCCCTATCACCGTTTACCAAGTTAGATCCTGTTGGGGGATGAAATCGTCATTGCATTGATAATCGTGCAAGGGGGCTAAGACCGGCCCCATCCCTCCGCCCGCTATGACATGTCCCCAAGGAATAAGCTGGGCTAATATGGACCGTCGGGTCATGCAACCCCCCGAGCCTCCCATAGCTCGGCTTTTCCCGGGCTTCTGTAGCTCGGCTTCCCCGAGCTTTCTGTAGCTCGGGTCCCCCGAGCTTCCTACAGCTCGTTTTCCCCGAGCCTCCCATAGCACGGCTTCCCCGAGCTTCCCATAGCTCGGCCTTCTCCGGGCTCCCATAGCCCGGTTTCCCCGAGCTTCCCATAGCTCGGCCTTCTCCGGGCTCTCCTAGCCCGGCCTCCCCCGAGCTCCCCTAGCTCGGCCTCCCCCGAGCTCCCCTAGCTCGGCCTTCCCCGAGCTTCCCATAGCTCGGCCTCCCTCCGGGCTTCCATAGCTCGGCTTCCCCGAGCCTCCCTTGGCTCGGCTTCCCCGAGCCTTCTATGGTTCGGCTTTCTCCGAGCTTCCCATAGCTCGGCTTCCCCGAGCTTCCATAGCTCGGCTTTCTCCGAGCCTTCCATGGTTCGGCTTCCCCGGGCTTCCATAGCTCGGCTTCCCCGAGCCTTCCATGGTTCGGTTTTCCTCGAGCCTTCCATGGTTCGGCTTTCTCCGAGCTTCCATAGCTCGGCCTCCCCGAGCCTTCCATGGCTCGGCTTTCCCCGAGCTTCCCATAGCTCGGATCCCCCGAGCTTCCATAGCTCGGCCTTCCTGAGCGATCCACGATCCGATATTCACCTTCGCGGAACCCGATGCAGAGAGCCTATACCCATCGTAACGGAATCCCAGGCAAAGAATTATGTTGAAGAGTGGCCTAGGACCTAATACAGCTACCTGGGACCTGTGCATCTACCAGATCTCAGGCCAACAAGGAGCTCTCCTAGCCGTCGATCCCTTAACAAACAAGATACGGATCCCAACGGCCCCACAACGGCCTGATTCGATCTATCTCCGTATCCTAACAACCTTCGAACCTTCCAGAAGGCGCTCAAGATCCAGGTGACAGCCTATAAATACGACACTCCAGATTCTCTCAGGTATGCACTCACTGCTCTCGGCTCACTCTCACTCTCTCACTCTCCCCGCTGCTCGTCGGCGCTCCCCTAGAGCTCCCGATCGGCCGCCCCTGGAGAGACTCCCCGGAGAGATCCACCTCCCCATTTCTGTTGATCACCGATCCCCCCACTGACTTGAGCGTCGGAGGGTCTTCCGCGGAGGGCACCCCCAACGCCTCTCGCGCGAGGACTTCTGTGCAGGTCGCCCAGGAGAAAGCCCAGACCAGGAGATCGACCGCGCCGAGTCGGAGGACGGATCCCGGCGGCAACAGATTGGCGCTAGAGGAAGGGCCTCAAGTCCCGTTAAAACTTGAAGAAAGGAGATAAGGATCTCGATCTGGAGTAGAACCTCTCCAATGGCTAATCGGAGAAGAGCAACCTCTGAAGCCCAAGACCAGGTCGCCTCCCAAAGACCTGATCCGATGAGCAGTGTGGTGCCACAGCCTCCACCGATTGAAACCCCGTCACCACCAGCCATCCCGGTGACCCAGGACCAGTTCGCCACGCTGGTCCAGCAAGTCCAGGCCCTGACCCACCTGTTCAGGAGCGTTTTGCAGCTCCCCGCTCCGCACCTTCATAAGGAGGCCGCAGCTCCTTCCTCTCCGGCACCTCCTCTGGTCCACATGAAGCCATGGACCCCCACGACCCAGAGGGGACAAACCAGTCCCGCGAGGCGGCTATGACAGGGATCCCCCAGATCTCGATGAGCCCGGACCCTTTCCCAGTCCTCCCACCATGATTCGACGCCGTCCCTGCGCTCTCCTCGCCCAGCTCCTCTTACTGCTGAAGAGGAGATCCGTCGACAGATCCGGAGATGCGTCAGGAGCTGGACGCGCCAAGCAGGCCCATCCGCCTCAGCCCAAGGCGGAGCAGGGCATCCCTTTCTCCAAAGGGATCATGGAGGAAGTGATTCCCTCCCATGTCAAGCTACCAGCCGTCGAACCCTACCACGGCTCTTCTGACCCGGATGATCATCTCAGCAGCTTCCGGTCAATAATGATGTTCCACGGAGCATCCGATGCGATCCTCTGCCGCGCCTTCCCCTCCACCCTCAGAGGATCTGCCCGAACCTGGTTCAACGCCTTGAAACCGGGTTCCATTGATTCATTCGACGAGCTGAGCCGTCTTTTTATTGGCCAGTTCATCAGCAGCCGCCGTCACCGACGGAGATCCGACTCCCTCTCCGAAGTCAAGCAGAGAGAGGGGGAGTCCTTGAGAAACTATCTTGGCCGCTTCAACAAGGCCATGTTAGAGGTGGACCACCTTAACCATGAGGTGGCTATGTCCGCCTTAGCGGGGGGAGTCTCAAAGGAAAGCGACTTCTACCTGGCGATGGAAGTCAGCTACCCCCCAAACCTCTCCGATATGATGGCCCTGGCAGACAAATATGCCAGGGTCGAAGAGTCGCGGAGAGTTGCCCGCGCCGAGCTGGCAAAGAAGGAGCCCAAAGGTTCCGACAGGCACCGACCCGTCCGTCGGCCAAGTCCACCTCGTCGCCAAAGAGCTCCCCCACCGCCGCCGAGGAATCGCTCCCGGAGCCCGCCCAGGCGATTCGACCGCTACACTCCGCTAACTGTGCCCCGGCGCAGATCCTCATGGAGATAGAGCGCCAGCTTCCCCGGCCAGCTCCTCTTCGAGGGAACCCGACCCGGAGGGACCCTACCAAATACTGCCGCTACCACCGGGAGCACGGCCACCACTGAGGAATGCTGGCAGCTGAAAAATGAGATTGAGAGGCTGATCCAACGGGGCCGACTGAACCAATTCAGGAGGGCTCCCGAGCCGGACAAGGGGGGACCGCCAGCCCGAGCTTCAACAACCTCCATCCGAATCCACCTGTGATCGGCCACATCAACGTGATCGAAGAGGCCGGCGGCTCGAGCTCCAGAAATGATGACGAGGGATCGCGCCAAAGAAAGCACGGACGGGCGAGCTCTCCTTCTCCGACGACGATCTCCGAGGGATACAGTTCCCCCATGATGATGCACTAGTTGTATCCCTCAATTTAAATGACTATGATGTAAGCCGGATCCTTGTTGACAGTGGAAGTTCGTGAATGTTTTGTACCTCGATGTGTTTGCCAAGATGAGACTGCTCACGGAAAACCTTCGAGCTGTGGATTCCACCCTAATGGGATTCACAGGCGACGTCATCATCCCGGAAGGGGTCGTCAACCCTGTACCCTGACGGTTCGCGCAGGAGCCTGGCCCCTTGTGGCCACTGTTCACACGGACTTCCTAGTGACCAAACTCAGGTCTCCATACAACGCAATATTCGGCAGACCCGGCCTGATGTCCCTCAAGGCAGTTGTCTCCATCCCACACTGTCCATGAAATTCCCCACCGGGCGGGAGTTGGAGTTGTCAAGGAAGCCAAACCATGGCTCGACAGTGCTTCGTTACCAGCCTTCAGTCCAGAATGCCGGAGGTTGACGGGCTGGACGCTCGGGAGGATTTCGCCGAACAGCGAGGAGAACCAGCCGAGGAGCTGGAAGAAGTGCCGTTGGATGAGGCTCGTCCCGACCGAACCATAAAAATCGGGTCGCTGCTAAAGGGCGAACCTCGGCGCAGTTGATCGAATTTCTCCGAAGCAACGCCGACGTCTTCGCCTGGTCCGCCTCTGACATGCCGGGGATCAGCCCCGAGGTTCTCGTCCATCGTCTTAACGTGGATGAGATGTACCGGCCCGTCAAGCAGAAGAAGAGGAGCTTTGCCCGGAACGGCAGAAGGCTATTGAAGAGGAGGTTGATAAACTCATCAAGGCAAACTTCGTCCGGGAGGTAAATTACCCGAGCTGGCTATCAAATGTCGTCATGGTGAAGAAGTCGAACGGCAAGTGGCGGATTTGCATCGACTTCACCGACCTCAACAAAGCCTGCCCGAAGGACAGCTTCCCCTTCCCCGGATCGATCAGCTTGTGGACGCCACCTCGGGTCATCAAATGCTGACATTCATGGACGCTTACTCCGGCTACAATCAGATCCGGATGGCCCCCGAAGATGAAGAAAAGACCGCCTTCATAACTGACCGAGGTACATACTGTTACCGTGTTATGCCTTTTGGTCTTAAAAATGCAGGAGCCACCTACCAAAGGCTGGTTAACAAAGTATTCAAGGAGCAAATCGGCCGGAACATGGAGGTGTATGTCGACGACATGCTGGTCAAAAGCAAAGAAGCATCACAGCATGTCGAGGACCTCTCGGAGAGCTTTGCAACGCTCCGCAAGTATAGGATGAAGCTCAATCCGACTAAGTGCGCCTTCGGCGTTAACTCCGGGAAGTTCCTCGGCTTCATGGTCTCCCAGCGAGGTATCGAAGCTAACCCTCAGAAGATTCAAGCTCTTCAACAAATGGCGCCCCCGGCATCTATTAAAGAAGTCCAGCGCCTAACTGGGAGGATAGCGGCCCTCAACCGCTTCGTGGCGCGTTCAGCCGAAAGATGCCTCCCCTTCTTCAAAACCCTCCGGTCGGCTAAGAACTTCCAGTGGACCCCCGAGTGTCAAAAATCATTTCAAGATCTCAAGAAGTACCTCGGCTCCCCCACTCCTCAGCAGTCCAAGTCCAGGCGAGACACTGTTCTTATATCTGGCTGTTTCAGAAGGTGCCGTCTGCTCGGTGCTAGTCAGAGAGGAAAGCAAGGTCCAGAAGCCAATTTACTATGTCAGCAGGCTACTCCGCGACGCGGAGACAAGATATAGCAGAATTGAAAAGATGGTGTTGGCCTTGATCACCTCAGTTCGGAAGCTGCGACCGTACTTCCAGGCGCATTCTGTGACGGTCCTGACTGACCAACCCATCAAGGCGGTAGTCCACCGCCCGGATACATCAGGGAGAATGACCAAGTGGGCCGTCGAGCTGAGCGAGCATGATATCCACTTTCAGCCTCGCCCGGCCATCAAAGCTCAGGTGTTAGCCGATTTCCTCCTCGAGTGTACCATCCCGGAGGACGGCTCCACCCCTACTCCCCCGAAGAACCAAAATCTGGTGCCCGGTGGCTCCTCCATGTCGACGGGTCATCTAACGCTCATCGCTCCGGTGCGGGCCTGGTTCTCACCAGTCCGGAGGGGGCGACTTTGAATATGGTGTCCGCTTCTCCTTCCCGGCCTCCAACAACGAAGCTGAGTATGAAGCCCTGCTGGCCGGTCTCCGAATCGCCCGCAACCTGAAGGTGGAGAAACTTAATGCCTTCACCGACTCCCAGCTAGTGGCAGGTCATGTGCGAGGGGAGTTTGAGGCTCGGGAACCAAACATGATCCGATATCTTCAAGAGGTGCGGAGCCTACTCTCCCATTTTCCGAGTTTGAGATTATTCAGATTCCTAGATCTGAGAATGCCCGTGCCGACCTGCTGTCTCGATGGCGACCGCGGAGTCAATGGACGCCGAGCAAAAATTCCACCTGGAGACCTTGGAGAAACCCAGTATCGCGGAAGCCGACCGAATAATGCAAGTTGAGGCCGAACCATCATGGTTCGATCCCATTCTGAAGTACCTCAAAGAAGGGTCGCTTCCACCCGACCGGAGAGAAGCTAGAAAGCTAAAGCTGCCCACCCATTATGTACTGATCGACGATCAACTCTACAAACGGTCCTTCTCCATGCCACTGCTCAGATGTCTCGCCCGTCTGAAGCAGATTATGCTCTCCGTGAAGTGCATGAGGGGATTTGCGGCAACCATCTGGGAAGCCGGTCCCTATGTCACAAGGTGCTACGACAAGGCTACTATTGGCCGACCATGCAGAAGGATGCAGACGACCTTGTCCGAGCTTGCGACCCATGCCAGAGGCACTCAAGCATTCAAAGACTCCCCTCCGCCAGCCTGGTTCCTATATCCTCCGCTTGGCCCTTTGCCAAGTGGGGGATGGACATCCTCGGCCCGTTTCCGCTTGCCACAGGGCAGCGAAATTTCTATTTGTCGCCATCGACTACTTCACTAAATGGGTCGAGGCGGAGGCGGTTGCACAAATAACCGAGGCACGGGCCAGAGATTTTGTATGGAGGTCCATCATCTGCCGTTTCGGCCTCCCGCACACTATAATCACTGATAACGGCAGGCAATTCGACAACCCTAAGTTCCGCCAGTTCTGCGAAGAACACGGAATCCGTCACCACCTCACCTCGGTCGGGCATCCGCAAGCCAACGGAGCAGCTGAAGTGACCAACAGGACTCTGCTTCAAGGAATCAAAGCTCGGCTTTCCAGAGCCCAAGGCAGGTGGGCGGACGAGTTGCACCACGTCCTGTGGCCTACCGCACCACCCCAAGAGTACCCACAGGCGAAACCCCATTCCGGATGGCCTTCGGCACAGAGGCCGTCATCCCAGTGGAGATAGGTCTCCCTTCGCTGCGGGTGGAAAGCTACTCGGAGGAAGCCAGCGACGAACAGCTCCGTACCAACCTCGACCTGATAGAGGAGGTTAGAGAGAAAGCCCGGATCAGAGTGGCTGCCTATCAGCAAAGGGTGGCCCGCTACCACGCCTCCAGAGTCAAAGGGAAAGCTTTCCTGCCCGGCGACCTTGTTCTCCGGAAAGCATCTGTCTCCAAACCGCTGGAGCAAGGAAAGCTGGCACCAAATTGGGAAGGCCCCTACCAAGTAGCGGAGATCGTTGGACCGGGGACCTACAAGCTGCAAGATTTAAGCGGAAAGTCCATCCCCGAACGTGGAACTCGGACAATCTCCGTAAGTATTATCAATAGGGTATGTCCTTTATAGGCTCACCTTTATACCTTATTATACCTTTTTGTCGGCACATGTTTTCGTAATTTACAACATGAATCATCATACATTATGTCGCCAAAATTGCGAAAAGAAACAGGTGCTGCTCACCAATTCTCGGCACGACCGAGTTACCTATTTGAACAGGAAATCTCCGAACTCGGCTGGGCCGAGCAACAAATCTCCGAACCTCGGCAGGGCCGAGCAACAAAATCTCTGAACCTTGGGCCGAGCGATAAAACCACCAAATCTCGGCAGGGCCGAGCGAAAAATCCCCGAGCCTAGACAGCCACAATCTCGAAGCCCCGGCCAAAACCGGAGTGCGTGAACCTCGGCCAAAGTCAAGGGTATATTCTGCTACTAGAAACCTCGGCCAAAGCCGAGGAACGACCTTAACTACCGAATCCCTCGGGCCAACCGAGCGATATTCCTGCGCTTTGGCCATATCCCAAGGCGTCATTTTGAAGCCGAGTGACCTCTCGGATACCTCAAAATGAAAACCTCCTGATACTCCTGGAAGAAATAAAGGATATCCTTCTAAGGACCGCCTAGGTCCGTCACTGGTCCAAACAGAGACCAGTGACCCCCCAAGAAAACTTGGTTCGATTCGGGCAGCTGACAAGCCCCGGCTAACCTAAACATCCTTCTAAACTATGTCTTGGTTCGGGTGGCTTACGTGCCCTAAAAAACCCGACCGTGGTCTCCTAAAATTAGCTCGAACTCGGGCGGCTGATAAATCCCAATCAACGTTCAAATGCTTTGGAAACAATAGATGCACCGTATGCAAATCTTATATTCATTGATTAGAAAGAGAAGAAAGACAACAACAGTAAAAGAAAGAAAAAGAAGCAAAAAGAGCCCTCACTAAGGCTCACTATCTTCCCGGGAGTTGACAAGTCCTCCAAGCGCTGGGACAGCTCGACAACTTGTCGGTGGAGAGATGCTATCTCCCCCTTTGCCGGTCCACCACCCGGCGAAGGGCCGCGACCTCCCTCGTAGAGACAGCGATACTCCTCGACAACCTCTCAAGCCGTTCGTGGCTTGCGAAGGCCGACGCCAAGGCCTGGGCATCAACCGTAATGTAGGCGACTCCCCTCTGACGCCTCGAACCATTGATCACTGCGCCTAATCCGCAGGTGACTGCTCTCCTCCTTGAAAGCCATGTTGAAAGTTGTTTAAAAATTGAACCGAAGGATGGCAAGCACCAGCACCCCGCTCGCCCATATTTATACTCTTCAGGCGAGTATCTCGATCAGTCGGGCTATAAATGCCGACCCGTGAAAATTCACCGCGTGTCGCCGCTTTAACTGGCGCCTACAGAATCCGAAGGGCCATGCCCCATCCCGAGCAAGATTGGTAAATGTCAATGGACTGTTCGGGAACCCCCCTCCTTCCCTAGAAACGGGGTACTTTCCGATCTGCCGGCCCTTTGCAATAAATGCCCTCGACACTTCCCCAACTCTCTTAAATCGGCCGCCTTTGGAAAACGTGAAAAAGAGATAATTCGCTCCCTCGGGAGTGTCAAATCATAAATGGAGGGCGTGACCATGCACCGCCCGTCCCGCCTTGACGCCCCTCGACCGAACCTCACAGGAACCAAGTATCATGACTCACCGTGACAGCTAAGTCTCCAAGCTCCTAATCTCGAACCTCGGCAGGGCCGAGCAACAAAACCTTCGAACCTTGGCAGGGCCAAGCAACCGTTCTCCGAACCTCGGCAGGGCCGGGCCAAATATCCGAACTCCATAGATCGAGTCATGAATCTCCAGTTCGACTAGAGTCAAGGGATATGTTTACCGCCGAATAGTCTCCAAATTTCCACCCAGATTTGGGCACTTACAAGCCCCGACTAGTTCGGATAGCATGGGATCCTCGTCTAGAAACGAACGAGATGTCCTTATGCCCCATGGCCAACAACGACAACAACTTGGCACAAAAGAAACAAAATTGAGAAATAGAACAAAACTTTCTTTATTTCATTGCCACCGAAACCGATTACAACCGCCTGAGAGGCATTACAAGAGCATTGAAATGCATAAAATAAAGACGAGTACAAAACTCGGGCAAACTGCTCCAAAGCAGATCTGGGCAACTGTGATGCTCCGGCGTCCGGACCGACAAATCAGACAAACCACGAAACGGTCAGCTCGCCTGGACAGTTGACGAAGCTGACCCTCCACGGCCCCCCTCGAACGAACCAAGAGGTCCAAAAGGAGGCATGGCCCGTGGATGCTGATTCTGAGGACCCGGGCAAACCAGCCAACTCCCCTAGGGCGGGATGCTGGATCGCAGACCGCTGCCCGACTGGGAGCTCGGGGACCATCAGACCCCCGTTGCTCCCATCTTCTTCTCCCCGTGGCAAGGATTCCCCTCAGAGAAGGGATGAGAATCCAGACCAACGGAGGAGGGAGGCTTGTGCGTGCTACGGGGTGTCGATACACTTCCTACCTGCGCCCCCTGTAGCGAACCACAAAGGACACACGGGAAGCGCATATGTGCGCTCTCCGTGTGATCTCTGCGGCCCTCCTGTGCGCTCTCCATATGATCTCCGGGGCTCATCCCCTAGGGCGAGCCACTCTCCAACGGCTCCTTCGTCACCCCAACTATCCGGGGGAGAAAGGCTTATGAAAGGAAAGCTCGGTCCTCCCACTCGAAACCAGAGAGATGGGCATTGTGGAAACTCTAACAGGGAAGGAAACTTTGGGGATGGCCTAACACGACCCCTCTTCCCCTTTTTATAGGCAGAAACAAACCGGGAGCAGCTATCAAAACAGGAAGCCCCGAGATTCAAAACACCTAACCCATGCCACCACGTGGCCTCCCAGGATGAAAGCAGCGCCCCATTGCGCGCCAAACCCATCGCCTGAGCCATGACGCGCAAAGATTTCCTTTGATCCCGGATCATGATTGTTGAACGCAGAAAATCGCCCGCGATCCTACGGAAACTGACAGATCCAGGGGATCGTCCTACGAAAACGACATCCTCCAATGGCGGGCAAACGCTTGCATCACACGTCGAAACAACCCGCGTGGGAAAAGACCAACACAATAAAGGCCTCCCGGAAGGCTCTAGAGCAGCTTTTTACTGGCATCAAAACCGTATCATCCACTTCGGCAAAACGAAAATCGACTCGCCTGAGAAAAGACAGAACACTGACAAAGCAATTAAAGGGTGCGGACGCCGTGCGTTCCTCGGTAATGAACCCCCAGTCTGATTGCGTGTAAGGCCTAGGCATCACCTAACCCCCCTTTGCGGGGCCGAAGCTGTTCCTATACTTCAAAAACCAATCGAAGTATCTGCTCCCAGCCGAACTACTTTGTCCTTCGGCTCAGCCGAACTACTTTGTCCCTCGGCCCTAGCCGAGCTACCTTATCCCTCAGCCCCGAAAGGGCTATCTCGCTCTTCGGATTTGGTCGAACGCGTGTCATTCGGCCTAAGCCAAGTTAAATCGTCTCATACCAGGCTACGTTGACGTCCGACCTATTCGTCGAGACAACCCCTACGCCTTGGCCTTTACAGGATATTCCACCAAAACTTGAGACAAGAAGCCATCCAGGGAAGACAAACAAGTGAAAAAACGGCCGATCCATTTATTGATTTCCGGTCAAGCTACAAAACAAAGAAAGGGAAAAACACATATGGCCCCCCAAAGGGTCAGGACTTGGGATCAATCCCGCATCTCCTGCGGCCGCATCAGCAGGGGCATTGCTTGGCTCTCCCTTCTCGAAGGTGCCACGGCGGGATAGTCGGCAGTTGCATCAACTCCCAGAATAGCTCGAGGTCGACATCAGATATTTCTCCATACTCGTCCTCCTCGACCCCGGGGTGTATGCTTCATAATGTTCAGTGTCTAGGCACGACAGGTCCAGGTCGGGTAGCCTGGGCAACCTTAGCCCTCGCCTCATCTTCGCCCAGCTGAAATGCGTCAGCACAGGCCGCCCTACGTTCGTCGGTGAATTCGGTGGATTTCTTGTACTCCACCGCCGAAGAGGCCCGCACACTTGCCTCGGCTAATTGCTTCTCCAGTTCGGAGATCCTTCGGTGCCTCGAGGCCGCCTCCTCTCCGAATGCCGCCAACCATCCCTGGAATTCCTGCCTCATCTTATGCGTCTGCAGGCGAAAAGGCCGAGCAAAATCGAAAGGTCAAAACGAATGGATCCAATAGAGCCATACCTGCTCCTCCCGCCGGGCTAACTCGCCCTCCAGCACGTGAACCCTGTTGAGAGCCCTAGACCTAGCCGACTGACTTTGGCGAAGGCTCTTTTTAGCTCGTCCACCCGGGCTTGGGTATCTCCAACTTCCTGACGAGCAAAGTCGACCTCATCAGATAGTCGGGCAGCTCGTTCATCCGACCACTTTAGCCGATCCTGTGTATCGGCAAGCTCCTTGCTTAGGCGGGTGAGGTGGTCCTGCTGCCGCCGGCATTTGCTTCTTCCTCCTCGAACTTTTTGCTCCAGCCGGCCTTATCTTCAGCGTGGCTAGCTTTCACCTCTTATCAAAGAATAGCTGCATGGACTTAACCTTGCCTTCATGCTCCGCCCTGGCCTGAGAAAGCTCCAGGTTAGCCTTCTCGGATTGCTCACGGAAGCCTTGGAGCTCACCAATTTGTACGGTAAGTTGGGAGGCTCTTTCCCTCTCAACCGCGAGGGTCCTGTTGGTCTCCCCAAGCTCCCGCTGGAGCTCACCAACCTGTGCAGCAAGTCGGGGGGCTCTCTCCCTCTCAACTGCAAGAATTCTGCGAGCCTCCCGAGCTCCCTTTGAAGGGTCACCAGGGCTCGAGAGAGTTTGTCAGTCGACTCCGCCCTCTCCTTGAAAGATCGGCCTCATAGCGGGCCGGGCCCAAGCTCCAACTGCCAGATGCAAGCGCCATTTCAATGCCCTCATGATCAGGGCGCTCTGCGAAAAAGGATGACACGCATAAAAGACAGTCGAACTAACTAACCAAAGATCCGACTTCGGTGCGATAACTTACCCGAGACGCGTAGTCTGTGGCGATCCTTGTAAGAGCAAGGTCATCAATCTCGGGGAGAAGGAAAGCCTCGTTTGGCACCCCAGCACGACGGAAGGCCACCTCGACAAGGTCTTCCGGGTGACCCCCTCCAATTGAAGAACTCTCCTCTCCTTGGAACGCGGACCGCATCAGAGCAGAGAACCTGGCGCTTACTTCGGGTCGCGTGAGTGGAAGTCTGCTCCCAGGGAGCCATCCAGAACTCCCGCGACCCATGAACTTCTTGACAGCCCAGCTTCCGCCGCCAGGGCCCTCGCTTGAGAAGCCTCGGACGTTTCGGCTCCAACAAGGAGAGCCCCGCCGAAGCACCCCCTTTGCTCGCGGCTCCCCTCCTTCTCCTCCTCTTCTTCTTCCTCTTCTTCTCCTTCTCCTTCTGCTTCCGTCTCCTCAGAGATTTCCCTGTCCACGAGGCCCTTCAGGAACTTCTGCTCCTCCGGAGCCCCCTGTTCCTCGGCGGAGGCCCTTCACCAGAGAGCCCCCCGGGACTTCGGTCGTCGGTTCGGCAGGTTCGGCCATCTCCTCGTCCCGCTGGCTCTCCTACCAACCCAGGCCGAACCTCAGCAGCCGCAACCTCTTCCCCTACCTCGATGGAAGCGGAGGCTGCCCCCTTCCTCCTGTGACCTCGCCGAGCCACCGGCCTCCAATGAGGGAGACCGAGCCGCCTCGTCTGCGGGAGCCCCCAGGCTAACCGGCGTTTCCCCTTCGCCATCATCGACAAAACGACGACGGGGGAGGAAACCTCAGCAGCCTCCTCCGAAACCCCCGCGACTTCCCGATCTTCACCCTGGACAGATCCTCCTCCGCCGCGAAAGATCAGGCGCCGCCAGAACTCCGGCAGCTTCGGCCTGCGGCGACGAGCGCCGACTATCACCGTCTCTCCCGATCCCCCTGGAGCGGGAACCAGAGGGGCGAAGCCTCTTCTCGGACCGATGCTTGCTACTGGAGCCGGATCTCCTGCGGCGCTTTCCCAGCTCCTCCCTCATCTGGTCTGCGAGCGCCGACTTTTCGGCTGTAGGAGCAATACGATTCGCCTGTTAGTTCACACAGAAATCAAAGATGAAGCCACACTAAATTATCAGCTACGGGGTATACTCACCGCGAGGATCGACGGGGCTTAATCCGGCCGCAAAAAGAGCGTCCTCCGATAAGAGAACGCTGGCTGGGAGCGCCTGACTGCTGCGCAGCACAACCAAATCCCTCTTCTCCGAATCAGTTAATTCCGGGTGCGCTTCCGGATCCTTCACGTACTGCCCCCACACCCGAGGGAAATCCAAACCAATGTTCCCCCTGACTATGAGGAACCGCGACTTCCACTCCTTTATCGACGATGGGTTGTCCGATATCATCTTGAAGATCTCCAGTGTAAGGCCATTCTGAGGCCCTCCCGGAGACCAGATTGAAACACACCCTGAATAGTGAGAGGGTCGCAGTCACCCCGAGGCGCTTGCACAACGAGATAAACCCGATGAGGTTGCGCCAACTGTTGGGGGCCACCATGGTGAAACATATGTTGTAGAACTTCATCACCTCCCGCACCAACGGATGAAGGGGGAACCGGAGGCCTGCCCTCAAGCTTTCCTCGTAGCAGAACGTTCCATCCTCTAAACCGGATGTCACTCTATCCTCAGCCGTCGGGACCAACAAGACGACGTCCTGGGGGATCTTGTACAAGCGGCGCATCCGTTCCAGATCGGCCAGGGTCACCTCCGAAGCCTGGTCGCTTGGGCTCACCATGTCTTCGATCGCAAGAGACGAGCAGAATCGCAGCGAAAGCAAGAAGACGAAGTTCTTCAAAGAAACGAAAGGGGCTCTACAAATAAAGATAGCGCCGCCACGACTCCTTTTTTCCAATCGAAACCGCCTCAGGGTGAGGATGAGGCGTCCCAACCTAGGCGTCCGGAACTGTCGCTACGGGCGCCGTGAAAGTCGGGATTTCCCACGTGGCACTTCCCAGCCGTTACCTTCGCCCCTAAGGAATGACGGATCCGCCTCGGAAAGGCAAGATGGCCCCACGGCATTAATTAGGGCATCATTGCGCAGGCAATCAAATACGCATCCCCAAATGCAGATCGCGCCACCTAGGCCTATACTCCCTACGCCCGAACCTACGCTTCGAACTAGGGAGTGGGGGCATGTGTTGGGGGGTAGAATCATCATTGCATTGATAATCGTGCAAGGGGGCTAAGACCGGCCCCATCCCTCCGCCCGCTACGATATGTCCCCGAGGAATAAGCTAGGCTAATATGGACCGTCGGATCATGCGACCCCCGAGCCTCCCATAGCTCGGCTTTCCCCGGGCTTCTATAGCTCGGCTTCCCCGAGCTTCTGTAGCTCCCCCGAGCTTCCTACAGCTCGGCTTCCCCGAGCTTCCCATAGCTCGGCTTCCCCGAGCTGCTGGCCTTTTTCGGGCTCCCATAGCCCGGTTTCCCCGAGCTTCCCATAGCTCGGCCTTCTTCGGGCTCCCATAGCCCGGCTCCCCGAGCTCCCCTAGCTCGGCTACCCGAGCTTCCCATAGCTCGGCTCCCTCCAGGCTTCCATAGCTCGCTTCCTCGAGCTTCTCGGCTTCCCCGAGCCTTCCATGGTTCGGCTTTCTCCGAGCTTCCCATAGCTCGGCTTCTCCGAGCTTCCATAGCTCGACTTTCTCCGAGCTTCCATGGTTCGGCTTCCGGGCTTCCATAGCTCGGCTTCCCCGAGCCTTCCATAGTTCGGTTTTCCCCGAGCTTCCTTGGTTCGGCTTTCTCCGAGCTTCCATAGCTCGGCCTCCCCGAGCCTTCCATGGCTCGGCTTTCCCCGAGCTTTCCTCGGATCCCCCCGGGCTTCCATAGCTCGGCCTTCCTGAGCGATCCACGATCCGATATTCACCTCCGTGGAACCCACGCAGGAGAGCCTATACCCATCGTAACGGAATCCCAGGCAAAGAATTATGTTGAAGAGTGGCCTAGGACCTAATACAGCTACCTGGGACCTGTGCATCTACCAGATCTCAGGCCAACAAGGAGCTCTCCTAGCCGTCGATCCCTTAACAAACAAGATACGGATCCCAACGGCCCCACAACGGCCTGATTCGATCCATTCCGTATCCTAACAACCTTCGAACCTTCCAGAAGGCGCTCAAGATCCAGGTGACAGCCTATAAATATGACACTCTCAGATTCTTTCAGGTATGCGCTCACTGCTCCTGGCTCACTCTCACTCTCTCACTCTCCCCGCTGCTCGTCGGCGCTCCCCTAGAGCTCCCGATCGGCCGCCCTAGAGACTCCCCGGAGAGATCCACCTCCCCATTTTCTGTTGATCACCGATCCCCCACTGACTTGAGCGTCGGAGGGTCTTCCACGGAGGGCACCCCCAACGCCTCTCGTGCGAGGACTTCTGTGCAGGTCCTCCCAGGAGGAAGCCCAGACCAGGAGATCGACCGCGCCCGAGTCGGAGGACGGATCCCGGCGGCAACAGATCCCAAAATTTGAGGTTGCTAAACAACTTGAGTTTAGCCCCAAAAAAAACCCACTAAGCATGAAACACTAAAAGAAAAACAAGACATATAGAAATAGACTGAAATAAACTTTATTATCCCTAAAACAGCTATATCATGACTCTAATTGTGATCGGATGATGCTTTAATGATCTCCAATTAAGGTGCTAGGACATTGATGTTGATGTTGATTCACAACTTACGTCTTTTTGAGCACACCTCATATAGGCTTGTAAAACATCATTCTCCCCATCGCTTGTTAAAATAAAGGTAAAGTATAGGAAAGAAATAAAGAATTTGGAGTTGCTTATACAATATACCATAAAAATGAAGCCATTATTAATCTACTTCAAACAAACTTATGGTCATTTTCCCTAGTTATCCATCTGTATTCATGTGGGTTGTGTTGGTTGGTCCTGGTTAGTTATTCAGCAGTTGTGATTCAAGCTTGTATGGGTTTAGAATATAGAACCAGTCCTGACCATTGTTTTAAAAGACAGCTATGGTGCGCTGATGGTTAATGGACCGCATAGTGCATATATATTATGTGGGTCACATATGCATGCGCTTGTGCGGTTTAATGTTTTAGGCACTTAAAAATAAATAAAATGCATTATATACAATAATAGTAGTGTTTTTTTGTGTAAATAATAGCAATGCTAATCCCATAACATGTAGCTATTAGTGCTTTTTACTTAGTATTCGACTATTAGTAGTCGTAACTACAATGTAATTAGCTTTGCTAAAAAATATTATTATTAACAAATTAGTATGGCTAATATACTTACAAGCAGCCATTTTGAAACTCACATCCTATGAGCTTGGATGCCTTACGTACATGGTCTGTGGCAGCATAGGTGGTTACAGAACCATGTACATGGTTCTGTTATGGTAAATAGGCTGCATATGCAACCACAAAATCCTAATCTTATCATATATATGTCCTCAAAATGCTAATCAAACTCTGTTTGGCCTATATGCAGCCCAACCACATATAATAACCGCATATAGGGTATGTGGTGTGGATATGGAATTGCATATACATATGCTGCCTCATGCAGTATTTTAAAGCAATGGATCTGACTATTTACTCCACGTATCTCTGTAGGATCCAGCCTGAAAAATCTAATGATCAAAGTAAGGACTATGGTATCCCATGTATCAGCTTGGTAGTGCTTGGTTTTGAGTATTACCAGTTTAGATTCAGTAGATGATGTTTCTTAGGACAGTTTTGCAGAGGAAGGTACTGACCTGTGGTGCTCAAAGTGACCTGTATTCCCTATATCAACCCTGTACCACTTGGTGCATCCTGTTTTACCTCATTTGAACTGGCCATCCACCAGCTCAACGCAGTACATACTGTTCCTGCGGATGATTAATATGGACATATACCTTGATTTTTAGATCCTTGGGTTAAAGTACTATGCCTCATGATTGTGCTGATCATGGACGGTATTATGTTGTGTTAATCATATGGCATTGCACATTGTAAAGGAAGGCTCCATGCATATTCGAACCAATCTTTGTTATGTCCAAGAAATTGGTAACCATTTGATTGTCTGGCACAGTCTGAAGCATGAACTGTATGATATGGACATTTATGGTGCAATACCTTCATATTCGGAAAATTCTGATGTAGGACGATTAATTGAACTCTATTATATTAAGTCACATTACATCTAGAGATTCATGCAAGGGCTGTTTAACAGTAACATCCAGGTTTGTGTTGGAGACTTGACTTATTACTTGTATTTTGGTTCATCAAACTGTAAGGATAAAATTAGTTAGAGTTTGGATTGAGTTAAGGCCTTCCAAATCCCCTTGAACTGCTAAAATTGATTTTTTTTTGGAAATTACGAAAACATATTTGAGTATTTTATCTAATACCATGGTATGCCAAACAAGACGGTGTAGGGCAAACCGAACCTGACCAGTTTGGCCTTTCAGTTCAGTACTAGGGGAGAATCGATTGAATCAACTTCGAACTGACTGAAACGATATAACCGAACCGCTTTGAATGGAACCAAACTGAATTGCCCAGTTCGGCCCAATTTAGGATGATTCATGAGTTAGGGTTTCCTTGTCTATCTGATTGGTACCCTATTGGTTCGGTACGATACGTCTTGTATCAAACCATACTTGTCTGGTACCAAAATGGTACCAGTTTCTGGTACAGTGAACCTTGTCTAATACTAAATATAAAGTTTTTAATCCAAAGCTAGGTTCAAGCAAAAAAAAAAAAAAAAAAAAAAAAAAAAAAAAAAAAAACAATTCACATGCCCTTTCAATTCAACCTTTGGTACATTTGTGTGAAAATTGGCTTGTTTCTGATTTTTTTTTTTCCACTTTGAGACTCAAAAACTGGTATATGCAAATACAATTATAACATGCTACCTAATGTGACTGGATCCCTGTTGAAAAATTTGCTCAGTACCATGTTTCTTTCTTACCTTTTTCTTCCATCATTGCCAATTACATCCATGCTTTGGACTAATTAAATAACTTGTTGCTATAACTGTGTCAGACGGTCACACTATTCTAATGTTCTCTCTAATCTTGCACATTACGATTGAGTTTTTGCACCACTAAAACTCTAAAAGACATTTCCCAATAGCAAGATCCACATCAACAATCTGTATTGGCATATTTTAAAAGCCATCATGATCTATGATTCTTGAGTGGACGGTTCTCACAATATCTGTTCATTAGTGAGATCACAGTTGCTTCTCCAAGAGTTTCAACAAATTTAGAACTTGTTAGTCAAAAGAATTTATTATTTTAGTCTTCTGTACCATATGATTCTCGTGGATGTTGTTACATGATCACGGATTCATGATTTTCGTCATCCTCAAATGCTGGCCAAGAAGAAGACTAAGCAGAGGCAAATTCTCTTTGATATAAAAAAATATTTTGGTCACTACGAAGGGCCATCACGTTGCTTAAAAACGACTAAGAACTAGGAACATTTCAATGGCATTTGTTGCACTTCAGGTTGAAGCTGAAGTAGCATGTTTTAATTGCACTTCAGGTTGGAGTTTTCGTCTTAGAAATTCTGAAGCTGGTGCATCATGGTTTTTCTAATACCCCAAAAAAAATAGTCTCATATTGGCTAGAAAAAAAAAGTTTGAATAACTTATAACTCAAGTTCACTTACCACCAATTAACTTCCACTCGAGTTAAGGCCACATGGGGTGTTACAAATGACATCAGAGATGACCCAGGTCTGTGAAAGTTGGTGGGCATGTGGAAAGGGTTACTCATGGAATAGTGATAGATTCCCGCCATAACGGGGAGCCACCCTTGTAGTATCAATGACCCCACCCTAGGGTAGATTCTGGCTAACTTGTAGATGCGACAAGCACGTCGCCTAATAAGGAGGGAAGATTGTAGTGTCCCCTCCTTCATAAAAAAAAAAAAAAAATTCCACATTGGCTGGGAAAGAAAAGTTTAAATAGCTTATAACTCAAGTTCACCAACTATCAGTTAACTTGCACTCAAGTTTTTAAGGCCATGTGGTTTTAGCCTACCCAACGGATTAATTGGACCAGCAGGTGGGCTTGGAGCATTACTGTTTTCTTCCTTGATCATAGAACTGTTTATTTAGAAATTACACAGCAATTATTTCCCTATCATGGATTTGAGAAGAGTGAAGCCCATGGAAGAATGTTGTAGTTTTCTAGTACAATAAACTTGGGCCTATTTTATGATCTTGAATCAAGAAATCTCATTAAATTTATCTCTTGTTTTGGGTTCTTGATTCTGTTGGGACCTTATTTCTCATCTTTTGACATATTGTTTGATTGAGTTTGTTCTTAATGGTTCTCTCTCTCTCTCTCTTTTTTTTTTTTCAGAAAAACAATCAAGGAGCATTGATGGTTCTCAAGCAAATGGAAGATGCAAATTTAAAACCAGATTCTGAGACTTTCAGTTACTTGATATCTAACTGCGAATCTGAGAAGGATATTGTCAAGGTTTGCTAGCTGTAGAAATAGAAACCTACGTGTTCCACTCATTTCCTTCTTGCCATGGTGGTAAACTTTCTATTTTTTGTATTCATGGATTATATAGAATAACAAATCCTTTGCTATTTAATTTCAGCCCCATTGCCTGGCATAATATACCGTACATGCATCACCAGTACTACTATTCTACATGAGGGCCTATAACTTGTAATGTATGATAACAGGACTGCTTTTGTAATCATGTGTCTGTGGGGACTGTTGTTCATGGCATACTTGTATCAGTTGCGCCATATCATCAATGTTATAATTTAACTCTGGTAACATAACTTTGTAATGGAGAATAGTTGGAAGGAAGCTTAGTTAGAAGATAATGAGTCAGCATTATAGTGGACATGAAGCACATGAAATCTCTTCTTTTGACAAGTGGGATATACTTTTATAAAAGATAGATGAACTTGTTGCAAGATTAGAGCACTGAAATCTCTTCTTTTGACTCATTAATTTAAATTAGAAATGATAAGAAAAAATATCAAAAAAATCTTAAAATATAATTTGTAAGGCTTTGATCAATACTTAGTCAAACTTATAGGGTTTTCAAATTTAGACAGGATCACAGTAATGGTGAACCTCACACTGACTAATGTTGACTTGGCGTACAGCTTATCAAAACAATAAAATTAAACTTGCCATGAAATTCTATGGTTAAAACATATTTCTTAGAATCGAAACTATGACATGCCACTAGACTGGAGGTTGGGGTATTTTCAAATGGCGGTATTTCTCTTATTTGCATGAGAAATACTAAGTACATAGAAAGAAAATATTTACAATATAAATAAGAGAGAAAAGATGAGAGCTCAAGGTTCTTAGCCTCGTATACCACAAAAAAAATGAAAGCAAATTGAGTAACTATGAAAAAGTTAAAACAATGTGTCCCCACCTTTTTCACTTCTTTATCTTTGGGATTTGTGAACTGTAGATCCAAGAGTGGGGGAGGTGATCAGATATAGGCTTGGTACATTCCACCAAAGATCATAGGTTCAAACAAAAGGAGATTGCCAGTGAATCACAACCAATCCAGAATTTCAAAAGAACTTTTGATTAGGAGGATGGAGATGTCCAGGTTGCTGATGTGGGATCCAAAAGTAAGGTTGGCTCCACCATTCCAAGGGTTCAAAATAAAACTTAGTTCAGGCTCAGGATCAAGATGTTCTATCCTAGGCGATCTTTCAAACTGAAAAACCCATTCCTCCCTCCCTTTTTGATTCCAAGAAAAAAAAATGTCAAAAGTGCCATATGAGTCTATAGATGGATCAAAAGAATCCGATCTCAAAAGAAGATATGAGAATGCTTTGTAGCAATTCATAATGAAAGTGGATGAATACAGAAAAAGATATAGATACCCAAACTTACTTCAGCAGGAATTCCTCCCAACTCCATGTAGCAAAAAATTCAACTCAAATGGGTGGGAACAAAGCTGCTGTCATTCACATGCATCTTCATCACTACTTGAAAACCTTTATGATGGTGGGGTGATGGGGTGGGCCAGCCACTATTTATAGGTGGCCCAAAAATGGCTCATGACCAAAATGCTGCTCCACGTGTAACATAATTACCAGCCAGTTATTGCTTTATACAGAGGTAACTTGTTGATCAAGCAAGAAAAAAAAAGCCATGAGTTCAGGTAATCTAATGGCTCAACAAAGCAACAAAAGAATAAGAAATTTAATGAAAAATTACATATATCCAATTATTAAACCAACTGATAAAGCCGAGGCTAAATAGACATGGATAACTTATTTACTGAAGGCGAGCTTGTGGGTGACTTCTAGACCAAAAGCTTCCCACTTGACTAACCCAGTCAAATGCTGCTACGGCAAAATAGGCTGAACATTCTATGAGCATATAATTAGATTGCACAACCATTTATATGATTGCTTTAGCATATTAGCAAATCCTTTTTGCAAAACTTATGGAACTGCTGTTCTGTTTAGGTTACAAATGAAAATGTGTATCATGATCAGTTTCAAATCCTGGCAGAATGTCCCATGAGATGCTTGGATGGTTTACTATCTCAAGTGTTAGGGTAGAACCATCCCGCCATCATCCTTTCGTCCGAATTGGTGCACTTTGAGACATTTCCAGTCCCAAGTGTCGGGAGAGGTGGAACAACAGCACATCCATTTATATGAAAAAGCAAGGATGATCCTTTATCACAACATTTAAAACCTTATACAGCATGGTATTTATGAGCAACACTGGGATATATTATGGAAATCTTGAGGGTTTTCTTACGGAGGGTAAATCAATGGACCACTTGTGCGCATGTGCAGCAAAGGCTGTGGAAGGCCATAATATGGAAAGAGTCTCATATTTTTATCCAGAGATAAAAAGAAAGTGAAATAGCTAGGAAGAGCTGAGAGAACTTTGATGGTGGGTGTGAGGATCTCAAATGTTGGAGTTGACAGATGGAGTTCCTGTTAAGAATTTTGGGCAATTAGCGTCGAGGCAATATTGGTCTTTGTTAAGCTAAATTTTGTTGCAATGCTTCTATCTAGTGCTACTTTTGTTTGAACCTTCTGCATCTGACATTTCCTTTGAGCATTGTTTCCACTTTTTCCCATGGCACTTTGAAGCAATATATCAATGCCATGCTGTCCTCATTTTCTTTTGTATTTTTTTGTGGTTTTGACAGATATCATACATTCTGGTTATTGTGGGGTAGTAATTTTTTATGCAATCTCTATGCTTTGTTCTATTCATTGATTTCAACTCTGAAGATGGTTACTCTCTGAGTGATAATACATTTCTAACTTATGTTCCATGATGTAAAATCATGCCATGACACTATTCATGGAACTACTCCTTGCTCCCTGTCCTTTTTCTTCCTCATCTTAGGTAAGATGTAGGAGAAATGACAACTCACTGCAAACTATCTTCACTCAGGTCTTACAGGAAAATAATTGTTACCTACCGCTGCTGTAAATGATGTGCCCTGGCCTTTTACTATTGTTATCATCATTGATTTTCTGTTCTTACATGCTTAATGAATAATGCACTTTCAGTTGCCATCTAGATTATCAGTGGGGTTGCAATTCTGCTGCTTGGGCAGAGTATATAGATCCTATACATTGTATGGAATATGATGCACCTAATTCTTCTTCCAATGCTAATTCTACTTTTTCCTTCTCTACCTTTTTTATACACAGCCACATACATTAATATTTAGTTCTGTGCTTTTAGAGTCCACATGGCTTTGACCGAACCCCTCCTGTACCATATGCTTGTCATTATGGGGACCTAAAAATTCACCCACATCTCTGCAGCATTCATATCAATATTTTGTGGTTACCATGAGTCCTTATGAATACCACATATCCTACAGTCATTTATGGGCACCCTAGTCTTCTAGCTAGAGTTCTGATCTTTGAACTGCTTGCAGTATCGCGAGGAAATGCGACATGCTGGGGTTCTAGTTACAAAGCATGTCTACATGGCACTTATAAATGCATTTGCAAAGTTTGGAAATTTTAAAATGGCAAAAGAGGTAATTCATGCCATTTGCATTCACACTTTTCTGTTCCAGTAATTTTGTATGGCATGTATGTTCTGTCAATATCATACAACTTTGCGGATTTTTATCTGATTTGCTTCTTTTTTCTGAAATCCAGGATATGCTTCTACATGTTAAGAGTTCTGTTTGTATCATTTAATAGCATGCAGTTGTTCAATGCGATGGAGGATGCTTTGACCTCTCAATCTCAATATTAGAATACCATAGTATTCGAATATCAGCATGGATGCTCAATAGATACAATGCTCAAAAATACAACTTGACCATATCTAATAATAATTACCCATACGACATCTGCTATAATGAGATAAAACATGTTAGTTAGAGTTTCTTAATTCCTAGGTACACTTACAAATGTATGT
Source organism: Calamus simplicifolius (assembly GCA_900491605.1). NCBI lineage: Eukaryota > Viridiplantae > Streptophyta > Magnoliopsida > Arecales > Arecaceae > Calamus > Calamus simplicifolius. The sequence continues at coordinate 39,932 of UESW01001633.1, forward strand.
AACTATTTCTTAATTTGCTATTGTGTTTTGATATCCATGAAGTAGTATAACTATTGTGCTAATATGTATGCACAAAAAACCAGTGGAATGCCCAACATTGATATCCACTTGTCAAATATCCACAATTGATGCATGTACTTGATTGTATATGGCATTCATGTATAGCATTACTCAATGTGTATATTTTAACCCTAAAAGATCATTCTTGTTGAATTCATGTTTTCTTTTTCTTAAATATGTGTGTAGTTTATGCGAGGAGCCATATATCATGGTTCAGTCCCATATCTTATGTGCACCAGGGAGACCTTTGTTACTTATATGGGATAAAGAAATCCATGTAGTATCTTTTGACCATACTTTTTGTCTAGAAACTTAGTTTTTAACAAATGGTATCAGATGAAAGTAGATTTTGGCCCATATATAGACTAGAAGACATTGCGGCATGAGCCTTTTCAAGGCCGACCTTAAGTCAGTTGTGGTGGTTGTGATTGTGTGGTGAGGACACCAGGGCCTAAACAAGTGGAGTATGTGAGGACCTGTATAGGTGTGTTTTGTTCTGCGTTGGTTGTGCCGAAATGTTATTAGGTACTTATATAGGGCCAAGCTACTTGAGTAATAAATTTTGGCTGTTCCTTTTGAGTGAGATTCCAGATTGTTATAATTCAAAGTGAACCATGGAAACTTTTGTTATGACAGCTAGAATCTATATGGCTTTTAGAAGTCTTCTAGTGCAGCAAGGATAAGCTAGTGCAATATGGCCAAAATTCTAGCAAAGACTAACATAGCATGCATATAGATGCGGCAATAAATTTATCCTTGTATTGAAATATTTGACTTCTCAAGCAAGGCAATTTAGATAGCTATTTTACTGAAATTAGGTTAAGGCATATAACACATCATCGCTATATTGGTTTTGCAAACTGTTTATGTATGAAAATTTGGTCATATGAGATGGATCAATGGCTTAAGATAGAAAAAGTTGAATTGGGTCTGGTTCCAGAGCTGGAACCACTTGATTGGCATCATAGCTTTGGTATAGAAGTAGATCAACACACTCACTTGGTTTCTTTCCTTTTCAATTCACTTTTGTTGGGCTTAGGTTTAAGAGACTCATGTCTTATACTAATTTTCCTGTTCCTAATAATCTGTTTGGGTCCAGTTGGGTCAAGTCCAATTATGCCTTGTTCTATACCTTCTCTTCTTGGAATTCACATTTTAGTTGGTGACCAAATGCAACGCATGGTTCTCAACTTTGTTGTAGGTCAAATCCAATTGAGTTGGGTATGGGTTGAATTTCGGTCACATGTCCTGCTTGCAGGCAATTAAATTCTCATGGAATAATCTTAGCATTAACTAAAAATGTGCAATTATTTTAATCTTAGCTATACTACCTTTTAGAAGACTTAAAAAGAAGACAAAATTTCCAGTCAATTCTACCTTCAGTTGTCTTTTGATTTTTCAAAAAAAAGAGAGGTGGAAGAGAGACCTAATGTAACCTTTTGCCTCTCTACGCCGTACAAAAAAAGAAAAAAGCTTGCTTTTCAGCCACCAAATTTCCAGATTTTCTTGCAGAAAAACTAAATAACCCTTGCAAAGTTGCCTGATGTTTTACTTTAGGTGCTCTATGTGCTTCAGGGTCTCTCATATACTCACTTGTGCTCCTGCTTCCCAAGCACTTCCCTATTCTAGGTGCTTCAAAAGATTCACTTCTTTGTGTGCATCCTTGAATCTGCTGAAGCGCCATTCTCCACTTGAGGTAACTATGTCTGTGGTGGGTCGCCAGGTTGCTATGCATCACAATGTGGCAAAAGACAGAATGTTTATTTATTCATTCACTTGGACATAAGGCACCAAGCATAATGGAGCAACAAAGAAGATGCTTCTAGGCTAACATTCTAAGTTATCAAGCGTTCAACAATTTGCATGCTGAAAACAGATAAAAATGATCATTGCCATTTTCTTTTAAGGAGCAGAGGACAAAAATGAGGTAGGGTGATTTGAGCAAAATTACACAATCCTAATTTATAAGGTGAACAAAAATGATATGTTTAGAACTATATGGAAGATTTTGAAGGTTAATAGCCAATGCTTTGAGTGTGACCATGCAAATTGTCATGGGAGCACAAAATAGAGATTCAAGATTGGCAATCAACATAAGCACCGAATGGTGCAAAGAGGAAAACCAAAGTAAAGGCATAAATGCTAAATGTCGTCACGTCCTAAAGTCTGCATGACTGAAACTCTAACTTTACATAATAGCCATTTGAATGCAGTACCTATCCAAAAATTGGTGGTGACATAGGTTTGAATGTTTGAAATAATTTGGCTGGGGTCTAGTTTTTATAGGGTTCTAGCAATTACAAAGAAAGGTCATGCAAATAATTGTGGCGTTGCCATCAATGCATGTGGTATATATCTTTATGGCCTGCACCCTGTTATCCTGACAAAAGAGGTGGCTGAAAGGTGTGGAATGACAAACAGTATATCATTGAACATTATTTAATGCCAAAGGCCTGTTCAGTTGACTGAAACTGGTATAGGCTTGGCTTTCAGATCAAGTGAGTGGAACCTTGGGTGAAATGAACTAAAACCTTAAGATATTAGTCAAGGTTGGTAATCTTGGTTAATCTTGGTATTAGGTAACCTTGATATGTTACCAATTTGAGATGGTGCATTCGGTATGATATGATATACATCTTGTATTGAGACATCTTTTAGGCATTTTTCATAATGGCACCACTTGAAACCAGATGGTCTAGGTCAGTATCGAGATGGTAGTGCCGGTGTCAAGTGAAACCAGGCGATTCTGCTCGTTTTGGATTAATTACAAAGTTCTCTATTGGTTCGGTATGGTACGCCCCAAACTAGGCAGTTTGGGTCAATTTTGCTGCCTTTGGTACTAGTGCACTTTAACGCTATATCCAGTGTCAAGTGGCAAGTCTCTCTAAGTTCCTGTGATGGTTCTTTAGAGCTGTGGCAACCGGCAAATCATTATATAAATTGACTTCGGCAGTTAAATATTATGGATACGCATAATGATTAGTCATGGTAGAACTAAGGATCTCGGATCACTTTGGCACCATGTAACTTTAAGAATAAGTGCTGGTAAGGCTGCAAAATGTCAAAGGACAACTCAGGTGTGACAAGTCAAATATGCATGAAATTTATATTTGCTTGTGATGTGATATATGAGTCTAATAAATGAGTGAGAACAAATATATTTAGATGACCAGTCATACACAATAATATCTGACATAATCCATTCTGAAATAGCCTGTGCTGCTTTAGGCTTTGGTTGGGTGACTTAGTCACAATTTGATGCTTTAAAATTATCTAGACCAAGGATCGAGATGACGTGGTGTGTGGCACAGGCATTATGGCACCACAATGCATTAGCACTTATAATATAATATATGTTAAAGCAAAAAAAGGCAGGGAAAAGGAACTCAGAATTCAGTTTAGAGAGAGGAGCACAAATTCTTCTTGAGACAGGAAGTTGGTTCAGCAAGTTAGTTTAGTCAAAGTTCTTTCGAATGCAGTTAATTGTTTTTTCATGATTAAAACAATATAATGAAGCCTTTATAGTGTCATACAATCAATAATATGGGTATATATGCATGTTAAATATCACAGTTTACTGTCCCATTATGATCATTTGCACCATGGGGAAGCAATGTAGTGGGGAACATGACTGATAATGCATTAATATTAGTTTAATGACAATCATTAAACAAAATTAATGCTATACAATTCATTGCCAAAGAACTAAAACTAGTACTATACAACACTTATGGTAAATTATAAGAGATAATGCTTAGTTATCTAGGGATACCTATGTTTTCTCCCAAAAAAAATTTTATTTTGCTTTTATTAATATATTATGTGAAAAGATTTGAAAATCAGTTTAATCCGAATTTAATCATCTTCTGTTAACAAAACAATCATCCTGGAAAGAAATGCATTTGGGTTGTTTTTGAAACTATGCTAATATTAGACATAGTTTGGATCAAACTTGAACCCTGAAATTAACCCAAGGAGAATGCAATTAAGGTAGCCCAAGAAATGATCCAAATAAAAGGTTATATCATCAGTTTTGTTTTGAATTCGAGGTTTTCTTGGGGAGGAGGGGGGAAGGACTTTTCCTAGAACCCAGTCTGTCAAAGAAACTTCTCATTTGATAGTGAATTTTTTGGAACAACGTTGATTCCTGTGTTTACATGAAAAATGTAACAATATATTGTTCTTCTGTACAAGAAGATTAAAAGAAGGTTGTGGAGGATTCCTCGCTTGTTTTGATTGGTTGAAAACCCAAGACTTTGGGCTTGTGTTTGCAAAATCCTCCTTCCCATGAGATCTCCGCACATAATTCATAGTTGGAGCTCTCCAAATAGGCAAAAGGCTAAGAACTAGTTTCTTTTAGTTTGATAATATTTAGTAGTTGGTGATATCAAGCAGTTTGCTTGGTACTTGGTACTAAGCCCTTGCCAACTGCTCAAACTGACAGCGCAGAGTATGTGCCAGCATGGTCTCAAATGTAAAGCCCTAATCTAAATTATATTGGTTTGTAGTTCAGTTAGTGGTCTTAGCTTTTTTATAGGTAACCATGGGCTTGTGACTGGATGTCAAATCATTATTTGATTGTTTTGAGGGGGATATGAAGCATAATGTATCAAAACAGAGTTCCTTCTTCATAGCAAAGATGGCCTATTTCAAAATGAAATATTGAAAAAGATTGTGAAATTCTGGAATGAAAAAAATGCAGTTTTTCGTTTATTAGAATCCAATCAGATTATACAGCCAAGTTGTCCTCATAACGTAATGACCACTTTTTGTTACTCTTTAGATTTTCCTTCTGGCCACAATTTCTTCATGCAAATAAGCTGAATCTTACTCTTCCATCGATCATCTATTGCTACATAAATTGTGTAGAATATCACTAGTCAATATTATTTGTATTTAAATAACTACCATGCTAATTAAAATACCAACTAAACACCCACTTTAGAAGGGGAAAATTATTTCTTTGTACCGAGGTCAGTCTTACTTTCAATCCAGAAATTGAAATTAGGTTGATCAGATATTATTGTCTTGGTTCTCTCTTCAATAAGAGCAACTTCCAAGACCAGAAATTAAGTTTTAAAAGAATTAACTTCAACTATGGAGCATCTAACTCATTTTTGCGAATATCAAACTAACAGTGTCAAAAGGGCCTGCTGAATTACTAAAGCAATAAATGGATCTCTGCAATTTCATTTATCTTCCCTGATTGAATTCCCAGCACAAGAAATTATAAAATAATGAATATGAAAGATATGATAGGTAATTTCCTTAGCTTCTGGAATTTTCTGCTTAGTAGGCTGCTCTTTGCCTTGGCATCATGGTAAGGTTGCTGTATTGTGATGTGGGTCTTGTGGGAGCAAAACATGAAAATAGCCTCTCTACATAGAGAGGTAAGAGGCTACATACATCTGACCTTCCAAGACCTTGCACTAGCAGAAACCTTGTGTATTGAAATATCCTTTAGGAGGCTGCTCTCACTGTATATCTAAGTCTGCTTGCTATTTTCTAATGTATCCACTCATCTTTTAATACTTATCAGTTTTATTTCTAAAATAATAATTTAAATGTAAATTCTTGTTTAACAAGAGATCTTAACACTTGATTTTATTTTCTTGTTACCATATATTATGCAATTCAAATAAGTAAATTTTTATGTTTTTATATACTTCTTAATAATCTTATCCTGATGTGTGTTAAGCGCTCTCATGCCTTGCAATTTTTGTGAGGTTCCATTAGTTTTGACATGTGCTTTCAATACAACAAACTGAGATTATATTGGAGAAATTTCACTTTGTTTATGTTTCAAACTAGATGTAAAGTGTCTTATCATGCATCCTAGAGATGAAGTTATTGGAAGTTTAGTATCTCATACACATAAGCATAACCATCTAGCCTTGTCTCAGTTATTTAGGATTGGTTTTATTGATTCTTGCTACCATGCGTGAAATTATTCCATGCTTTTCCATATCTAACCTCCATTAATACTTTGGGTCTTCCCCTCCTACATCCTTGAACACAAATTAAAGTATCTCTCCATAGTGGAACTCTTACAAGTGTTTTTTTTTTCCAGTTTCACAATACATGCGAATATCGATTTAATCAATTCTTGGTCACCTTGTCTTTAATTTGTACAAATCTTATTTCTCTTCTACGATGCCCATTTCTCATTTTGTCATTCCTAAATTAACTACACATCCATCTTAACATTTTTATTTCCACTAGAGTCACCTTGTTTTCCTGGGACTTTATTGCTTAACATCCTAGGCCTTGTAGCATTTTAGGCTTTATAATTGTTTGCAAAATTTCATTCTAAGTAACCAAAGTGTGAGTTGATCATAGAATGCACCAAAAGCACGACTTCTCTTCATTGCTTTAATTCTACTACATATGTATTCAGTTATTACTTAGCATGTTCTTGGACCACTAGTTGCATGGGATAGGGATGTCCAAATCATAAGAGTTTTTGTGATGTTTCGGGATAGCCAATCACATCTCATAGCTTGGATTATTGGTGCTAGGCCACCAGTTGTCCAATCAAAACTGACCACCTAGATGCTATTGCATGGGCTCTCATACAATCAGTTCTGCTGTATTTTTTCACGAACGAAATGAAAAATTGGATTCAAAGTAATATGAATTACTACTTGATTATCGCATCATAGCTTTGTTGGAATCGAGACTTTAAGACCAATCTTAATTAAGAGTTGAAAAATTAACATAACATCGCACACAGATTGGGCCATCGCTCTATATTCTGACTCTGCCTTAGATCGAGATACAACATTTTGCTTCTTACTCTTCCGTGAAATCAAGTTGCTAGCAACAAAAACACAATAGCCAGTGGTGGACCTTTGATCAATTTTAGATCCTGCTTAATTTGCATATGAAAAACACTCAATATTATTATGACCATGATTTTGATATAATATCCCTCGTCCAGGAGCTCCTTTCAAATAACACGGGATTTGTTGCTGAGGCTGCCCAATGATGTACTATCGGAGAGGACATAAATTAACTTACAACACTGACTAAGCAATATCAAGGTGGGTCATTGGAAGATAGTTCGGTTTTTCAACTAACCTTCTATATCGTTCAGGATCATCAAAAGCATCTCCATCTTTCGTGAGTAACTGGTTAGAAAGCATAGGAGTACTGCATGGTTTAACTCCCAATTTTTCAGTCTCCGTTAATAGGTCCAGAATATACTTCCTTTGAGATAAGAAAATGCTCCTTTTACTTCTTGACACCTCAATTCCGAAGTACTTTAGCAGCTCCAAATCTTTAGTACTAAACTGGCTCTGTAAGAAAGATCTCAAAGATGAAATTTCTTGAGTATCACTTCCAGTGATAATGATATCATCTACATAAATAAGTAGAATAATGCCAGATGTCGACTGCTTATAAAATACCAGATCCCAATTACCATTCTTTGTTAAAGCATTCATTTCTTCTAGCATGGCATCATGCCAACCAAGATGGGATAAGGCTTGGTGAACAAACTTGGGAATCTCGACAGAGTCAAGAGATGCAACAAAAGATCAAGAAGCAGAGGATAGGCGATCATAGTTAACAAAAGAGGAAATAGGATAAGTACACTGATGTTTACCTTTTCGGAGAGCAATGGCCAAATCAATGTCACTGGGCATTGGATCCGATGACGAAGAGACTAGTACTGGACTTGTCATAGGAGGATTAAGTTGTCAAGAATAGACTTGAGTAATAAGTAGTTTCGGTTGAGGTGATGGTGGTTGCTTTATTGAAGCAGTACTGGATTCTTGACTGATGATGGGATATATTAGTAGATCATCATCCTCTTGGTGACACAGGAGCAGATGTGGCAGTAAAGAAAGGAAGGTGTTCAAGGAATGTAACATCAATTGACATGAGATACCTGAGGAGAATAGCACCTGTACCCTTTTTGGAAACGAGAGTATCCCAGGAAAACACATTTTAGTGACTTAGGGTCCAATTTGGAAACCTATGGATGAACATCACGAACAAAGCAAGAACAACCAAAAATTCGAGGTTCAATAGAAAATACAGATTTATTAGGAAACATAATTTTATAATGAATCTAATTATGAAGGATAATAGAAGGCATGTGATTAATCAAAAATAAGCTGTAGAAACAGCATTAGCCCAAAACTGTTTAGGAACATGCATTTGAAATAAAAGAGCCCTTGTTATCTCAAAGTGTTTATTTTTTCTTTCGGCCATCCCATTTTGAGATGGAGTATCAATGTAAGATGATTGATGGAGAATCCCATTCTGAGTCATGTAAGCTGAAAAGAATCAGAAAAATATTCTTTGGTATTGTCACTTCGCAATGTTTGTACAGACATGAAATTGAGTTTTTATTTTGAAAATATGAAAGTAATTCATAACGAGATTTCATTAAATAAAGCTAAGTCATACGAGAAAAATCATTCACAAAAGCCATAAAATATCTAAATCAGTCTTGGACATAACATGACATGATCCTCAAACATCTGATTATGCTAACTCAAAAGTATGACTGGCCCGTTTATTGACTCGAGGAATAGAAGACAAATGATGTTTTGCAAATTGATAAGACTCACAATCTGAAAAAGATACATCACGAAACTAAGGACAATTTCTTAAAGAAAGGTAAAGAGGGATGTCCCAACCGATAATAAGCTTCAAAAGGGGATAAAGTACTAGAACAGGCAATGGTCTAGGGTACTTGAGTATCCAAAATGTACAGACCTTCTGATTCTTGTCATTTATCAATAATCCTTTTCGTCATAACATCCTGAAACAGACAATGATCAGGAAAGAATGAGACAACAATTAAAAGTACGAGTGAGTTTGCTAATGGACATCAAATTAAAAGAAAATTTTGGCGAACTTAATACGAATGATAAAGACAATGTTGGTGTGGGATGGATAGTGCTAGAGCCAAGGACAAAAGAGGTGGAACCATATATGCTAAGGTAATAGAAGAAGGTAAGGTGTGGGATTTAAAGGTGGAAAAGAGACTGGGATTACCTATCATATGATTTGTGGCACTAGAATCAATGACCCACTGAGACGAAGAAGAAAGAAGACATGCATTAGTTTTACCTGATTCGGCAATGGCAGTGATAGATTGAGAGGAATTCTTTAGTGCTTCTTGGTACTGAGTAAATTTTGCATACTCATTTACAAAAGTTGTAATAGTTTGATCGAAAGACTAATAGATGAGTGTGGCAAATTGTAATAGATGAGGAGCATCACTAGCTCCTACAACATGGGCAGACTAAGACTTGAAAGATTTTTTCTTTTGCAATTTCTGACAAGTTCGTTTAGTGTAATTTGGTTCATGATAATAATAGCAAACTACTCCCCTTGTGTCTTTACTGCTAGCATGCTGGCCGTTGTCATTTTGATCACTGTTACTTCCACCTCTGTTGTTATTCTGAGAACGGGGTCGACCAATTGTTCCATTGTTATGACTAACAAGTGCACTAGAATACTGTACAGGTGAGACATGAGCACTAGTATTTGTGCGAAGTATCCTGATAAAGGCCTCTTTTAAAGAGAAAATATCAGCACTAGACAAAATTATGATTTGGCTCTTTTAAATTGGGGATTAAGACTAGTAAGAAAATTCATGACCGCCATCTGCTCAGGCTGAGTTTGCTGGACTTTGATATTGGTACTAAAAGGTAACAAGGTATTCAATTCCTCATAAGTGCATTTAAAGTTAATGAAATAGGCCCGAAGAGACTGATCCTGTTGTTCAGCCTGATAAAATCATTTGCACACATCATAAATACAAGAAATATTCTCTTTACCAGAATATAGAAAAGCTAAATACTCCATTAGTTCTTTCATATGCTTACAATGAGTGACAAGACCGACTATCTTAGTATCAATAGATTACGAATTTATAAAAATAATTGAGTATCCGTTCTTAGTGATTCAGTACAAGTATTATTAGTGGGTGGGTCCTTAATTAGATGATTATCTTTAGAAATACTTCATAAATAAAGTCATACAGTCTTGCACCAATCTAAATAATTAGATCCATTTAGCTTCTGTTCAGTAATTTTAGACAATATAGAAATTACACTAGGCATAACCAAGTTTTTTGTTCAGCCATTATAACCTTGAACACAAGAAAAGACACTCCAAATAGACAAGAGAGACAACCAGCAAAGCCAATAAAACAGAAACACCAAACAGAAAATGGCAGTAGATCTGAAATATGTATCGCAACACACCAAGAGAAAAGAACTTTCTTGATGACAGATGAGGATGACCCAAAACAGATAAAAGATGGTGCAATTCACGACGCATGGAGGCGTGTGTTACTTGCCAAGAATCAAGTGACCGGACTTTTTTTGGCCGGCCAATCGGAGAAAGGATTGTCACTCTAACAAGGTGACCCAAAAATGACAACCTGCTCACAAGGCAGAACCTCAAACCAAAACTGTTCTCTTGGGCAATAAATAACCAAAGGGAAAATAAAGGGAAAAAATCAATCTGGAATTTTGATTTCCAGATCTGATGCCATGTAATCATATAAGAGAAAATTTTTTCTTTTTTCAATTGAGAAAGTGTACACACACATATATATATTTTTATATATAACATCATGGAAGCTAAATTAGGAAAGTATATCACCTACCTACTATAATCTCTGAAATAATTCTTACAATCAAGCTATTCCTACAATTAAGTTACTGATATAAATAATTCCTACAATCAAGCTATTCCTACAATTAAGCTACTGATATACCAATTTACAGCCTATAATCTTGTAACACTCATAATTTTAATATACCATCTAGGTAAACCCATCCATTTTCAAGCTTATTAAAATCTTTCTTGTTATCTTATTCCAAGCTTTCTTCTCAATAATAATGACTGTATATAGACTATCTTTTAACCTTTTTTTATTTTTCTCTATATTTTACTATCAATTGCTTTAGAAAATAGCCTCTATGGTTAGCCTTTGAATTATGAATTCAAACTAGTTCTCTGGAATTTGCTGTCATCCTTTTTTTCTATTTTTTAAATTATGTTAGCATCTCATGCACAAAAACGAAAAGTTGAAACAGGAACCAACAAAATGTGCAATTTTTTATTAGTCATTGCACTTTCTAGCTGTCCTTGTGTCTTGAAACTGAACTCACAGCAATCATTGCTGATGTCCAAATCCTCTTTATGGAGAATTATGAGAAATCGACAAAAAGAGACTCCTTGTGGATGCTTGTCAAGGTGATGTGGCAATGTCTTTCAAGTGTCTGGCCTCTTACTCACTCTTTTTCCCTGAAATGTCATGTTTGTAGAGGAAATGAGGAGGAAAGGTTTTTTTTTTTTTTTTTTGTCGCAGGGGGGGAGGAGGTGAGATTTAGTTGTGGGGTGGAAGCAGTTGCCCCTAATTTTTCTTTTCTCTTTACTTGGGTGCACCGAGGGACCAAAGCGATTGACCACTAATTGGGGCTAAATATGGTTTCAAACTGCTTCTTTATCTACCTTCTCTTTGATGCCTTCTTGGAGGTGGCTTGTCAACACAATATTTTCTTGATAACCAACAGATGAAATACTTATTTCACCTAACTTATGTTGCTTCTGCTTCTCAATCCTGCATAGTTTCTTTTTGTGACGAATTTGGAGACTCTTGTTCAATCCCACTCATCCATTGGTTAATCTTATGCCATCCTGGGTTTCTAAAAGTTTTTTGAGAGTCTCTCTCATGCACTACCTTTTCCGGTTTCACTGCTTATATCCTAAATATTTCTGACACTGTTCTATTTAATCACAGATAGTCTTGGATCAGGACATTCCAAACAAATACCTAAATGAAATTAAAAGTGTACTTGTATCAGCCCTTTCTTCAAATGGGCAAATAGCTGATGCACTTGGTGTATTTGATGAAATTAAGCAAGCGGGATTCATCCTTGAGCCCAAGGCTGCCATTAGCCTCATTGTAAGTGCTTTGCTACTATCAACACATACATTTATGAAATAGAGGACAAGCTCTGACATTATTTTAATGCATAATGAATATTTTCTTTTCCAGGAACACCTTCGAACGGAAGGAGAGTTAGATAGATTGCTTCAGCTTCTAGAGGAGTTGAATGATTCAAGCAGTTGGTTTGATGGCTGCAGCAGAATAATCTTGTATTGTGTTCAAAACAACATTGCAGAGTATGTAATAGTAGACGCTACACTATTTTTTTTTTTTGGGCACTTTCTGGACTTATACTTTCTTTTCTTTATTCAGTACTGCTGTTAAATTACTTAAGCAGCTCAAGATGAGAGATGAATCAAGTACATATATTGTTATTGATCAGGTCAGGTCTCAGCTTCTCTTTTAATTTGATACAGAGTAAGTGCAACATATATGTATATTTTGTCATAGTAATTGTTTTTATAACAATTATATGTTGCACCACATACAAATCAAGATGGTAAATTTTAAACTATGGTTTTACAAAATCCATGTTAGTTTTGATTTATCCTATTATGGCATGTCAAACAATGAGGGTAAGCCTTGGTACAATGGAAAGGTTGCTTCATTATAACCTGAAGATCATTGGTTTGAAACACAAATCCACCTCTCCACATGTGAGATTAGAGCTGCTTATATCAGTCCCTTCTCAAAACCTGCAATGGTGGGAACCTTGCTCATTGGGCTGCCCTTTTATATGGTATGCCAAAGTGGAGCCTCAGTTTTCATGGGTAGTTTATTTAGATATGAGTACACTTCTCTATCTAGGCCTTTATATCCTTCCTTTCAGTCTACTCTTTCCATGTCTACGTGAATTGTAGATGGTTGCTTCATATAGAGCATAGTAGATAAGTCTAAAAATGGAAATTATACTACCATTTGTAGTAGCTTCAATTGTGAACAAAAGTGAATTTCTGATCACCATTGGGAAACAGAAGATGAAGCATAAAAGCTGATAGTTGCATGGTAGCAGCTAGGATTCCTAGGGTTTGTTGGCTAGTTGATATGATGTTAGAGATCAAGTGTTTTTTTTTTTTTTTTTTTGAAGTCCACCTTCATTCAATTTTTATTTACATTATTGTTATCTCGATTCTTCATTTCTTGACTCAAGTTTGACATTTAAGATGCATATGAGGTTTTTTTTTTTTTTTTTGGGGGGGGGGGGGGGGGTTGGTTAAGCTTGATATGCATTGCTAATGTTTTTTGTACCAGCCTAAGTTTTTAGGGTCAATTGGTTGATTGATATCGTATTGGATCTTAGGATTGTTAGAGCTCACAAATTTTGAATCACTTCCTTGGCAGTAAGGTATGTCGAAACATACCGGTGCGAAACTGCTATGGTTTACTATTTTAAAATGGTACAGAACTAATATTGCCTTTTCTTGAACCGCCTCATATAGCCCAAACTCACTTCGTACCAACCTCATGCCATATGAAACCACCTTATGCTATGCCAAACCATCTGGTGTGGCTCAGTATGGGGTGGTTTATAGGTTAGAACCTTTCAGTTCACCAGGACGTCGTTGTTTTGGTATCGGTGATCAATATGTCATCAATTCGGTATGATACGCTCCATAACGAACCCTAATAGTTTGTTACTGAAATGGTATCAGTTCTTGGTACGATGAACCTTGCTTGCTAGTTTATTTCACTATCTCCATTTACGTTTTCCTCTAAGTCTAGTTTGTCTTGACAGTCATTCATCTACAAGCATGCTCTAGGTTGCATGTGAGGTGAGGTGTTAAGCTTGATATACATGTTGATCCTTTTCCTATAAATTGAGACTTTTGAGGTCTGATGGCTAGTTAATTTGGTGTGGGAGCGAAATATTATAGGCTCAAATTCCCAATTGCTCAATTTGACTTCATGAGACCATTTATTATCTCGAGTATTTTCTTCTCTTGACTTGTTCTTGGTTGTTAAGTCATCTTTGATTTGTTTGTGACTCGTTTATGTATCCATGTGCATGGTTTGGGTTGCACATGGGGTTTTAATCTTAATATACATTGTTGATCCTTTTTCTTAAAGCTTAAGCTTTTGGGGTCTCGTTGCTACTTAACATGTTACAAAGACAAGCCATAGGTCCAAATCCCCATTTAGGCCAATTTTTCATCATACCAACCATTTGTCATCTTGGGTCTTTTCTTCTCTTAGATCATTCCTGATTGTTATTTATGTTGTTTGAATCATTTTTGATTCATTACTGAAACAATTTGTGAATAAATTAAGTGTAACAAAATACGCATGTTAAGATGGATATATGGTAAAACTTTAAAGATAAAATTAGAAATAAACATATACGAGAAATGATAGGAGTAGCCCCAATTGAAGATAAAATAAGAAAAATCAATTAAGGTAGTTTGGTCATATACAACGAAGACCTTTAGATGCTCTAGTTAGAAAAAGTGATATTTTAACAATTCATGGTAATGATAGAGGTAGAGGTAGACCTAAACTAATATGAACAGAAATAATTAAAAAAGATATAACATTTGTAATTTGAGTATTGACTTAGTCCTGAGTATAGCAGAGTGGAGGAAGCAGACTCATATAACCGACCTCATGTAGTTGGGAAAAGGCTTAGATGAGTTGAGTTGAGTCATGTTTGACTCATTTGCACCTTAACATGTGTATTTCAGTCCACATGTGGGGACGGTATTAAGGCCTGCTGTACATTGTTGACCTCTTCTCTAATAGCTTCAGCTTTCAGGATCTAGTGGTAGATAGCAAATTTATCTAAGCATGAAACTGTTATCCATAAGCACTGTATGCAAATAAGATAGAACAAATCATGTAAACAGTTAATTTACATATTTGTGTTCAAAGTAATCTTGCAATAATATTTGGTGATGATTACTATGGTTGTGATTTAGAGTAATTAAAATGCTTAGACTAAAGTTTCACTTAACTATGTTATTATTTAGATCTTCTTTACTTTGTTAATTCAAGTCTCTTTACAACCTTGACTTTCTAAGGTAAAATTTTGATATCTATATGAATGGTAAAGCTGAAAATGGATTGGATACATAGGATATTAGTGTATCTACATCCATCTTCATTTTTGTTTGGTGAATATAAATGCGAATATAGATCTGGATAATTAAAATTCATATCTATATTTATTTTAAACAGATGTGGATACAAATTGGATATTGAAGGTATAGGTATGAAAAATGAATGTGTTAGAAAATTTAACTTTATGACCATCAAATCAAAAATATCACTAAGTGAAGGCAAATCAAGTCAATGCCATATTCATATAACCACTTATTTTCTTTAAAAGCTCAAAAGTGCTGTAAATGTATACTATAAGAAGATCTGGATATTTTGATATGGATTGGATAATTCTATATATATCCATTTTTTTTCCTTTGACATATATGGATGAAGATATGGATATTGATCAAATACTCAAATTTGTATCCATATTCAGATATAGATTCGGATATGAAAACAGATCTAGATGGAAATTATCCAATTTGCATTCACCCCTAGTGAATGGGTTGTAAATCTGACCAAATGGGTCATCAGAAACCAAGTGATAATTTCCCAAATGTTTCTCTGGCAATCTTAGGAATAAAAATATTGTTGCCTGCATTCCTTTGTCACACGTTTTAGTTCAAAAACATGAGCTTAAATTAGCTATATGAATGACTTAAACCAAGTCTATTTATGTCAGGTTCAAGGTTGTATAGCTTATCCTTGAGAACTGACAGAATTCAATGAAACATTTCTATTGTGCTCTTTTTTCCATTTAATCACGGTATACCTCCATGTTAGCAGTGCAGGGTTCACGGCTATAGGGTTCACCCTTGCATTTGATTTGGATTCAAACACAAAATCACTTTCTTAGACATATTCACGAAACTAAATCTAATCCTTTTTGTTATCTGATCTTCATGATCAACTCTTTTTAAAGTGACTGGAAAGCTTAAAATCATTACCCCTTTACCTGAAGCTGCAGCAGATTTGTGCAGGCATGGAGAACCAGTTCTCTAAAACAGTGTGAAAAATATTTTGTAAGATGGTGGAGGGACACCATTTTGGGGAGATTCCAAAGTGAATGCAGCACCCTAACTAGAAGTTTCCTGCTGCTAAGGGTCCTTGTTGTCAGAATCAGAACATGATAAAAAACTTCAAGAAAATCATAATCAGTAATCTATTATAAATCTTGATTGTTGTATCTTTAAATTGGAGAAGTGGATAAATGTGTTTTCATTGAAATTTGCTAAGTTCTAGTCATTTTGAAGATGATGGTGGCATAATATCAATAAATTAGGTCAGTTAGTGAAAGATCCCCACTGTTAAAGGTCAGATTCCCAAGGTCAATGATACATCTGTTGACCTTTCAACCAAGCCATATATGGAGGATTTCATGGTGGAAGTTGGAATAGAATCATTAAGCAGTTAATAGATTTGAAGAGCAACACCCTCTGCAAGATCTGGTTGTTAATGTGAAATTGTTGATTGTGACTGAATCCAGGTTTCATGACTCATTTGCTTCAAGGAATGGTGTCTGATCTCTTCCATTGGAGGATTGATGTCTTTGCAATCAATTATTCCAAGTTCATTGGAGTTGTCTTTTGATGATTAGATTGCAACTTACATGATTTCCTAATGTTGGCATTCACCATCCAATAAAAGGGAATTCCCAGTGTATATGGAAGCTAAGTTCATCAAGACATTCTTGGGGTGAGATTCTTGTGAGGAAAGCAAACTTATATGATAATAGTTAGATTAACTATTAGGTTTCAACTTTAATTAATTCACTTTCCATATTTTATTTCAGCCAAACTTCTAGGTATTGTAACTTGGGAATGGAACCTACGTGTAAGCTTTGTTGTTCTATGACTTGGCAAGTGCAATACACTTGAAAGTACGAACAAGAGAGACCAGGTATATTATTAAGTATTTTGTGGAGAGGAAAGACATGGAGAATTAGAATATGCAGACATGGAAGAACCAAGAGGGAACCAGGTTCAAATTTATTATTAGCATATGTGCATATGGTCTTCAGTGCCTGGATGAGACATGTCTACTAGATGTGTTAAATGACCAAACAAGAAAACCAATGTATGATGTCTTGAATGTTTCTGTGATGGGTTTAGGGACTTGAATGTCTCTGCTGTTTCTAGTTATAAGTTCAAGGTTGGAAGTAAACTAGTAAAACTAAAAGGTTGGTTTCTAAATTTCCAAAGTTTTGAGTCATTATGGCTTAGACTTGTTAGGCCATTCATGAGAAATCAAAAAGTGAAAACCATGGTTTTTGGTTTTATTGTCATTATTATTCTCAAGTATGCATGGATCTCCAGGTTTCTTTCCCTTCAGCAGAACCAAACTGTACTCAGTCTTCCCCGTGGCACATTTATGGAGCAACACTTATTTTTTTTCTCATAGATTCTTTTAGATCCACTTAAAACTCAGACTTGTTTTGAGACTTAATTATTAATGTTCATATTGCCATTTCCATATCATGGTGGTGATGTTTGCAATTCTTACAGTGCTTTCTCAGTTTTCTAAGAGATGAGAAGATGGTAAAAGACAAACAACTCATCTTATTGAAACCAATTAGCAGTTATTTGGATTATAGCTGTTGTCTATATTGATTGTGCTTTGTATTTGATGTTATAAATTGCCATGTTTCTACTCAACTGTCAATATTATGCCTTCACAGATGACTGCTTATAAGTTGATTTTTGTAGGATATTCAGTATGTGAATGTGAACATGAAAATCCATGGCATCAGTTCTTCATTGATGTTCTAGATAGAACCATTCTTAGATGTATGCTTTGTTTATTCTTGCTTCATGATGGAACAGATATTTAGCCAAATATGGGAGACAGAACCCACAAATTTAAAAATTGGTTTGGAATTACTCCGAGCTGCTAAAGAAGATCTTGATCTCCATCCTTCTCGAACAAGTCTTGATTTTCTTCTCAGTACCTGCACAAAAGTAAAAGATTCACAACATGCATGGTTCGTTTGGACAGAATATAGCAATTCTGGCCTTCCTTACAATGTGTTGACATTCTTGAGGTTTGTAATTAGCTTGTTAAGGTCAATGATTTTCATTTTAGCTTGCAGAAATTGTGATGCATTTCATAAATACTCATTTTTATCTAGAATCATTTGATCAAGAAGTGAATATGATATAAAGGTTTAAAATATATAGTTTAGTTGCATTTTCTCTCTATGTAAGCCCCCTATCAATTCTATTTTGCATTAGGACCGCTATATAATTGATTATGTGACAGATAAAAACTGTGTAGGGAGTACTCATTGGATTTAACTTTGTAATTAATCAACTTGGTTAGTTGCTTTCTGATAGTGAATTACTTTACTCAAATTTGACTATTTAAGAAGTTTATGTTCAACTGCGAAAGACATGAAGTTACTCTTAATAAAATTTCCCTCTTTTTGGCTTTCTGTCTTTTTCCCCCTCTTTTTCTTTTTATTTGGACAATAGAAAACTGTTGTATATAGAATGGAAGAGTACTTAAAGGGCTTCTATGTCAAGGTATTGTATTGCAGCACATATTAGTGTATCAGTAGATACAGTCTTTTAGCCCTTGGTACATTATGGGACACCCTATGCTTTGTGATAATCTTTATTCTAATACTGGTTGATATCCTATGGTGTATGGCAATAAAGTTTGAGATACCTACTATGAATAAATATTCTAGAGAACCTTAACTCACTCACCATGGACAAACAAAAGCTTCCCACTTCACATATGAACACTTTATAACTGCATATCCGATTGAGTTATATAGACCCTGATATGAAGTTCCAAGAGCTGAAAACTGAAGATCTGCTTATACTTTTGAATTGTTCAATTTGTTATAAGTTGCCTCCATTTAAGACATTTAAATTTGTAACTAGTTAGTTTCTATTTGTTCTTTTAAAAAAAAAAAATTGCACGTTTTGTGTGAGGTGAGATGGACTGGATTATTCATTGATGTTAGAAAGAAACTCATGATAAAATACTAGCGGTAATAATGTATTACAGTTTTAGGTATTTGAAAAGAAGGTTGCATCATAATATAGGGTGCATTATAATATTGTATTTAAATCAAGAATATATATATGGAGTGGTTCCAATGATACCATTCTTCAGCTAGGTTGATTTTATGCAAGTTTCGTTGTACTGAAAATCAGTATTGTTTCGATACTGGATTGGTACGGTTTAGTATGGGATGTATCATACTAAACCAGTGGTGTACCGGTCAGGTGAATCAGGATACCCCAACCCATGAATCTCCTCGAATTGGGCCGAATCGGGCAGTTTGGTTTGGTACGTTGGTATGGGATTGGTTTGGTCGATTTGGTCAATTTGTCCTTCATACCGAACCAAAAGATCGAGCTGTTCTAGTTCCAAGCTGGTTTGGTTTGGTTTGCCTTAAACCATCCGGATCTAGATGGTTTGGCATATAATGTTTTTGTTTTCTTTCATCTTTACATAAGTCAATTTTTTATGATATTTAGGAGCTCAATGGTGTAAACTCTTGAATCAAATAGGTCATGCGAAGAGGTGACAATGAGTTGTAGAACCAAAGGAGATTTCAAAGTTTCAAGCATTGAACATTAGAATCTGCTGTGATTTTAATCCTCAATTTATAAAGAAATAAATCTTTGTTTACTAATTTGGATTACATATTTAATATGTAATTTTTTTTTGCAGCACTCTTGCATCCCTTCATTACTTGATGATGTAATTGACAATCTAGTTTTAGGAAACATTATTTGAAATCAGTAAAAAATGATTGTTCCCATGATGAATGCCTTGATTTTCAAGATTGTTTCCTTGTTAGTGTGGTTCAGATGACTTGTCTATGTAAATGGCTGACTCAGAATTTGGGCATTTTTCCATTGATAAGTTTGTTTTTATCATAAAACCCAAGCATGAGGTGTCTAGTCTGCTGCTGCCCATGAATGATTCAGTGATTCTGTTTCTACTTGTTCAAATACCAAATTTAAAGGCTATCCATCTCAATGTAGTCATGAAGGTTTTCGTTGTTGATGGATATTTTCAATCTTCCTAATGATCTAAGAGTTTGGTCCGATAATCCTTAAAAAGGGTGAAACTCTGACAAATCTTCATAGATTCAACGAAACAGAAGTTGCATAAAACTAGGAGGCAACCTTTGCAACCTTGTTAAAAAAAATGTATGCCTGCCTCACACCATGGTTTGAATGAGTTATGTGTTATCCTGATTTGATGCAGTAATTTTAGTTGTAAAGTGGTTGATATCACTGATGGAGCTATTGTTAGTGACTGCAAGAGTTAAACATCTCCTAAAGTAAACTGCTATTACACCTACATATCATACTAGGTATTACAATTGTTTCGGCCAGTACATGGTACCATGCTAATACACAACTGTAAATCTGGCTGGTACATCTTAAACCAATGTACTAGCTAAAATATATAAATTAATGAATAATAATCTGAAAAAATTGTTGTATGAAGAGAAATCAGTTTGGATTATGAAGATTAGAACTTACTATGGATTGCTTTTTAACTATATTTGCAAGAATTCGTTTTACCAGTATTGATTGTTTGCACAATGGTCATTATGGTATTACAGAGACTAGGCTTTATCAGTCTCAGATAATGAAATAAAACGTCAGGTTTTTTTTTTCACTACATCTAATGCAAGTGTCATCAGTTTGATACTGTGTCATGTCTGGCGAATCAGTATAGACTAGGCAATGTATTGTCAACTTGTTTAGACTTTAAACCATGGGTCGATTCTAATGTGATTATTGGCATTGGGTAGCTCTGATAGAAGAATCAGCTGTGCCAAGTAGGGAAGTTGTTTGATTCCATGTCTCTTGCTATTGGTGGCTTTGGATTATTGAACAATAAACCTCTGTATATGTTTCAGAAGATAACAGTTCCACACCACCTTCAACAATAATTTGAAAAGTAAAATGATTTGTTTCACGATGTACATTTTGTGAAAGTGCTGTCTTCAATCTAAAAACTTGGATTTGTCCATTTAAAAATTCTATTATTTATTGCTATTGTGAAAGTCCATGTATATTTTTTGGCATCTCAAAGTAGATGCTGTTGGTCTTTCTCTCACAGTTGATGATCTTTTAACAACTGTGCAGGATGTATCAAGCCCTTCTGGCATCAGGCAAGCACAAAGCTGCAAAAACAATGCTGAAAAAATACAGCAAACGATCCCCATGTTCGTTATATTATTGCTTCTTGTAAAACAAAATATAAAATGACAACTATTTTAAAGAGTGAGGATACGAATTAAATATCACTATCATGTGCTTTTCTCTTTCATATAGAACATGGAGAGCTAAGATGCCCTGGTTAAAAGATGCATACTTATTCTGGTATGAGAAAAAAAAAAAGTAATCTTTTCTTTCATGAATCTATTGTACCTCAACTTAAACCGTGCTAATAGTCTGAACTGTGGCTTACAGCTGTGGAATTGATGGCTTGTGGAAGGCACTGTCAAGAATTCCTGCTAGTTTGTTGTCTTGAACGAGTAACTTTAACAATGTTCGTCATCCATCTTTTTCATCTGGAATGACCAAAACTTAAAGCTAAGCTGTGACTGGCAAGTCCGTTGCTAATCTGCTTTAAAGAAATGAGACAGATTGCAAGACAAGACAAAAATATAGAACCTGGCCGGTAGAGGTGCTCTGTACTGTGCCTTGATCATTTTCTACCATGCAATAAGGGCCGGCATCATCCATGAGGTGAGGTGATACATTGCCGGTGCTTATTCTTTGTGTCTTTGTTTCTTGATGATAAGATTTATTTTCGAGCAGCAACACGACAATGTGTGCGCTTAAGTTGCAAGCATGCGCCCACGACATGCTGCGGGAATTTTTTTGGCAGAAAAGTTCATGAATTCTTCTGCAATGCTCTCTTGCTTTTGGAGAGTTTTTCGTCTCTCATCATCTTTCAGGCGATTGTTAATGTGACTGCATAATTTTTTCTTTCCAATGAAACTAAATATATCTTTTGCAAATGTTACTTTGCTTTGTCTTGATGTCAAGACAGAGATGAGAGAAGTGCAAAACATTTGTCGATCTGGAAAAATAGTCCCTTTTTCTTACATTTTTTTTTAAAAAAAAGAAAAAGGTCAAGTAATTGGTCTCGGATTCAACGTGAAATCCAAAACCCGCGCATTGCTCCTTGGCTTCTCCTTCCCTGAACCAAGCATGAAGACTTTGAATCTGAACACCAACCGGGTCCTATTTCATTATCCTTAGCTCATCTCAAATAAATAGATTTGGATTGATCATCTTTAAACCTAGGTAGAACTTGAGAATTTGTTTTTTGTTAAATCCTGATTCCATTTCAATTCAACTCGAACTAACCTATTGTGATCTCTAGTTGACTCGCTCTATCTATCTGCATAAATTTAAAAGAAATAAATAGATTTGGATTGGCTATTTTCAAATTTAAGGCAGAAACATATCAATTTAAAATCAATCCATCTAGAAAGGAGCAAGCATAGATTGGGATCTGTTGACTCCATTTCGATTTGATCCTAAGCATCTCTTGGCACAAGTTGTAATGCTTCATGCCAATCTTATATTTCAATTAATTTATTAACATATGGTTTTAAAAATTTAAGTGCAAGTTAATTAAGCTTGAGCTTGGAATGTTATATAAATATATGACGACGAAGCAACATCAAAAGATAAGGGTTTCATAGCATATCGGTGATAAATACTTTTATTTATTAATTTTATCTTCAAATTTTATGCTTTCAAAGGGATGCTGTGTTAACTCGGATAAAGTGCTCAAAAAAAAAAAAAAATCACTTTGTTATATTTCACCAATCACTTGCTTCGTGACAAGAGAACAATGGCACCATGGGACATTAACCGAATTGGAAAAGTCTTTATGCATCGGGGTGATGCACAGCCGACGACCTCACAACTCTCTCTCTCTCTCTCTCTCTCTCATCAGAGCTCTCATGAAAGTTTTCTCTTTTCTCCCCCAGATTAGATGCGAGGTTTGAAACATAACGCCGTACGTCTTGATATAATTCCAAAGGCTGCTGTACATATGGTCACACGGATGCAGAGAAAAGAATTTAGTTTAATTACTTCATCACGATAACTATAGGTATAACATAAAAAAATGTTTCGATATATTATTATGCGTAAATAAAATTATAAAAAGAAACATGCTTAAATATCAAATTTTACAGATTGCATCAATCCCCTTTAACTAATTGAGAATAGGGTTTTTTTTTTTTAAACATAAGCTTTACTTGTATATATAGTATATTTTTTGAATTTACTTAAGGTGCACGCTATTTTATTGGTAAATAATAACATGATCAAATAATATTAATTTTTTATGTTATTTTCTAATATTATTTGTTAGAAAAGCTAAGAAAATCCTTATCACAGTCCTCAAGATTTATTTTTAAACAATCAAGTTCAAATTAATAAAACTAGCTAGATGAATAATAATTGTTGCCGCCGGGATCCGTCCTCCGACTCGAGCGCGGTCGATCTCCAGGGGAGAGAGGGCGGACCTGCACAAAAAGTCCTCGCGCGAGAGGCGTTGGGGGTGGCCCTCCGCGGAAGACCCTCCGACGCTCAAGTCAGTGGAGAAGAAATCAGCGATCAACAAGATAATGGGGAGGTGGATCTCTCCGGGAGGCCTCTCCGGGGGGCCAATCGGAAGCTCTGGAAGGCAAGAGCACCGACGAGCTGCCGGCGTGAGGGCAGGAGAGTGAGAGCGCACGTATGAGTGTGCGTCCAAGAGTGTGTGCGTACGCGTACCTGAGGGATTCTGCCAGTCTGGTAGTATAGGCTATCACCTGTGTCTTTGAGCGTCTTCTGGAAGGTTCAGAGGTTGTTAGGATCGGAGGTGGATAGAATTAGGCCGTTGTGGGGCCGTTGGAATCCGTATCCTGTTTATTAGGGGATCGACAGCCAGGAGAGCTTCTTGATGACTGAGATCTGGCTGAGTAGGCCTGGGGTGGTTATGATAGGTCCTAGGCCATGTTTCGACATGATTCCTTGTCTAGGATGTCGTTATGGTGAACCTGGGCTCTCCCGCATCAGGTTCCGCGGGTGGGTATTGGATTGTGGATCATTTAACGTAGCCGGGCCATGGTGACTCGGGGGGAACGAGCTACGGAGTCCGGAAGGAGCCGAGCTAGGGAAGCCCGGAAGGGCCGAGCTACGGAAGCCCGGAAGGGCCGAGCTATGAAGGCCCGGAGGAGCCGAGCTAGGGAAGCCCGGAAGGGCCGAGCTAAGGAAGCCCGGAAGGGGCCGAGCTATGTAAGCCCGGAAGGGCCGAGCTAAGGAAGCCCGGAAGGGCCGAGCTATGGAGGCCCGGAAGGAGCCGAGCTAGGAAAGCCCGGAAGGGCCGAGCTAAGGAAGCCCGGACGAAACCGAGCTACGGAAGCCCGAAAGGCCGAGCTACGGAAGCCCGGAGGGGGCCGAGCTGTGGAAGCCCGGACGAAGCCGAGCTACGGAAGCCCGAAAGGGCCGAGCTACGGAAGCCCTGAGGGGGCCGAGCTGTGGAGGCCCGGACGAAGCCGAGCTAGGGAAGCCCGGAAGGGCCAAGCTAAGGAAGCCTGGAAGGAGCCGAGCTAGGGAAGCCCGGAAGGGGCCGAGCTACGGAAGCCCGGAAGGAGCCGAGCTAGGGAAGCCCGGAAGGAGCCGAGCTACGGAAGCCCGGAAGGGCGAAGGGAGGAGGTCGGCCTTAGTCGCCTTGCACGGATATTGATGCAATGAGATTTTACCCCCCAACACATGCCCTCCACTCCCTAGTTCGAAGCGTAGGTTCGGGCATAGGGAGTATAAGTCCGAGCGGTGCATTCCGAATGGGACGTTTTGGTTTGGACAGCCCGCAATGATGCCCTAATTAATGCATCAGGATCATCGTGCCTTCGGGGGTAAGGCTCCCTTAAAAGTGATGGTTGGGAATGCGCCACGTCGCGAATCCCGAACGATCGGGCGTTTGTCAAGGCGGTTCCGAACACCTCGGGCGGGATGCCCCGTCTTCTCAAGGCGGCTTCCTTAAAGGGGAAGCAAGGCGATAGACGTACTATATATATATATATATGCGCACATTCGCAGCATCCTCTCATCTTATTTTTTGAAAAGTTTGGCATTTCATCCTCCTCGATTCTCGTCGTCCCGCCTGGTGTTTTTCTCTCGATCGAGATGGCGATGAGCCCCGACGATGTGGTTTCGGAGATTGTAGCTGAGGATCTGGGGAGGATTCACCAATGGTATGGCATGCCCTCAGATGTCATTCTGCGGGCGCCGGAGTCTGAGGATAGGGTCTCACGAGATCTGGAGTCTGGGGTCTTCATTACGAAGACAGTTTGAAGGCGGGCTTTCGTTTCCCTCTCCATCCTTTGGTGAAGGAGATAATGACCCACTACAACATCTGCCCGGCGATGGTGGCCCCAAACAGTTGGCAGAGCATCATCAGATTTATATCAATGTGCCACCAAGTTCAGATTGTCGCCACTCTTCCCCTTTTTCGCGCCTGCTACCATCTGATACCTGGGAGGAAATCAGAGTGGCCGTACATTGGACTCCGGAGGTCCTTCAACGTCATTGTGGATAAGCCATCTTCCATCAAGGGATGGAAGAGCCGGTTCGTTATCGCAGAGGGGAACATTGGATCCGACTTCCCTCGGAAATGGGGGAACTTTGCTAGGGATGCAGAGACGCATCCAGTTTTGTCAGCACAGGAGGAGAGGGATTTGGACGTCCTTCACAATAGCCGAGTGTTTTCAGCTAACGACCTGCTATCGGAGGGGGCCCTCTTCGCAGCAGGGCTCAGCCCCCTGGATCCGCAAGGTGAATCCTTCTTTTGTCCCTTTCTCGCTGCGCATTTTCTCGATGAATGTGCTCGGATATGATCGCGCGTGTTTCATTCTTTCAGCCAAGAGGTCGGCATTATCGAGCCTCTCTAAGAGGAAGAGAGGAAAGCGCCCAGGGGAGAGCAGCGGCGCGGATAGTGGCAGGCCCGAGAAAAGGGCCCATACCTCCGCAAGAAGCCCGCCGGATGCCGGAGCGGTTACGACAGGAGCACCGGGGGCGAAGGAGGATTCGGGGAGAGAAGCCATGATCCCTTGTCCGCCCGTGTTAGAGATATCGGATAGCTCAGACGAGGCTCCGTTGGTTCGTCCAACCCGTCCCCTATGAAAGAGGAACCAGCAACGGATCTGGAAAGGCGGTCGTTTCTGTGGGGCCTTCTGTCCCCGCGGGATCATCACCGGCTCCAACGGGAGAGGGGGAAGGGACAGCTGCAGCCGAGGAGGTTCAGGGAGAGCTCCCTCTTGGTCTCTCTATGGGAGTCCGGTAGTAGTGAAGCCGGGTCGCTCGCGGTAGTTCAGACGCGGGCCAGATAGAGGCTTCAGTGGAGCCTGCAGAGGAGGCGCAAGTGGTAGGATGGGCCGAGACCCCGGGGGGCCCTGTGGCGGAGACACAGATGGTGGTAACCGGCAAAGGTGCATCGAAGGAGGGGACGCAGCAAGGTGGGAGTCCCGCATTGGGAGCTCCCTCAAAAAAGATTTTGGGGAGGCTGGCGCTTGGGCTAGCCGAATTATCCGAAGAAGTCCAAGCCAGGGCCTTGATAGAGGAGGCTGGGAAGTTGGGGGCCTCTCAGACGGAGGTCGCCTAGGTCGGTCCCTCAGGCGGAGACGGTCAGCCTAGCAATTCGAGCGTTGGTGTTGAGGAGGCATTTTCCGCCTTAATGAGGTCGGCCTTGCATCCGGGTGCAGATCCTTCGGCGGATAAGTTTGCAGACTTGGAGCTAGTCGATGCCGCATTCGGTCAGCAAGGCGTGGCCGAGAGCATCCATCTCCTTCCCGACATCGACAATACGACCCTGATGAGGATGACTCGGGCCTATGCCTCGCGGGTAAGTTATTTCTTTTGTGCGGTAGATGTTTCCTGAGTGACCCCATCATGGGTTTTTATTCATCTTTTGTCTTGCAGAGCGTTTTGCTTTCTCGGGCGATGTGCTAGCATTTGAGTTTGGCGACGGAGGCTAGCATTCAGGCCAGGAGGGACAATGCCGAGCTTCAATCACGATTGAAGGTGTCTGAAAAGTTCGAAGAGCTTATGGATATGAGTGATAGGAGCTTGAAGGGAATAAGGGTGGCACACCAGGCCGCCCTGGCCGAGGTGTCCAAGCAAAAGCGTAGGGTGGAGGAGTTCAGGAACTCCTGGCGAAGAACGACAACGCGTGCTTGGAGCTGCCAGAATCGAATCGAAACATTCTGCGGAGGTGGCAGCGATGCGGCGGGAACATAGTGAAAGCTTGGGTCGGCTGGGAAGGGAAGCTGCCGATGAAAGAAAGCGCCTGACCAGAATGCTTGGCGAAGTGGAGGAGAAGCTGAAGCGGCGCGATGGTGAAATCACTCACTTGAGGGAGGGCGCTAAATGGCACCAAGGGACAATAGCTCGGGTGAGCAACGAGTTATCCCAAGCCCGAGGAAATCGGAGCCAAATAGTCGAGGATCAATAGTCTGCAGGAAAGAGTCGAGCTGGTTGGGGCTGACAGAACAAGAGCCAGGGGTGAGGCTGAGGAGTTGGCCAAGAGGTTGGCCAGACGAGAGGAGGAGGTACGATCTCATTTCCCCCCCCCCCCTTTTAGCTTCTTCTACTGGCTTCTTGTGATGCCGACTAACTTTGGCTTTCTCAGATGGCGAAGTTGGAGTTGGAGGTTCGGGCTCTTCAAGGCGAGCTTGTGTCCAACCGCAATAAGAGCTCAGAACTCGAGGTGCGGGCCGGCGAGTTTGAGGAGCAAATATCATTCTGCGGGCCCAAGTTGCAGAGGCTGAGAAACGGGCTGCTGAGGCCAACATGCAGCTCGCCATACTCAAGGGGAGGCAGGACACCATCGGTGTTGACGCCTTCCAACTTGGGCTGCAGGAATGCAAAGAGAAGATATCCAGCGAGCATCCAGAATGGGATCTCTCTTTTCTGGACGCTGAAACTCCTGATGAGGGTGAGTCCGAAGGAGAAGAAGAGGACGAATATGTCGACGTTTCCGACACTGACCTTGGTGTTGTCCCGGGTTCCGGCGAAGCCGCAGCCTCTGAGGGACGGTCGCGAACTGCCGCTGAAGGGGCAAAGGTATTAGAGAAGGGCGAGTCTAGTCACACCTCCGCAGATGTAACCGAGAGTTCCTCCAAAACCGATGTGGTTCCCGGCCCTTAGAGGCCACTTCTGTACTTTGTTTCTTGAAAGTCTGACTGACGCTTCTTAATGGATGAAACCTTTATTTTCATTTAAGTGTTTTTCTTTGTACGGCCCTGTTGCCGCCGGGTTCTGCCTCAATCGCGAGCAACTTATGGCTCGCTGATGCTTTTTGGTCATTTTCATTTCGGGATTGAGGGAGTGCATTGGCTTAACCCAAGGCGGGGCGATTGCCTTGACTGGCGAACGACAGGCGATCCGGTTCGGCTCATGTTTTAATTAAGGCTCAAGAAACAAAGCTGGACGGTTAAGACTGATTGGCAAAGTAGGTCGGCTTGGGCCGACAATCAAGACAGGTCGGCTAGGGCCGACGAGCAAGATAGATCGGCTAGGGCCGATGGGCAAAGATAGGTCGGCTAGGGCGGCAAGCAAAGATAGGTCGGCTATGGCCGATAGGCAAGGTAGGTCGGCTAGGGCCGATGGACAAAGATAGGTCGGCAAGGGCCGACAAATAAAAATAGGTCGGCTAGGGCCGACAAGCAAATAGGTCGGCTAGGGCCGACACGCAAAATGGGTTGGCTAGGGCCGACAGGCAAGATAGGTCGGCTAGGGCCGACGGACAAAGATAGGTCGGCGAGGGCCGACAAACAAAATAGGTTGGCTAGGGCCGACAAGCAAAATAGGTCGGCTAGGGCCGACATGCAAAATAGGTCGGCTAGGGCCGACAGGCAAGGTAGGTCGGCTAGGGCCGATGGACAAAGATAGGTCGGCGAGGGCCGACAAATAAAAATAGGTCGGCTAGGGCCGACAAGCAAAATAGATCGGCTAGGGCCGACACACAAAATAGGTCGGCTAGGGCCGACAGGCAAGGTAGGTCGGCTAGGGCCGACGGACAAAGATAGGTCGGCGAGGGCCGACAAACAAAAATAGGTCGGCTAGGGCCGACGAGTAAGGTAGGTCTTCGTGCTTTTTGCTATTCTGTCAGTGCTCTACCGTTTTGCAGGCGAATCGGTTTTTGTTTTACCAAAATCGGTGGTACGGCACTGTGGAGAACGTAAAGCTGCACTTAAAGCTTTCCAGAAGGTGCTCTTTTCCCATGCAGGTCGTTTCATCGTGCTGCGCACGCAGCCGCTTACCATTGGAGGACATTATTTTCGAAGGACGATCTCCTGAGCCTGCCAGTTTTCGAAGTGCTAGTGGACGATCTTCTGCATTTAATGACCATGATTTAGGATCAGGAGGAGATCTCCGTATACGTCACAGCTCAGGCGGTGGCTTGGCGCGCAGTAGGGCGCCGCGTCTATCCTGAGGGGCCACGTGGTGGCATGGGCCAGATGTTTGAATCTCGGGGCTTCCAGCTTGGGTAGCTTTTCCCCGGTTCATTTCTGCCTATAAAAAGGGGAAAATGGAGGTCAGTTTTGGTCATCCCCAAAGTTTCTTTCCCGTTAGAGCTTTCATCATGCTTGTTTTTCTGTTGCTGCGAGTGGGAGGACTGAGCTTTTCTCTTGTAAGCTCTTTGCCTCCAGATAGTTGGGGCGATGAAGGAGCTGCCGGAGGATGGCTCGCCCCTAGGGGATGAGTCCCGGAGATCATATGGAGAGCGCACATAGAGGGCACAGAGGTCACACGGAGAGCACACATATACTCTTCCTGTGTGACCTTTGTGGTCTGCTACGGGGGGGGGCTTACGGTAGGAAGTGTATCGATACCCCCGTAGCACGCACAGACTCTCCCTCTTTCGCTGGCCTGGATTCCCATCCTTTCTCTGAGGGAATCCTTGCCACGGGGCGGAGAATATGGGAGCAACCGGGGTCCGATGGTCCCCGAGTCTCTCGGTCGGGCGGCGGCCTGCGATCCAGCACCCCCTCCTAGGGGAGCGAGCTGGTTCGTCCGAGTCCTCAGAATCAGCATCCATGGGCCATGCCTCCTTTTGGGCCCCTCGGTTTATTCGACGGGGGCTATGGAAGGTCAGCTTCATCAACCGCCCAGTTGAGCTGACCGTTTCGTGGTTTGCTTGATTTGTTGATTCGGACGTCGGAGCATCACAGTTGCCTAGGTCTGCTTTGGAGCAGTTGCCCGAGTTTTGTACTCGTCTTTATTTTATGCATTTCAATGTTCTTGTAACGCCTCTAAGGCATTTGTAATCGATCTCGACTGGTAATAAAGAGAGTTATATTTTGTTTTTCAATCTCTATCTTTTCTGTGCCGAGTTTGCTGTCATTGTTGTTTGTGGGATACGAAGGCGTCTCGCTCGTCCTTAGACGAGGATCCCGCACTATCCGAACTAACTGGGGCTCGTAAGTGACGGTCTAAGGACCGTTCGGAGAAATGCGTTCCTTACTTTGGTCCGAAGTTTGGTATTTTTGTGCGTCATCCTTATCGGAGC
Organism: Calamus simplicifolius; assembly: GCA_900491605.1. Lineage (NCBI taxonomy): Eukaryota > Viridiplantae > Streptophyta > Magnoliopsida > Arecales > Arecaceae > Calamus > Calamus simplicifolius. Next base: position 70,509 of record UESW01001633.1, read on the forward strand.
TCGCATTATCGTGGGTCGGTTTGGCCGAAGTTCAGGGAATCTGTGCTTTTTCCCGTAGTGGTTCAGGGAACTTGTTGCTCGGCTCAGCCGAGGTTCGGAGAGTTTTTGCTTGGCCCTGCCAAGGTTCGAAGAATCTGTCACTCGGCCCAGCCGAGGTTCGGAGATATTTGGCTTGGCCCTGCCAAGGTTCGGAGATTCTGTCACTCGGCCCAGCCGAGGTTCGGAGATTTTTGGCTTGGCCCTGCCAAGGTTCGGAGATTCTGTCACTCGGCCCAGCCGAGGTTCGGAGATTTTGGCTTGGCCCTGCCAAGGTTCGGAGATTCTGTCTCTCGGCCCAGCCGAGGTTCGGAGATTTGGGCTCAAGGGAGCGATTCAGTTGTCATTGTGAGCCATAGTGCTAGGTCTATGCGCGCTTGGTGATGGGCGCCAGGTCGGTACGAGCAGTATATTGTCACGCTTTTTGATTGGTGACGCTACTCTTCCCGAAGGGACAGGTCATTGGCCGGATGCCGGACTTCTTCCCTCTGCGCTTCCCGAAAAAGAGGCCAGCTTTAGGAGGCTTGGGGAAGCGCTGAGGGCATTTATTGCGAGGGCCGGCAGATCGGAAAATGTCTTGCTTGGGGGAATTCCCAAACAGTCTGCTCGCGCTTACCGATCTTGCTTGGGATGGGGCGCGACACTTTGGATTCTGCAGGCATTGAAATGATGACACGTGGCAAGCACTTATGGGTCGGCGGCTATGGCGCGGCCGATTGAGATACCTGTCCAGCGAGTATAAATATGACCGAGGGGTATCGGTCTCAGCCATCCCTCGGTTTAAGTCCTGAAAAATGGCCTCTCAAGGGCGATCATCTAGTGATCTGCGCACCTCACTCAATGACCTGCTTCACTCGGAGAGGAGGCGTACCTCCGTCACTGTCGACGGACTGGGCCTGGCGTCGGCCCTCGCGAGTAATCAGCAGCTCGTGAGGGTCGTAGAGGAGTACATGGACGTGTCAACCAAGGAGGCGGAGGCCCTACGCCGGGTGGTAAACCGGCAAGGGAGGAGATTGCTTCGCTTCGTCAGCAGGTGGCCGACCTCACGGAGCGTTTGGAAGTCCTGTTGGCTTCGGGGAGCGACTCCGATCCATGATCCAGGGCCTCTTTTTGCTTTCTTTTTATGTTTTTTCTGTCATTTTTGTAATCCCTTTTTGATGAATGAAAAATGGATTTATTTTGAGTAATCCTCTTCTTTAAGAGTTTTGGCCTTGGTCATGCTATCCTCGTAATAGTTAGGGATGGCCCCGTTGGTTTATGCGCTGACATAGACGCTTTGATCGACGGGTTATAGGGGCGTTACCCAAAGATTTTCAGCTGCAGAGGGGAATCCCCTGGCTCTGCTCGGGGCTTTTGGCCAATTACGCGGGGCTTAAGGGGCCCTTCCTTTTGTGTGTCAACGGTTTTTTGCTCAGCGTGCTTCGTTTTAAACCGGCGGAAATTTCGGGGACTATTTGGAAGTCCCTCGGCCTTAATCGAGGCCTACGCACTTCGGCTTTCAGCCGGCGTCTTAACCTGAAGAAATTTTTACTCAGCCTTGCTGAGGTACGGAGAACGTTTTACTTGGCCCTGCCAAGGTTCGGAGAATTCATCGCTCGGCCCAGCCGAGGTTCGGAGAATATTTTACTTGGCCCTGCCAAGGTTCGGAGATTTGTTGCTCGGCCCAGCCGAGGTTCGGAGAATATTTTACTTGGCCCTGCCAAGGTTCGGAGATTTGTTGCTCGGCCCTGCCGAGGTTCGGAGAATTTTTACTTGGCCCTGCCAAGGTTCGGAGATTTGTTGCTCGGCCCTGCCGAGGTTCGGAGAATATTTTACTTGGCCCTGCCAAGGTTCGGAGATTTGTTGCTCGGCCCTGCCGAGGTTCGGAGAATATTTTACTTGGCCCTGCCAAGGTTCGGAGATTTGTTGCTCGGCCCTGCCGAGGTTCGGAGAATATTTTACTTGGCCCTGCCAAGGTTCGGAGATTTGTTGCTCGGCCCTGCCGAGGTTCGGAGAATATTTTACTTGGCCCTGCCAAGGTTCGGAGATTCCTGTCCAGACAAGAGCTCGGTCGTGCCGAGGATTGGTAAGCAGCATCTATTTTTTGCAATTTATGGCATGTAGTGCATAATGATTCATTGAGGAAAAGTAAAGGAAGATATAATGAGGCATATGAAATAAAGGAGAGGACATACCCTATTGATAATATTTGGAGGTTGTCCGAGTTCCACGTCCGGGGAATGGATTTCCCATCCAGATCCTGCAGCTTGTAGGTTCCCGGTCCAATGATCTCCGTGACTTGGTACGGGCCCTCCCAGTTCGGCGCCAGCTTTCCTTGCTCCAGCGGTTTGGATACAGAGGCTTTCGGAGGACAAGGTCGCCGGGTAGGAAGGCTTTCCCCTTGACTCTGGAGGCATGGTACCGGGCCACCCTCTGTTGATAGCAGCCGTCCTGATTCGGGCCTTCTCTCTGATTCCTCTACCAAGTCGAGGTTGGTGCGGAGTTGCTCGTTGCTGGCTTCCTCCGAGTAACTCTCCACCCGCAAAGATGGGAGGCCTACTTCCACAGGGATGACGGCCTCCGTACCAAAAGCCATTCGGAATGGGGTCTCGCCCGTCGGGATTCTCGGGGTGGTGCGGTAGGCCCATAAGACATGGTGCAGCTCATCCGCCCACCTGCCTTGGGCTCTGGAGAGGCGAGCTTTGATTCCCTGGAGGAGGGTCCTGTTGGTCACTTCGGCCGCTCCGTTGGCTTGTGGGTGCCCGACCGAAGTAAGGTGGTGACGGATTCCATGCTCCTCGCAGAACTGGCGGAATTTGGAGTTGTCGAACTGCTTGCCGTTATCGGTGATTATGGTGTGGGGAGGCCGAATCGGCAGATGATGGACCTCCACACAAAGTCTCTGGCCCGTGCTTCGGTGATTTGTGCAACTGCTTCCGCTTCACCCATTTGGTGAAGTAGTCGATGGCGACAAATAGAAATTTCCGCTGTCCTGTCGCAAGCGGGAATGGGCCGAGGATGTCCATCCCCCATTGGCAAAGGGCCAAGCGGAGGATATGGAAACTAGCTCGGCGGAAGGGAGCCTTTGGATGCTTGAATGTCTCTGGCAGGGGTCGCAGGCTCGGACTAGATCGTCCGCGTCTTTCTGCATGGTCGGCCAGTAATAGCCTTGTCGTAGCACTTTGTGGCATAGGGACCGGCTTCCCAGATGGTTGCCGCAAATCCCTTCATGTACCTCGTAGAGCATAGTCCGCTTCGGATGGGCGAAGGCATCTGAGCAGCGGCATGGAAAAAGACCGCTTGTAAAGCTGGTTGTCAATCAACACATAGTGGGTGGCCTGCAGCTTCAGCTTCCTAGCCTCTCTTCGGTCGGACGGAAGCGACCCTTCTTTGAGATATTTGAGGATAGGGTCGAACCAGGATGGTTCGGCCTCAACTTGCATCACCCGGTCGGCTCCATGATGCTCGGCTTTCCAGAGTCTCCAGGTGGAACTTTTGTTCGGCATCCATCGTCTCCGTGGTTGCCAATCGGGAGAGTAGGTCGGCACGGGCGTTCTCGGATCTGGGAATCTGAATAATTTCAAATTCGGCAAAATGGGGAAGCAGGCCCGCACCTCCTGGAGATATCGAATCATGTTCGGCTTCCCGGGCTTCAAACTCTCCCCGCACATGGCCGGCCACCAGCTGAGAGTCGGTGAAGGCGCTTAAGCTTTTCCACCTTCAGATTGCGGGCGATCCGGAGACCGGCTAACAGGGCTTCGTACTCGGCTTCGTTGTTGGAAGCCGGGAAGGAGAATCGGACGCCATATTCGAAGGTCATCCCCTCCGGACTGGTGAGAACCAACCCGCACCGGAGTGATGGGCATTGGACGACCCGTCGACGTGGAGGAGCCACCGGGCTCCAGCTTTGGTTCTTCGGGAGTCTGGGGTAGAACCGTCCTCCGGGATGGTACACTCGAGGAGGAAGTCGGCCAGCACTTGGGCTTTGATGGCTGGGCGAGGCTGAAAATGTATGTCATGCTCGCTTAGCTCGACGGCCCATTTGGTCATTCTCCCCGATGTTCGGGACGGTGGACCACCGCCTTGATGGGTTGGTCGGTCAGGACCGTCACGAAATGTGCTTGGAAATACGGCCGCAGCTTCCGAACTGAGGTGATCAAGGCCAACACCATCTTTTCAATCCTGCTGTACCTCGTCTCCGCATCGCGGAGCAGCCTGCTCACATAGTAGATCGGCTTTTGGACTTTGCCTTCTTCTTTGACAGCACCGAACAAACTGCACCCTCCGAAACAGCCAGGTACAAGAATAGGGTCTCCCCTGGGGCGGACTACTGAGAAGCGGGGGCGAGCCGAGGTACTTCTTGAGATCTTGAAATGACCTTTGGCATTCGGGAGTCCACTGGAAGTTTTTGGCCGATCGGAGAGTTTTGAAGAAGGGGAGGCATCTCTCGGCCGACCGCGCCACGAAGCGGTTAAGGGCCGCTATCCTCCCGGTTAGGCGCTGGACCTCTTTACAGATGCTGGGGGCGCCATTTGTTGGAGAGCTTGAATCTTCTGGGGGTTAGCTTCGATACCTCGCTGGGAGACCATGAAGCCGAGGAACTTCCCGGAGTTGACGCCGAAGGCGCACTTGGTCGGGTTGAGTCTCATCCCATACTTGCGCAGCGTGGCAAAGCTCTCCGCGAGGTCCTCACATGCTGTGAGCCTCCTTGCTTTTGACCAGCATGTCGTCCACGTACACCTCCATGTTCCGGCCGATTTGCTCCTTGAACACCTTGTTGACCAGCCTCTGGTAGGTCGCACCTGCATTTTTAAGACCAAAAGGCATAACTCGGTAACAGTAGGTACCTCGGTCGGTTATGAAGGCGGTCTTTTCTTCATCTTCAGGGGCCATTCGGATCTGATTGTAGCCGAATAGGCGTCCATGAATGACAGCATCTGGTGGCCTGAGGTGGCGTCCACGAGCTGGTCGATCCGAGGGAGGGGGAAGCTGTCCTTCGGGCAGGCTTTGTTGAGGTCGGTGAAGTCGATGCAGATCCTCCATTTGCCGTTCGACTTCTTCACCATGACGACATTTGACAGCCAGCTCGGGTAATTTACCTCTCGGACGAAATTGGCCTTGATGAGTTTGTCGACCTCTTCTTCAATGGCCTTTTGTCGCTCTGGGGCGAAGCTTCTCTTTTTCTGCTTAACGGGCCTGTGCATCTCGTCCACATTGAGATGATGGACGAGGACCTCGGGGCTGATCCCTGGCATGTCGGAGGCGGTCCAGGCGAAGATGTCAGCGTTGCTTTGGAGGAACTGATCAATCTGTGCCGAGGCTCTCCTTTGAGCAGCGACCCGATCTTTATGGTTCGGTCGGGCGAGCTTCGTCCAGCGGTACTCCTCCAATTCCTCTGCCGGTTCTCCCCGTTGTTCGGCGAAGTCCTCGCGAGCGTCTAGCCCGTCAACCTCGGCATTCTAGACTGAAGGCTCGTAACAAAGCATTGCCGAGCCATGGCCTGACTTCCCCGAACAACTCCAACTCCTCGCTCGGTGGGAAACTTCATGACAGATGCGGGATGGAGACAACTGCCTTGAGGGACATCAGCCGGGCCTGCCGAATATGGCATTGTATGGGGATCTGAGGTCGGTTACTAGGAAGTCGTCTGTACAATGGTACAAGGGGCCAGGTTCCCGCGCGGACCGTCAGGGTGACGACCCTTCTGGGACGATGACGTCGCCGTGAATCCCATCAAGGTGGAATCCACGGCTCGAAGGTTTTCCATGAGCAATTTCATCCTGGCAAACACACCGAGGTACAAAACATTTACCGAACTTCCACTATCAACAGGATTCGGCTTACATCATAATTGTTCAAATTAAGGGATACAACTAGTGCGTCATCATGGGGAAGCTGTATCCCAAGAAGATCATCATCGGAGAAGGAGAGCTCGCCCGTCCGTGCCTTCTTTGGCACCGATCCATCACTGTCGCCCCTGGGGCTCGATCCGCCGGCCTCTTCAATCATGTTGATGCGGCCATCACGGGCGGATTTGGTGGAGGAGGAGGTTGTTGAAGCTCGGGCTGGCGGTCACCTCCTTGTTGTTGTGGCTCGGGCGCCCTCCTGAACTGATCCAGTCGTCCCCGCCGATCAGCCTCTCGATTTCATTCTTCAGCTGCCAGCATTCTTCAGTGTCATGACCGTGCTCCCTATGGTAGCGGCAGTACTTGGCGGGATCTCTTCGGGTCGGGTTCCCTCGGAGAGGTACTGGCCGGGGAAGCTGGCGCTCTATCTCCATGAGGATTTGCGCCCGGGGCACAGTCAGCGGAGTGTAGCGATCGAATCGCCTGGGAGGACTCCGGGAGCGATTCCTTGGCGGCAGCGGAGGGACTCTTTGGCGGCGAGGCGGACTTGGTCGACGGGCGGGACGGTGCCTGTCGGGAACTTTGGGCTCCTTCTTCTTTGCCTGCTCAGCGCGGGCAACTCTCCGCGATTCCTCGACCCTAGCGTACTTGTCCGCAAGGGCCATCATATCAGAGAGGCATGGGGGGTAGCTGACCTCCATAGCCAGGTAGAAGTCGCTCTCCTTCGAAACTCCCCCCGCCAGGGCGGACATAGCCACCTCATGATTAAGGTGGTCCACCTCCAACATGGCCTTGTTGAAACGGCCAAGATAATTTCTCAAGGACTCCCCCTCTCTGCTTGACTTCGGAGAGGGAGTCGGATCTTCGTCGGTGGCGGCGGCTGCTGACGAACTGGCCAATAAAAAGGTGGCTCAGCTCGTCGAATGAATCAATGGAACCTGGTTTCAAGCGTTGAACCAGGTTCGGGCGGATCCTCTGAGGGTGGAGGGGAAGGCGCGGCAGAGGACCGCATCAGATGCTCCGTGGAACATCATTATTGACCGGAAGCTGCTGAGATGGTCGTCCGGGTCAGTGGAGCCGTGATAGGGCTCGACGGCTGGTAGCTTGACATGGGAGGGAATCACTTCCTCCATGATCCCCTTAGAGAAAGGGATGCCCTGCTCCGCCTTGGGCTGGGGCGGATGGGCCTGCTTGGCGGCGTCCAGCTCCTGACGCATTTCCTGGATCTGACGGCGGATCTCCTCTTCGCCGGCAGAGGAGGAGCTGGGCGAGAGATCGCAAGACGGCGTCGAATCATGGTGAGAGTCACCGGAGAGAGGGAGCGGGCTCGCCGAGATCTGGGAGGATCTCTATCGTAACCGCCTCGCGGGACCGGTTTGTCCCCCTGGGATGTGGGGGGTCCGCGATTTGCGCGGACTGGAGGAGGAGGTCGCCGGCGAAGAAGGAACCGCCGCTTCCTTTGAAAGTGCGAAGCAGGAGGAGCCAAAGGCGCTCCTGGACCAGGTGGGTAGAGCCTGGACTTGTTGGACCAGCGTAGCAAACTGGTCCTGGGTCACCGGGATGGCAGGCGGTGACGGGTTTCGACTGGTGGGGTTGCGGCGCTACACCGCCGTCGGATCAGGCCTCTGGGAAGCGACCTGATCTTGCTTCAGAGGTTGCTCTTCTCCGGTTGGCCATTAGAGAGGTTCTTCTCCGGATTTAGATCCTTGTCTCCTTTTTCAAGTTTTAATGGGACTTGAGGCCCTTCCTCTAGCGCCAATCTGTTGCCGCCGGGATCCGTCCTCCGACTCGGGCGCGGTCGATCTCCAGGGAGAGGGGGCGGACCTGCACAAAAGTCCTCACGCGAGAGGCGTTGGGGGTGGTCCTCCGCGGAAGACCCTCCGACGCTCAAGTCAGTGGAGAAGAAATCGGCGATCAACCAGACAATGGGGAGGTGGATCTCTCCGGGAGACCTCTCCGGGGGCGGCCAATCGGAGCTCTAGAGGGCAAGAGCACCGACGAGCTGCCGGAGAGGAGAGTGAGAGTGTGAGTGACGCGTACCTGAGGGAATCTGCCAGTCTGATATTTATAGACTGTCACCTGGTCTTGAGCGTCTTCTGGAAGGTTCAGAGGTTGTTAGGATACGGAGGTGGACAGAATCAGGCCGTTGTGGGGCCGTTAGAATCCGTATCCTTGTTTGTTAGGGGATCGACGGCTGGGAGAGCTCCTTGATGTCTTGAGATCTGGTGAGTAGGCCTGGGGCGGTTATGATAGGTCTTAGGCCACGTTTCACATGATTCCTTGTCTAGGATGCGTTATGGTAGGGCTCTCCCGCGTCAGGTTCCGCGGAGGTGGGTAGGATTGTGGATCGTAGCCGGGCCATGGCTCGGGGGGCCGAGCTACGGAAGCCCGGAAGGCCGAGCTAGGGAAGCCCGGAAGTACGGAAGCCCGGAAGGGCCGAGCTATGGAAGCCCGGAAGCCGAGCTAGGAAGCCCGGAAGGCCGAGCTAGGGAAGCCCGGAAGGGCCGAGCTATGGAAGCCCGGAAGGGCCGAGCTATGGAGGCCCGGAAGGAGTCGAGCTAAGGAAGCCCGAAAGGATCGAGCTATGTAAGCCCGAAAAGATCAAGCTAAAAAAGTCCAAAAAAGATCGAGCTGTGAAAGTCTGGACGAAGCCGAGCTACATATAATGGATGCCAACGAACGCAAATATATAATGCCGTCCAGCTCGATGATGGCTGCGTCCATCAGCCACCGTGCCGTCGGACGTCCATAAACTCTCTCTCTCTCTCTCTCTCTCTCTCTCTCCCCCGTTTAGCTTCCGGGATAAACTTCCACACGCTCGGCGAGAAATCGAGCATGACTCATCTCCACGTCAAGGAAAGACCCCACGATGACACCCAGCAATGAATCAGTGGTCACCAGAGACTTAAAAAACCAGAGCGGGTCTCCGTGACGGGTGCCAAGCAGGATTACCAGGGGATTTTACGCCAGCTGTCTCGTGACGTCAGTGGACTCGGCCTTGGAGATAGCAGCTACATGCTTCCCACTTCCCACATCATTGTATCTCGTTGGATGACGACAATTCTAATTTTTACTCGTCTACGTCTTCTAGAAATATTGGTTTTGAATTCTTTGAATTACTGCACCTGGTATCCCTTCATTTCATTCCAATTTCTCATCTTCATCTCGTTTGGTGTTTAAAGTTAGCTTGAAGGTTGGACTTCACGCAGATAAAACAAGTGAATGGATAAGATCTGGTCCTCTATGAAAATTTTTATGCATGTGGTCAATTGATAGTGAGAATATTCCATGGGCTCGTTTCTCTTATATAATTTTTGTTTTTGTTCCCAAGTCCATCTGCTGGATCCCATTAGCCTATTAATGGACTAAAATCATTGAGCCTAAAAATTTAAGTAAAAGTTAATTAGTAAGAGTTAAACTTAATTTATAAGCATTTAAACTTTTGCTTTCATATGATGTGAAAGTATTTTTAAAGTATTATAATATCTTTCCTTATAATACGATATTTCATCGCACATCATAAGTAGCCAGAATGTTCCTAAGTCGGATCGTTGGTATTGTGAGAATGACTCTACGCTATGGTGAGACTCTATCACCATCCCATGAATAATCTTTTTCTTTTATCCGTCAACTTTTGCATGCTTAGATTGATTGTAATACCATTTATAATGCTTTAAGCTTACCTGCTAGTTTAATTAATTCGTTAATAGGCCAAAATTATGTGCTCTAAAAATTTGAGTGGAAATTAATTGATAGCAGATGGATTTAAGTTATAAACACTTAAACTTTTCTTTTTCATTCGATGTAAATTTTTTTTTTTTGAAGGTATTATTATAAGTTGAGATTGGCTATATGAAACTTTTTTTCTTTTTCTACTAAATTTTAAGTTATATTTTTTTATAAAATACAAAGATTTTATGTATAATTCAACTTTCTATTTTCTTTAAATATAACCATTTTAAGTTTATAGAACATTCGATCTTTTTGTGGCGGTCCCTCCATGGAACATATGCTACGACTGGCCTCGAGGCATTTTTCATTCCTTAAAATAAGAAAACAGCTTCTGTCTCACATTGTAAGAGAGGCTTTTGGGAATGCTTGCATGGTATAATTTTACATCTAGAATTGCAATACATACATAAATATCTTTTTTTTAAAAAATATTTATCGGAACAAATGTAAGAAATCATGACAAAATTAAAAAAAAATGTCAGAAATGTTTCCCAAAGCTAAAAGGAATGATTGAGAAGATCTCAATTTACACTGATTTATAAACAACTTCATTTTGGTATATGGAGATGTGAATATCATGTGTGTACAAATATTTTAGCACTTATATGATGAAATCACTCTCAAGGAAAACAAAAGAACGGAATTTACCTCTATTTGATGATAATAATTATAGTAGAATAATTTTAATACTCAATATTTTACAATTTTAAAATTATTAATCTGCTCATATTAACATATGGTAAATGTAATTTCCCTACTAGTAGGTTTCGAGCTAAGCGAGTATTGCACAAAAAAAAAAAGGAAGAAAGAAAAGAAAAGAAGGCAAATGGACCCCACAATTAGCTACTCTATGAAATAGCAAGGACCATGAGAACGGTTCTAGAAGGCCAAAGCCGATTTACATCAGTCTGCATCTTTCTCAATTCATTTGCAGCCAATCGTTATGTGCAGTTCTCATAAATGAGAGAGAGTTAGGGAGAGTTGACAACATGGCACAAGGTGGGGTCATGTCCCTTCCACTGTTTTCTTCTTGCCCAATCCTCTCTATCATACAACAAGCAGCTGAAGAAAATGGGCTACCCTTTAAAGCTCAGATGGTAAGCCCTGCACCTAAAAGATGGGGTAAGCTATGCACCTAAAAGAAAAATTCTTTCTCCACCGCATTCAGTGCAAAAATATGCGCATCACACATATGATTATACATATAGTATAAAAAATTAAAATATTTTTAATGCATGCATAATCACATGTGAGCGGTCAATCACTACACATAATGCACGCTTCCTGCATGATGCACAGTACGCAAAGATTTTTCTGCACCTAAAAATTATGCATCAACAGCTCTAGCTCAGTCCGATAATAGGCAGGATTGAGCTTTTAAATTGAAAAAAAAATTGTTACTATACCAAGCCTCCACATTTTAAGTTTGGTTCCAGACCCAACATCATTTCGTATAATAATTATTAACCTTAAACATCCCAAATCTCATGAGTTTGATCCAAAGTATCAGATTAATACCATTAGAGTAAAAACTCATGATATTGCTTTCAAAAAATTTATAATAAAAGATTCCGGTGAGGCAAAATGGGGAAAAAGATCCTAATGAGATCATTGTTTGAGAAAATAAAATTCATTTATTTTATTTTATTTATATATGTAAACATTATTCTTGATTTTTTTACTACATATTGGTATGTACAGTGGGATGCTCTAAAGTCTAAAATATGTTGAAACCCATGGTTTAAGTGCTTTTGGTAGACCTTGAGCATGATCATTGGACTTGATTTGTAAAAAATAAAGGTAAAAATGTGTTGATAATTAGACATTTTAGCATAGTTATCAAAATCAGACTGAGCTGATCAGTTGAACTGATTGAACTGGATGGGATCACGTATTTAATAATTTATCGATGATTTAACCATACGATTGAATCAGTGATCTAATGATCCGAGCTCTTGATCGGGTTAATGTTCTCATCGAATTTGATAACTATGCATTTTAGAGATGTTGAGGATCGTATAGATATATAAAATATTTTAATAAATTATATCAAATACGATGGATCTTAAAATTTTATTAGTTACCGATAAATCGCTGCTCCAAGTGTCGTGCGCTCGGGGCTCCGCACGTGACATACGGCAGTAACCGGAGATACCGTGAGGCAGTAACCGGAGCCGACCGTGCGGGCACTCCCTTCTCAGCTCTTATAAATTCTCGCGCCCACCAAGCCCACCACCCCCGCGCACCCTCTTTGAAGCTGAAGCGTCTTCTTCACCAGCGACGATCTCCACCACCCCAACCTCTTTGGAACATCTCCTCACCAGAGAGAGACGGCATGAAGACGGACGTTTCCGACAACGGCGCCGGAGGGAGAGTGAGTCTTCCCCTGATGCTCGCCTTCCTGGGGCTTCTCCTGGCTTCTATGGCTCTGGCCTTCTGTACCTTGGACCCCCATCAAAAGGCCTCCTGACCGCCTACCACTTTGTCCTCTTTCCCCTCTCCGGCATCGGGCTCATGCTGCTGGGCGTTTGGGTTTCCGACGACGGCGCCGGAGGGAGAGCGAGGCTTTCCCGGATGCTCGCCTTCCAGCTGGGGTTCTTCCTGGCTTGTGTGGTTCTGGCCTTCTGTACCTTGGACCCACCATCAAAAGGCCTCCTGACCGCCTACTACCACTTTGCCCTCTCTCTTCTCTTCCTCTCCGGCATCGGGCTCATACTGCTGGGCGTTTGGGTCTCCGGCCACCCCACCAACCCCGAGAAGATTACCAAGTGATTTTATCTCTTCAAACTATGCGAACGAAAGGCTTGGAAAGGACGAGGAGCCGAGGCATCGATTCTTCGCAAATATAATTAAGGCCATGACTTATGGGAGGAAAATTTGGTGCTTTTTAAATGTATTTAATTCACAGATTTGCTATGTATCTGATGTCAGTGTGCCTCCCTCGAAGCTTAATTTGGGGTATTTATTTAATGGAATTTATGCTTTTCCCCTGCCTTTCTTACGAAAGAACAATAGTCTATATCACTAGAATTTAAATGAGAATCGAGATGAGGGCTTTCAAACAGTGGGGATTTTGGGTCCCCTGGGAAGGGGCGAAATATATATGGAAACAAAGTTTATTTCGAATGGCACATCAACATTTTTAAAGAACTCAATCCTCCTTGTTATTACTTTAATTTATTATTATCTTCTATTCCGTTATTTTCTCCCCTTTTGGGAGAAGAGAGAGGTCATTTTTTTCGATGCTCGAGATGCCACAGTCGTTGAAGGACGCGAATTTACGGGATAAAATTACAAGACATCCAGCTCGACGAGATTTATGTGAGATTTTTGTTAACCAGGAAGCGTTTGAAAGGTCAAACGCTAGCACTGTTATTAATTTTTGTGGCATCCTTCTGGAAGGCGATCTGATTTCCATCTGATTTCCTTCATCTCCTTTTACTTTCATTTCATTTCTGAGGTGCAATGAGGCTGGGGATGGCAATCCATGCATGGTTGTTTTCATTTCATTTGGAGCAAATGGTTACAATTGACTGCAGTGGGGACCATGCACTTTGGATATAATATCACCTTCATACCAAAAACAATCTAAATCAAACGCTAGTCCAAGAGTCTAAAGAGGGGTGAAGGGAACTAAGAGCCAATCCTCTTTCTAGGATCTGTCATCACCCAAATGACGAGATAGAAAAAATACTTCCCCAACCTTCCTTGCCAAGTTGGTCATCTAGACAAATCAGGATAAAGTTGGCCAGGATGTGAAGTATTGGTTTCTTGTCTTTTGGGTCCAATAAGTAGGACTTCAAATTTGAGTACTCATCGGTTCCACTTGCTTAATTATGGTTCGCCTTGATCGATTCTAGACCTGCAAAGCAAAGGGGAAAGCAAAATGCTTCGCCTTTATTAATTAGTTTTGTTTTCAAATATTATTTACCCTGAGAGAGTTATGTCTCTTTCCCCATTTTCTCCGTTAAACGGACTTCCTTGGAGACTAATTGTGTCAGGGTGCCAATGATCTTTATATTAACACTAATATGATTTAGTGTTTCAAAATATTGGCAATACCAAACATCATATGAGAGAATTTGCATATAAGAACTTTGTTACTACTCAAGAATTTAAGACATAAATGCTTCTCTCTTAAATAAATTTGGGTGAACTTTATGTCCTCCATTGTTCCATCAAAAAAAAAAAAAAGCATCAAAGACATAAATTTGTGCCACGAAAAGGCAACAAATGTGGCCCATCTTTGAATGGTCGTGTGACGTCGCTCTCACATCTATTCTTTCGCGGTCCCAATAACCCCTAAAAGGATAGCCCCAAAGATTTCACACCGCAATCCTACTTCGTGGCACAATGTTGGATGACAGCGTATCTAATTAAAAAAATCTCTGTACATTACGTCCATACGTACATATGTCAAAAATATTTATTTTTTTTACACCACCGCATGCATAGATTAATCATCACACATGATGCGCTCTTTCTACACGATGCACAAAAAATTTTCTTAACAAATTGTAACATTTTAAGCCCATACATATTGACCTAACTGTTAGCCAATGAACCAAAACATGTGACCATAAAACTTATGTAAAAGTTAATTGATTAACTTTAAAAATTTGTTAACTTGTTAGCGAATAAAAATACATGACTTTAAAAATTTATGTGCAACTTAATTAGTAATATGTGAACTTAATTTATAAGTTCTTTAAACTTTTCATTTTCATTCAATGTAAAATTATTTTTGTAATATTATAGAAATATTATGGTTAAATAAAATCAAAATGAGGGGAGGTAAATAAGACTGATGTAATTAATACATGGTTTTTTTTTTAAAAAAAGAGGAGTCATTGAAGGCATCCTTCTTTTCATTCTTATTTCCCATCCTCACCTCGCTATTAAAAGTCAATTGGTTCCAAGGAGATTCCCCGACTCATTTCTCAATCTTTTTTTTTTTTGTTGGGTTTTATTATCATCTTAGAGACGTTTCTGACTAGGATTTTGTTGAAAATAGTCTAAATGAGGGGAGGTGGAGGCCAAGGAAAAGGCAAACTGATCATTAATTTTGCTTTGATACATTAAGCTTAGAGTAGTGCAAAGCCTCATCTCATTCTACTCTCCAACTTCATTTCATCTGGAACTTAAGTGATTGCTAAATGGAAACCATGTTCTATCTGTTGGATTTTTAATCTAACATTGGGCTTATATGTAAAATAATTATGTGTTGCGGACTGTCAAATAAGGTTAAGCCCAATTAAAAGTGATCAGTTGAGGTTTCAGTGATTTGGGCTTTAATGTATCTGATTAGGTGTGGCCCTTTAATGTGTAGAGACATAAGGGGTTATTTCTATTTTTATGATGGGCTAAAATAGAAATACCAAAAGATAATGATGAAATTATCTATATATAGATTATGGTCCCTGATCGCACGTACGACCTTCTTTTCTGAATCCCATCATCAGAAAGAATAGCCTAGAGAAAATTCTAAAGGGCTCTCTGGGAGTACGTGTTGATCTGGAAGGCCAACCGCAGCACTCTGGAGAGCAATCAAGCAATATGGATTCAGGTACGCTTCCGATTATGGATTCTTGATGATTAAACATGAATTATTCTTGGGCAACATGGTGATGGTCTTCACCAAAGGTTCGGATTTAATTACCAACAATTGGTATCAGAGCCCTATTCATGTTGAATCGTTAAGAAATTTTTGGTTATATACATTGATATTCGTATTTGTGCATATGACTTCTTTGGTTTTATTCAGCAACCGTGAGACAAATACTCATTAATTTAAAATTTTGTTTTGATGCCAATGATATTTTTAATATCTGTAGATCTAGATTTTTTAAATAAAATAAAGGTCATAGTGAATCAAACTTTATTTTATTATGATTATGTTAAGAGCGAAAGATATTCGCTGCATCATGAAACCAGTCTCACGAGATCCGAGATGAAGTTTTTTTTTATCTGATGAGATAAAGCTTAATTATGAATAAAGTTAAATTTATATTTAATTTATTTTAAATAAAAGAATAATGATTTGTTAGTTGGGTTAGTGGATTGGATCCATGCGTATAGAGGGAGACGAGATTAGATAACTTTTATTGATAAGATAAAGTTAAAAGATAGATAAAGAGATGGAAAGAACGTATAAGATTTTTTGGAGATTTCCATTTTTTTCTTCCTCTACATAATTTCTTTGGGATTTTAAATTCCATCATGGATAGGCCCGTGGAGTTCCTAGGATGGGGAGTATCAGGGAAAGAAAGAAAAGTTTCGTTCCATGTATTTATCGTATGGAAAATTGCCGTGTGGCATTTGGACTCCCCCTCATGAAATCATGGGCTCACGTGTGGAGTTTCAAAATCATGGGATTCCATCCATGCCAACTGTGAAAATCTGGCCGCGCATCCACTGGGAATCTGGTAAAATCCATTAGCCTTAACAATGTTGGGGCGTTGGGATAACAGAGCTGGATAATGGCTCTCTTCCATTTCAAGTGGAAATCTAGCCGTTAGCATCACTGCTCCGCTGGAAATCTAGAATGGTTCATGGGAAAATCCAATTCTTACGCAAGCTTGGGATATGGCCGTTGATATTCTCCGCTGTAATTGAATGCGTTCAGGTTGAGTGGATTAAAAATCTAAAATCTGGCTCTAGCAGTTTGGCAATTTTTTTATGGAAACAATTAATGCATGGCATTAATGCATGAATTTTGGACCGCCGCTTTCATAAAATTATTATTTTTAATTTTTGTAAGCATGAGCAACCTTCCGTATGATTTAATTGGTTCCATAAAGTAAAGCTTTATCCATTAGGATAAATTATTTTTCTATTATAAAGATTGAGTTGGAACCACAAAATAACATATCGATATTTTTTTAAAGAGGTTCAATTAAATTCAAATTAATGTATTTTTATGCCTAATAAATTTGTCCATCGTTCGAAATTGAACTAATTGAAACAAGATATCACCAAAGTGACCTCTCTTGTGTAGATGGTTCATGAAGGATGTTGGATGTTGAGTATGTGTATGTTTCATGCGGGTATTAATCGGCCCAAAGGAAGGTTAATGCCTGACCGAACTACACATATGTGTGATGGTAAACACGTAACGACTATAAGGATTTACATGTGAGTAATAAATCGATCCAAAGATAGATTTATTATTTGACATGCATTATTGTTAGTGTTTGATCATTACAACAAGAGTACCACTAGCAGTTAATATTACTGTCTAAAGACTTGATATTAATGTTGCACTGGGTATCTTGAGATGGGATTTACCATTATTTGAATTTGTTGATATTTGGTATTAATTATTTATATGAGCATGTTATTTATGTATTGCTTTTATTTTACAGCTAATGTTGCTACTATTTCTGCTAACCTCAATTCAGTGCCGGTCCTTAATAGTAATAACTTCAAGGGTAGGGATAAAGGCAAGAAAATAAAGAATAAGGCTGTTAAGAATCCAGCAAAGAAGAAACAAAATCAGGATAAAGACAGTTGTTTCTTTGGTAATAAGTCTGGACACATTAAAAAGGAATATTCTAAATTTCGTGCATGGCATGAAAGGAAAGGTATATTCTTAATATGGTCTGTTCTGAAGTGAATATAGCTTTAGTACCTAGAAACACTTGGTGGTTAGATTCTGGTGCTACTACTAACATCAGTGTTTCAATGGAGGGTTGCCTAAGCTACCGAAGGCCAACTGATGCTGAAAGATGCATTTATATGGGAGATGGCAAGTCGGTAGATGTAGAGGCAATTGGGCATTTTAGATTGTTATTAAGTTCTGGTTATTATTTGGATTTGAAAGACACTTTTGTAGTACCATCATTTAGATGGAATTTGGTTTCTATTTCAGCTTTGGACAAATTAGGATATTGTTGTTCAATTGGAAATAGTCAGTTTAGTCTTTCGTTAAATTCAAATATTATTGGAACTGGTTCTCTTATGATGTATGACAATCTATATTTGCTTGATACTGTTCTTCTTATAATGAAACCCTGAATATGGAATCAAGAGGTACTAAGCGTAAAATTTGCAATGAAAATTTAGGAACATTATGGCATAAGCGATTAGGTCACATCTCTAGAAATAGAGTTGAACGACTTGTGTCAGATGGAATTTTGGATTCTCTTGATTTTACAGACTTTAATGTATGTGTTGATTGCATTAAGGGCAAACAGACCAAAACAAAGAAATTGGATGCATATAGAACAATGGAAGTCTTAGAGTTGATACATACGGACATTTGTGGACCATTTTCTACACCTTCTTGGAATGGTCAACAGTATTTTGTATCATTCATAGATGATTATTCAAGATATGCATACCTATTTCTTATTCATGAAAAGTCCCAAGTCTTGGATGTGTTCAAATCATTTAAAGCTGAAGTTGAGCTTCAACTCAACAAAAGGATTAAAGGAGTCAGATTGACCGTGGTGGTGAATATTACGGTAGATATGACGGATCAGGTGATAACGTCCAGGACCATTTGCCAGATACCTAGAGGAGTGTGAATTGTCCCACAATACACCATGCCAGGGTCACCTAGCATGAATGGTGTATCTGAAAGACGAAACAGGACTCTTAAGGATATGGTAAGAAGTATGATTTGTCATTCTACCTTACCAGAGTCACTGGGGAGAGGCACTAAAGACAGCAGCCTACATTTTGAACAGAGTACCAACTAAAGCAGCTGTCAAAACACCTTATGAGCTTTGGATAGGACGGAAGCCTAGTCTAAAGCACTTTCATGTTTGGGGATGTCCAGCTGAGGCAAGGCCTTATAGGCCATATGAAAAGAAATTGGACTCCAGGACAGTGAGCAGCTATTTTGTAGGGTATTCTGAGCGATCCAGGGGTTACAAGTTTTATGATCCCAAATCAAGGATAATTTTTGAGACAAGAATTGCAACGTTTTTTGAGGATATTGAGTTTGGGGGGAGAAATAAAGTTAGAGACTTTGTCTTTGAGGAGGAATTGGAACCTACTACTCTTGTTGAAGAGCAGCTAGTTCCTATTCCTATAATTGCTTTTGATAATGATCAAGTTGCAATTCAAGAACAACAAGAAATTGTTGTTCAACCCTCAGAGGTACAAACTCAACAACCTCAAGAACAAGTGCATCAAGAACAAGTGCCTTTGCGGCGATCCACTAGAGAAAGAAAAAATGCTATTCCAGATGATTATATAGTGTTTCTTCAGGAACATGAGGAAAATAATGGCGTGATGGAAGATGATCCTATCAACTTTCTTCAAGCCATACAAGGTTCTAATTCAGAAAAGTGGATTGAAGCAATGAAAGAAGAGTATAAGTCTATGCAAGACAATAAAGTTTGGGAACTTGTCCCATTACCAGAAGGTGTGAAACCCATTGGTTGCAAATGGATTTTTAAGACCAAACGGGATTCAAAGGGTAATGTGGAAAGGTATAAAGCTCGTCTTGTGGCTAAAGGCTATACTCAAAAGGAAGGAATTGACTTTAAAGAGATCTTCTCTCCAGTTTCATCGAAGGACTCTTTTAGGACAATCATGGCTCTTGTTGCACAGTATGATATGGAACTCCATCAAATGGATGTCAAGACGGTGTTTCTCAATGGAGACATTGATGAGACAATTTATATGGTGCAGCCAAAAAACTTTGTGTCAGGAGACTCAAAGAAAATGGTTTGCAAATTGACAAAATCCATTTATGGGTTAAAGCAAGCTTCTCGTCAATGGTACCACAAATTTCATCAAGTAATTCTCTCATTTAATTTTGAAGTGAATGCAGTTGATGATTGTGTGTATCATAAGTTCAGTGGGAGTAAATATATTTTTTTGGTTTTGTATGTGGATGACATTTTGCTTGCCACAAATGATATAGGCATGTTGCAAGAAACCAAGAGATTTCTATCAAGCAATTTTCAAATGAAAGATCTTGGTGATGCCTCCTTTGTATTGGGAATCCAGATACATCGAGATCGTTCTCAGGGTATCCTTGGATTATCACAAAGGAGCTATATCGATAAAGTACTTAAGAGATTTGGCATGCAAAATTGCAAACCAGGTGATACCCCTGTTGCTAAAGGAGATAAATTCAGTATTAATTAGTGCCCAAAAGGGAACCTTGAAGTTGAAGAGATGCAGAAGATTCTTTATGCTTCGGTTGTAGGGAGTCTAATGTATGCTCAAGTTTGTACGCGTCCAGATATTGCGTACATTGTTGGAGTGTTAGGCAGATATTTAAGCAACCCAGGTATGGATCATTGGAAAGCAGCCAAAAGGGTTATGAGATATCTGAAAAGAACAAAAGATTACATGCTCACATATAGGAGATCAGATCATTTTGAGATCATTGGGTATTCTGACTCCGACTTTGCGGGATGCCAAGATAGTAAAAGATCCACTTCGGGCTATGTATATCTGTTAGGTGGTGGGGCTATTTCTTGGAGAAGTGCAAAACAGACACTCATAGCTTCTTCTACCATGGCAGCAGAATTTATAGCATGTTATGAAGCATCCAATCATGGGATA